>VXBR01005529.1:871561-917400 GCA_013400215.1 Cisticola juncidis
AAGACATAGTAAGAAACACTGTAATATAACATCCCCAACAATCTTCTTTTCTTCTTTTAATGTGAGCATCACTGAGAAAATCAAGAAAATCCCTTTACAGTTGAAGTGGGGACGCTTGCTTCTGGTAACCCTACTCCTAAAGCCTTCTGTGGAACTGTGGAGGCCAAGTTTTTGACTTATTTTCTTTTTGAATTAAAGCAGAAACATAATTTTGTGAATATTGGCAATTCCTCTTTCTCCAATCTCCTGAGTTACAGCTTTTCTGGTTTTTGCGTAATGCTGAGATTATCATCAAGGCACAATCTAAAATTTAAGAGGCAGTTTTATGTGGCTTAGATTTATACCACTAAATTATAGTAATTTTGTTTAAACCGTCTTCTAGGATCTGTCTATAGTTAATGTCAGGTCAGCAAAAGAGTCCTAAAACATATCTAAGGATTAGTTTGAGCTCTGAATTTTTCTCTGTAAAGGGAATTAAGATTATTACTTAAAATTTTGTGTCTTTACGAAGTGAGCCAAGGTTGGGTGATATGAATCCCTGATGGGGTGGGTATCTGCTCTTCTAGCACATCCCAGATTTACTTAATTTCATTTTTATTCTCTGACCTAGTGAATATATTTTTTTTACAATTGGTAATAATTAAAAAAAAAAAAAAACCCATAGAAAAACACAACTCTAAGTGAAGAACTTACATTCTTCTAGGAGAATGAAGATGTTAAGAGGAAAAAACTACCAAATGGCCTGAAGAAAATATTTGTTCTTCTAGAAAAAACTAAGTGTTAATTTGTCTCTGAAATTTGATTTTACTTTCATTGAATTACCTGTACAAACTATCTATCATTATCCCCAATGCTATAAAATGAGGCTATGTCATAAATATACCAAGATAATAATGTGTTCAAGAGATGCTTAATACATATATCTATCTTTGTAACATAAAATAATGGTGGTCTTTTGTATTATTTGGCCTCAAAGTGATATGGAAACTAAAAATTCTCCTATAGAGAAGAAGTCAGGTCAGTTAGATGCAGCAAATATTTGGGGTTTTGCAAGCAAGCCCTCAACAGCTACAGAAATGGCTCTGTGGCTTATTCAGTGTATAGGTCAGCCTTAGACAGATGGCTAGTCCCTGAGAAAGCCTTCTACAGTGAGTTACAGGACTGCCTGGGGCAAGCTCTCTTCATGGAAATGAGCTCACCTCTTCTTCCATTCCCAGATTCCTGATTTTTGGAAACACCTGTTCCTTACCTGGGGCTTCTCAGCTCAAGAGAGTTACTGCAGCTCATTCCTTTGTAGCCTTGGCTTTGTATACATATCTTTGACTGCTGGGTAGAGAGGGAAGGACCTTTCCATCAGGGAAGAAGGCATTCACTCTCTGTGGTGAGGTCTGGGGCTGTTTGTGAAGAACAAACACACAGACCATGACTGTAATTGAAACTTGTTCCCACTGCCAGCAGAACAAACAAGACCATATACATTAATTATTTGCAACAACCATCGGTACTGTGGTGCAGGACCTCCATGGTGAGGCAATTATGATCATAAGTGAAAATTTGTGCCTCAAAGACCTGTAATCTATAAACTAGAACCAAGGAGTGGCAAATAATGTTCACTGGTATAACTTTAAAGGAATGGATGAGCTCAGAAATGGTTCTGTTTTAGCCTCATGGAATCTGAACTGGCAATGAGATATATTCAGGAATGTATAAGAGATGAAACAGTATTTTGATTTGCACAGGAGAAAACAAGTTTGTCCAAAGAAGAATTATGATTTGTCATACCAGAGGAAGAATAAAATCAGTTTGCATCTGGAGATAAAATTACCTGTAGAGAATGAAAAAGAAGACAATAACCTAGAACACAGTTTGTAGTTCCACCACACTGAGGTTTCTCCTTAGATGAATGCACTGAAAGGTCAGATGTTAGAAGCAAGAGATGATCCAGGAAAGTATCACAGAAACTAACTGAGACAAGAGTTAAGGAGAGGTCAGTGATATCAAACACAGCCGATAGATTAAGATGAAATAGTGTCTGGCAAAAAGGAGTAATTAGAAACTGTAGTACAAAGAGTTTTATTGTACATACAAGGATATGGTAAAAACGAGTTCACAATAGAGAAAAAAATAAGGAAGATTTTATAAACAATGATCAGTTCTAAAGTAGAAAGAAGTGAGATTTCTTTTTTTACTGGCAAGGTTAATTTTGTGTCATTGGGAGGAAAACAGCATGGCATTGAGAGCTTGTGGATAATAGAAAGAAATAAAAATGAACAATAGGTTTATGGGATTAGAGGTTACCTAAGATTCAAAAAGAGGAAGATGAAAGGGGTTTCTTCTGAGACAGGATAGTAGAATGAAGGGTAGGGTAGAAAAGCGTGTTTTTTATCAAATGATATTTTGTATGAGTACTGGTTCAAAATTATATCTACATTTTCTTCAAACACGAATGAACTTAAAATATACTAGTGGACTAACAGTTTTCTTATACGGTGCCATGAATTATTCTTGAGAAATTCTACAAAAGTTGAAAAGCCCAAACAAACTTCCTACTCATTATATATAACACATAACAAGATAATTCTTAAGAAAAAGATCTATTAATAGCAAAAAGCTTAAATACGTCTCAGCGTGCCATGATGGCACTGAGAATGTATTGTTATGACACAGAAGTAGTTAGAAATATTAGAGTATATAACATTTCTTAAAATTCTCTCTTTAATTTTCAACCATCACTTCACTGAGTTTAGATTTACATTACAGTAATCAGTGAGGCACAGCAATGGTTCAAGGGACTCTTTAGCTACCAGGCGTTCCCCATGACAAGCAATCTGCACACCTATATTTCTGGGCTGCATTCTCAGTCACTTTTGGACCAAGAAAAGTATAGCAAAGTACTCCCGAGGACTGGGAATGAATCCTGCCTCACCATCTGTTACTAATTTTGGAGCTGAAGACCCCATGCATTCTTAAATCACTGAGTCAAAAAGGTTGAACATAACTGGTGTTAACCCGCTACAGTTAAAAATGTTAATGTTGCCTAGATTTGGGGCAGGATGTCACTAAAGAATAGATTCCTAGCCAGATATATATCACCTGACCTGGATTTCTTTGGGGTAGAAGATGATATATTTTGTAAAGAATTGTTTCACACTGTGGTGACTGAGTACTGACACGGTCTTGAATAGCAATACATTGTAATCCCTCTTAGCTGTAACACCATAAAGCAGCTAAACACTGAATTACCAGTTAAGGGTATGCTCTCAGCTGTGTCTGATATATGGTGCTATCTGATCTGTGTCCTCACCATGTGATGGCTTTAAAAGGCCATCCATTCCTTTACAAAGGTCAGCTTTTTTGGCCCTGCACTCCTCTCTTCATCTTTTTGTAAGCAGCTCAACAGGACTGCAGAGACAACACGGCAAGAGATGACAATTACAAATTTATTTGGTGTAGAGATCCATAGTATGGCAATGGTCCAGAGCATTGCTTGGGACTGAGTCCTTCCATTCTAAAGTTCTCTAACTTAGAAAAAATGGAGGTATGCTTTCAGTCTGAGTAATTTGTAGGTTTACCTTTCTTTTCTGCAGGATTTCCCAGGAGAAATATCCACAAAGCACTGGGCTTGCTCCACCTGAGCTGTACAGATGGTCTGCATGTGCACATAAAATCAGATGGATTGACCTGCCCATATGTAGACTATATGTCTCTGCTGCTTCTCCAACTGAGCTGCCAGGCATCTGGAATTCTCAAAAAAAAAAAAAAACCAACCAAAAAAAACCCCCTCCAGAATACTCAAATTCCACCTGGACACCGTTTCCAGGAGGAAAAAGAGGACATATCAGGAAAAACCTGGACATATGGCAGCCCTAGTACAATCAGAATTGTTAACTAAGAAAGCAGCCAAATAAAATAAATTGCGTATTTTGTATTCTCTGTTTGAAAATGTAGCATACCTGTCAATGTGATTTTAGGGTTATTCTTTATTTTTTATCTCCTTTATCATGGAAATAAGAAAAAAAATATCTTCTACAGTGCATTGGGTTAACAGTCTTCTCAATGTTCATATTTTCTATAACATGAAGTTATATTTTTCCTGTGCTTCCCAAGGGTCACTGTCACATGTAGTATGAATGTGTATGCACAATAATTTAAAATAGCTACAGGGGATCTGCAGCTCCTACTGCAGTTACAAAACAAACTCACTGAACACTTTTTCAGCATCTTTAGGTTTTATATATGTAAAACACAGTCACTACTTTTGGTACTTCGCAGCATTAAGGCAATGACTCCTTTAAATATGGAAACACTGTGTTGTAAAAATAGTACAGATTGCACATTATGAACATGCAGCACTCAGTGCAGAGCAAATATCCCAATGGCAAGTAACTACTTAGTGTGTGCAATAGTTGCTTTAAAACTACAACATATTGCCCAATTTAAATTACTTAAACTGATTATTCTACATTCCAGGCTAATTGCCTGCAAAATTTCATTATAAAAATCACAGCTGTTTTCTTGTGCATGTGTGCATGGGATTTTGTTTGTTTGGTTGGGTTTATTCACTTGAAAAAAAAGAAATATGTGTCTGAAATAAATCTTTTTTCCATATTCAGGGCAAGTTTTATTATAAAATGTTTAACACAGAATCAGTTTAAGCCTATTAAGCATTAGTGCCTAAGCTTCCATCCACACCATCTCTGTGTATAGATACTCACCAACATGTTGCTAAGGAGGATGCACCCAGTGCATCAATGCCTAAAGACACATATGGCTTCAAAGCATTTTGACTTAATCTGAGTGTAATTTATATTAAAAATGGACAATGCCTATCCTATTTGAATATAAAAAACCCCACAGACATCTTCAGATATAAATTAGAAAATGCATTTGGTATCAGTGGAAGTTTATGATCTAAAACTAGCATATGGCCAGCAGTTTGTGGAAAACAACTGTTCTGGTCACACCTTTCTTAAGAGACACACACATAAGCTCATGTGTTGTACTTCCACTGAATGCAAAATGGAATATGTTTACTCATCAAATAATTTTCTATATTTGTTATTTTGGTCTGTATCTCTAGCCAGAAAGATTAAGTTGTGTTTTAACTGATCATTTAGCAAGACGAATAACTAATGTTTTGCATATAAACCACTCATAAAGAGCTAAATTTATCAGATCAAAATATGACTGATGCTTTAAGGTCTACCTGTATAGACAAGGGTAAAAGTTGCTGCCTTACAAGAATACCATTAGCTGCAATAGTAAAAATAGTGATCATGGTATGTGAGCAAGATAAGACTGTGAGTCGTGCCTTATATAGTAACTACATCCAATCAATTAATCACTTATTTCTGTGCCATCTCTCCAACTGCAGGCTGTGTCAGCTCCCTCCGTAAAAGGCTGGAATATTCACACTGTAACTACAACTGCTACTCACCCAATGACTGGAGAGGGTTTTCTGACAGACACTATTTAGGGACTTTTCAAAAACACCTGCGTGACTCAGAAGTTTGAAAGTGGCTTAGACACTTAGGAAAGTCAATAGAAATTATGCACCTCAGGGCCAGATTTTTAAAGGCTACTATCTTCCATTGATTACAGGAATTAGGAACCTAAATACCTTTACAAATCTGGCACAAGAGGCTAAATCACATTTGAAAGTCAATAGGAATTAGACTTCTAAGTGCCTAAATCAAATGAAAAAAAGACGTGTTTTAGGAGTGAGACTCTTTATAATTGTATTCCCGCTAGTGTAACTGCAAATTATGGGTTCAATTATTCCACTTAGGCACAGCTCAGAGGAAGAAAGTGGTATGAAGTTGCAATACCCCAGAGGAAAGCAACCATTCCTCAACTCTTTCAGGAGATGCAGAATATTGCTTCATGAGTTTTAGGCTTGTGAGAGAAAGAAATCATGGTTTTGGTTTCGGTTGTTTTCCTTAAACAATGAAGATAAGGACTAATGATACTATTGGTCTTTATTTCTACTTAAAATATGTTGTGATTTCTAAAAAATATAGTGTTTTTTATTTCGTACCATTCTGAAAACTGATGTAATATTAAAAAAACCCCCAAGATTCAAGATTTGAGTCCAAGAGCTTACAGTTAGGGGACCAAATGACATCATTATTTGAATGTTCAGGTATGTGTTCCAATGAGGTAAATCAACAGGATTAAGAAGTAACATTTTTCTCAAGTACTCATGGTGAACAAATGTAAAAAAATACCACTGTAAGTAGAGACAAATAATATATAAAACAAAAGTACAGAGAAGTGAAGCAAAGAAAGGAAAATAGCAATACAAAGGGAAAAATATTTTTTCTAATGCCTTGAAAGACAAATAACTGTATAATGGTGACACAGAATTATTTTGTTTATAATTTTATCATAATTGCATAGGAAAGATAACCTACTACTACCAGTAGGGCAGTGATTATATGCAAAGGTCATCTCTCTTCACATTAATCAAGGAGTTAACAGTGATTGAGATGATTCAAGAAAATCCTAGCATGAGAAGGGGGTAATTATTCAGAGAAAGGAAGAAAATATAAAGGAAATATCATGCATTGAAAAAATTAATAAGGAGACTCCAAAATGAATACCACAATAATTCTTAACATTATCTCATCTGGGGAAAAAAAAGGTTCTATTTGTGCTATCAATGTCACAAGCAGTAATCAAAATATTTTTTAATCCCTCATTTGGAAAACTAAAAAATGGGAACTGAAATGGCATTTAAGGAAAATTATGGCCTATAAAATCACATATCATATAGCAAAAGCAAATTGGGAGCTGTTATTCACAAAGTCACACCATGCATCAGTTAGGAGAAACCCAATGAAATTAAAAATTAGCAAGTATAAAGCAAAGAAAAGGAAGATAAATTGTTTTTTCCACACAAAATATTGTTACATTCCATTAATTTTTGCTATATACAGTTGATGAGCTGAAGTATAAGGTTGGTCAAAATTAAGAAGAGGGCAACTGGCAATTTTAATCCTGTTAGCATAAAGGTTAAGTCTGAAAATTTCTAACTTTGATGACTTCTAGAAAGCAGGTGGAGGAGGAAGCTTTTGGAGAAAAAAGGAAAATAGGAGCACCAGAACAAAAAATATGTGTATCCTATTATTACAATTCTTCCCTTAACCTACATTAGCTGTTGCTGCTCCTCTTGGTTCTTTTTCTTGTGGACAGATTCTCATCTCGCTAAAATGTCTTTCCCCAAAACCTAATCTGGGGAAGAAAAATAGGAAGAGAAAACCCACTCTGGAGTAAGCAGAAGGATTATGGGAGAAATAATAAACAGAAAAGGGAGGTGGGTAAGGGTCACAAACATAAGAGCAAGGAAACAGCAGGAAACACCAAGCAGAATGCCCTGAAGGCACTCATCATTTCTTGAAAGAATCCTCCAAGGACAGGTGGGCACTGCCTGCTGCTGTGATGTTTGGAAATGTGAAGGACGAGGCAACAGTTACAGTGTCTGCAGTTGCCCCCTGCTCCATGCAACTTCCTTGTCCTCATTCCAGGAATGACCAGGGCCAATAGGAAGGTAATGAGATGCTAGGGCACGGTGGGTCCTCAAGCATCATAAATATAAAGAAATGGAGGAAAAAAATCAAAAAGGGGTTCTTGAGGACGTGGAAGAGCAACTGCAGGTGGTGTTCATGACATACGTGTTCACCTGGGTGTGCCTCTTGCTGCAGGAATCATGGGGACACTAAGAACTGCTCCATGTCCATGAACATACCCACATGTGGGCAGTTTTCCAATAATTCACAGTCAAATGTGGAGTGTGCTGCTCCACGGTCATATTTTACCAACTTGACAATCATAGAACCTATCAATTAGTCTAGATGGAGAGCAAATTCAAGGAAACAGAGTAAAAGAATTACGTATGTGTGAGGAGCTGTTTTCACAGGGCAGTTAAGAGTCAGACATGAGGCAATAGGGGCCCACACGTACTCATGGACTATAGTCCAGTTGGTCTCCAACCTTGCTCATACCCTTCCTCCATACACCAAGAGGATCTCTAACTCCCACATACCTGTAGTGAAGGCTTCAGCAGGATTCTCCTTTTTTGATGGCAACAGAGAACATAACTACTACACAGAACCTATTGGCGCATGCTGTTGGGAACAATGATGTTAGTTAGACAAAGCTTTGCTCTAAGCCTGGCAGTCCTTATTTTTGCCTGAAGTTCTCACCCTTATATGCAATAAGTCCAAGCTCCTTTTATAGCCAGTGTAGAGAGAGACACCTTCAAATAGTGATTTATTTAATTCTGGAAATGGCTTTCTGTCATGCCAGGGTGATTAACCTAGGTGTCTGGAAAAATATTGTGTAGGAGGAAGCAGTTCATATATATTGAATATTGAAGGAAAAAAAATCTTGTTGTATGACTTGGTGCTGATCTGATATGAGGGGGGGTAGCTTTCATAATGCCAGATCTAGCTGTCAGATTGTGACCATAAAAATAGCTTTTCTCCAGCATTTGGTATAAAGAAACATTTAGAACCATTTCAGGCTCATTTTTTTGCTGGGTATGGAACAATAAACGATTTAAACTTTATTTGTACTGCTCTATTAATACAATAAAGCCACCCTCTGAGAATTTCCAGTATTGCAACACTTCCACAGCAAGTGCTTCATTTCCCATACAAAATAAATCAGAAGTCATATAATGCTGCAACAGAGCCCTGTCAATACCAGTTAAGAATACAAGGGAATTTATGAGGTGACAGCCTTGTGATTCCTCAACACAAGGTAATTCAAATTGCTCCAAGGTTTGATTTCAAATCAGTGACCCTTGAAGTTTACTCCTTAAATATTATAAAAACTTGCTGCTAATTATCAGAGCCATTACTGTCAACAAATCATGACTTAGAAAACTGCACCTGAGACTGTCTACTATCCTATTCATACATAGAAGATTTATAGTTGCAATTCACATCCTGTCAAATCCTTTCATCTGTAAAATGACAGGTGTGATTTATGCATGTCACTTACATATTAAGTTCAGTGAAATTCCAGGGCTGAATTCTTTAATATTTCTTTTAACAAGAAAAAGTAATTTCATTTTTTTTCCCAATGAAAGGAGCTATCCACATTAATTGAGAAAACATTGCTTGTGGGTTTCACAGTCGTAAATAGAAAAGTAATTAGTGTTTGAAAATCATATGGCCTCAGTTCTTATAATTTTGAATACTTAACTGAGTGTTGATCTAGCAAATATTAGTGTATGAGAGTACTAAGATTAAGGTTAACAATGCATCTACAGCTTGGTAGATTGGAGCTTTTTGTGATTTATCCTAGCATTTCCTTTTGTAGATTATGAAATATAGTTTTTAAAATCAATTGTTTTCAGTTGCTGCTCATTAAATGATGTCAGTGAATAATCAGTGAGAGGACTTCTATTATTTCATAAATCTCCAAGAGAAGATTTGTAAATTTTGTTCCTTAATCTCATAAAGTATTTTCCTCTATTCAGATTGCTCATGAAAGTTCTATTAAACGTCTGAACTTACCTGTTATTAAACATACTTATGTTGCTGATTAATATTCGATTTCTAACTTTAAAAAGCAAACAGAAAATGTATAGGAATTCTTTTTGCTTTGGCAATTTCAACATTTCCCTCCAACTAAATGATCACATATCACTGAAGAGCTAAACTGCTCCTTACAATTCATCTCTGATGTTGCTTACAATTATATTTTTCTTTCCATTATTATTTTGCTTTTCTACATCAGGCAAACTATTTCAAATGGTGTGGTAGAACTAATTACTCCTAACTGTTAGTCTATGTTACACAAGACTGCCGTTGTATTCAGAATATGCGAATATTTCTTTCAACTTCCCATATCATGGCCTTTAAGTACCATGAGCTGTGGGTAGTTTCTAATGACAATAAACAAGAGTCATAAAAATTCTAATGGAGTACAAGGATTTTTCATGTACATGTTTATACACTTAGAAAATTCGGCTTTTCCATGTTTTTTTTTAAATGAATCTAAAAAGTAATCCATCATTTTCTAAGAAATGCAAAAATAAAACCTGTCTTGAAAGAAACAGAATCAATTTCCACCTCATAGAATCACTACATTACCACATTGGATTAGGGCCTATAACCAAGAGGTAAAATTTGTTAACATTAAAGGAAAATATCTCTTGCTTTTGTTCTTGGAATAGTTCATTTGTTCTAATAGAAGTTCAGTGACCTTCCTGCTTTGCATGAAGCAGACTTTCCAAAGTATGTGGTATTTAAACATGTAATTCCCTTTAGTTCTAATTAAAACACATAATTATGTGTGCACGATTTTCCCATGTGCCACCTGGTGAATTGTCTCTGATAGCAAGTTTCCTGTCTAGGGAGAATGTTGTATACAGAGGACAGCACGGAAAAAAAGCCCAAAACAACAGAGAAAATGTAATGAGGCTATCAGGAAAAAAGTGAATGGGCTTTTCTGGTTAAAGAGGAGAGAGTATAGTGGGGTATGTCATGCTTTTGGGAAGTATTCACCAAGCATTTAAAGAAAACAATAATGGCTTTTGCTTAGTGGTGTCATTAGTTTCTGCTGGGTAGCTATCAGTGAAGCCTCGACAGCTCCACACTACTGACAGATACATACCCATTTCTTTTCACTTCTCACTCAGCAACTGCACCCAGCTATGGCATTCACCAGATTCTTCTACAGATCTAGCATGCAAAGTCTGCAGAAAATTACCCCAAACAAGAAATA
Organism: Cisticola juncidis; assembly: GCA_013400215.1. Taxonomy (NCBI): domain Eukaryota; kingdom Metazoa; phylum Chordata; class Aves; order Passeriformes; family Cisticolidae; genus Cisticola; species Cisticola juncidis. The sequence goes on from VXBR01005529.1 coordinate 882,299, forward strand.
CATAAAGGTAGAATGAAAGAAAGAAAACAAAATAACAAAAAATAGAAAAAAAGCAGTAAAGGGAGGAGGAAAAGAGAGAATGAGAAAGGGAAGGACCTCTGAGAATATAATTTCCTTTGCTGATTAGAGAGAGATCCAAACGATTAATAATAGATAACTAATTGGTAGACAGCTAAAAATATGAGAAAAAATTCAGTCTCAATGAAATAGTGTTCAAACCAGATGTAAGATAAAAGAAGTGCGTTTACATTAATTATTTTGCATTGCAAAACCATTTGTTCTGGAATTCCTTTCTCTGTATAGTGAGATAAAGAGATATGTATTTGCAATGGGCCACATAGCCCTGTAGAAAGATAAGACACAGGCACACTATTTGTATCCTTCCCCACATCCTGACTCAAAGTATCTTTGTCAGCTGACAACATTGCACTCAGCTTCCTTATGGAAAAATATTTTTCCATACTAGGTATTGTCTGTGCTCTCCCTCTGCTACATTGTCTCTTCTGTTCCCCATAGCCCCCATTCCCAAAACTAACCTCTGTGGGATTTCTCACAGGACTTGATGTACTCAGGCACTTCTCTCAAACTGCTTCTTTTCCTTATTTATAATCTACCCTTTCTACTGATTTTACATGAAGCACTAATTTATGTCACTAAGGTGGATTAAATTTCCTGAAAAAACAATTTCTTCTTCTTCTTCTTCTTATTATTATTATTAATAACAACAATAATAATAATAATAATTTGCAATTCTTTTGCTCTGCCTCTGTTACAGCTTTTACCCTGTTGATGTAAACCCTTTCTTCACACATTGTGGCTCAAAAGCACTTACAGTGCACCAGTTAACACACCTCCTCCAAGAACACTTCCAGTAGCAATGAGATTCGTGGTTAGTTCTCTTTCTAGCCTTTTTGCCAGGAATGGTTGTGGCTACTTCACAAAAGACAGATATCTAGCTTATGCTCCCAAGATTTCTGAACTATGTAGCAAAGAAATAATCTTCCTATTAGCCCAACATGATGTGCCTATTTTGTTACATTGATTGGTGCTTCCTTGATTCAACTGGCAGCTGTTTTCGTTGCCAACTTGAAGTCAAAGCTTTGCAAAATATCCATGATCAGGTTTCTATTTTAATCCTTACATTTAATCCTATAACATTATGTTTATTTCTGGTTAATATGCAAGGATAGTTGAGTCATGTAGTATTTACAGAATCAATTTATTTAACATTTATTAAATTTGCATATTTTACCAGTTCTAAAACTCATCCACTTGAGAGTTTCTTGCAAATTTGATTAAATTGTTGCTTAGGAAAATTGTTTCAATTATTCTCTTTTTTTTCTGCACTTTTTTGAGGAGTAACTGGAACTGAAAATAGTACTCTAAAGTGCACTGATGTACTGCTAAGCAGTGAGGCATAATTGCCTAGCTTGTTTAACATGACACTCCTAATAATGCAACCCAGATAGCATTTATGGTATTTGAAATATGTCATGTTGTTGCTCATTTAATTCATCATCTCCTAAAGTACCTAGATCTTTTTCTCTAACTGCAAAGTTACTGATTCTCATATTTTATATGTATGCATTTAATTGTTTCTTCTTATCAGGAACAGACTGCCTAATCTCATTGGATTTTGTATTCCATTTCAGGGATTATATCCTATTTTTACAGTTATTTTTTATCATTGGTAGGACAAACATATCCATAATCCCTGGTCATGGTTACCAGAGTTCTGCAATACTGTTTATTGATGAGGTGGACACAGGCTCAGCCATTTACATTTTCTTGTACCACCACAATATTTTGATAACTTTCAGCCCTGTATTCATCTACAAATGCAATTAACATATTCCCAACTTTAGTCTCCAAGTCATTATTGAAAATATTGAATGATACTGAAGCCAGAATGGATCCCTGGGAGACCCAACAATATCTGCCAAGCTGATGTTGAGTCATTAATAGTAGAGTGGAAGAGTAATTCATCCTGACTAATTTACTGGATGAGACTTATTTTTTTATGTTCTTTGCACTTGCAAAGAGTAAACATTCATTTAAATGAAAAAACTGGTTTTCATTAAAAACCTACTGTAGAAATCTGTGTTTTTCACTTTACTCTTGAAATACAAGAAATTGCACTACAATGTGTGCTTTAAACTGTGTACACTGATATCACTATTTAGAATCCCTATACACAGAAGAGTCACAGACAAAGAATCAAGCATGGAAATGATATTTGATCTTCATTAATTCCTATTATGGATGCACATGATAATTCCTCTGCCAGGCACCAGCTACTCCCTGTTCAAGATGGTGCAGCTACCACAGACAACATTATTCAGAGTTCTCAGTGATACTGTGTCTGTATTAGTGGACTATACGTGCATGAGAACACTTTTGGATGCTGAGGCCAGCTGGCATGCTGCTGCTCACCTCTCTGGTAGCAAACTCTCCCAGTTCCACTTCAGGGTCTAGCATGTGGGATGTTTATTGGGAATGAGCTGGTCTGTACAAGCTCTGTCTCCAGGCATGGTCTGGACCGTGCTAGTTGGCACAAACCAGGTTAGTGCCAAGGAACATTAGGTGTTTATTCACATAGACAATTGTGTTCCAGCATCTGGAAACATTCCCAGACATGACTGAATTTAATGTGATAGGTACAGTTTAAAAGTCTGTACTGAATGTTTGTGTGGCAGGCTGATCTGTTATAATTTCATGTCCCATTGTGCTGTTAATTATTTCTCTTATATTCTCTGTTTATGTGTAGATACACATAGTAACTACTTGGGACTGTTCCCCAGCACAGCTTTCAGCATTACTTTTACTTTGGATCTTATTCCTTGAGGAAAATCAGGTTGTTCAGTAGGCAATGACTCCCTGGTTTTCAGCCCACTTTCTTGCCTTTTCTGTTGAGGTCTTTTACTAGGACTGGAGGTGAAGGAGGTCAGCTACAGTTTAAAAGCATAAAAAACCTAGTAAATAACCAATATTTTCTGCTGAAATTAGAATCCATCTCTTCCACTAATGAGGTGGAGAATGCTGTTAGTGATTCATCGGAGTATCCAAACCTGTAACACCTGCAGTGTTTATCCTAACAATACTGAAAAGGCTGGTTCCTTCTTAATTTTCATGACAAACATATTTTAATCTGATGTTTTCATTTGACAAACTATGACAGGTTGACCCATGTAAAAATCATATTTCGCTATCTCCATGAATGTCATGCTGAACCTCAGTCTAGTTTTCTTCTCTAATACTGTGCAATTTAATGTTTTAAGAACTTTCCATAACTCATAGCAAAATTCACACATATGTGCACACACACACACACACACACAAAAGAAAAAAAATAGATGAAAGATGAAGATGGAATTCAACAAAAAATAAAAGACTTTTGAAGGAAAAGGGTATTCAACAAATAATAAAAGCATTTCATTTGAATTTTGTTCCGTAAATTTCATCCTTTCTTCTTGCCACAGACATTATTTCCCTCCTCCTCAGCATATTGTAGATTTTTTTTTTTAATACTTGCTCTAGGTAGTTTGATGTTTTTGTTTGTGATGATTTCTTGCCAATATACAATTGCTGAATGATCAGATGTCTGATTCCTCTCAAAGGAGGTAAAGGGATAAATTGTATTTGCTTTTTCCCTCAGGGGAGACAATAATTTTGGGGTCTTTTCTGTATCTTGATTCCAATTACTATGCGAACTTTGAAAAATTAAATTCTTTATTAAATTGGTTGAAATTGGTGAGTGACTTCAGAAGTTATTTTTAAGGCAGACAGCATAGTAGCATAAGCCTTACCGCAGCAAGAGAGCAAACTAAAATGGTACATCTGGAATAGATATCAGAACTGCTTATATGTTCTGGATATGTTTTTATAGATTTCAGCAACATTCAGTTCAAACAGTTCCATAACTTCCAATTAATCAACGCTAAATTTCTCAATTTTATGTGATGTGACATACAAATCTTGTTATATGGTTTTTTAAATGTTTTTCAGGATGTTTTACATTATTAGATCTTGACCAAAAATATTTATGTAAAATGGCTCTAAGCCAAAAATATGCCTTTTGTTTAATAAAAATGCACTATGAACAGTTTAAAAGATGTCTGTGTTTAATGATGAATAAAACACTGAATGCTTCTTTCTACAGCCAAGTTGCTGTCTAGCTTGAGGTGCTAACAAAGACTAAACTTTGTGGTGTCTGCTAAGCTTGGAACTGGAAACACCAGAGAAATTGCATGTGCAAGGGGTTTCAGAGCAGCACATAGAAAATGGCTTAGTGTGTAAATGAAGTAATAAGAGCAAAAGATCCAAAGAATATTCAGGGTGACCAAGGGTATTAGCTCACAGGATGATTAAATTACTGTGCTGTCTGGGTGCTCTGTGCCTTACCCTTTTTCCTGGGGATGCATTCCCCGTGGATAGGACAGCTGGCTCTGTGTGAGGCAGCTCCTGGGTGGCATCATTTTAGAGCTTGCTTTTTCCCTTACTATGGCAGTGCTAAGCTGTTCAAGAAATAGCCTTCAAGTTGCTCCAGTCTTTCCAGCTGCAAGTGGCCATGTCAGCAAGAAGCAAGGTGAATAATAGCAGGAAATAACTGCTTCAGCTAAACAAGTTCAATCTACTTGTGCTCATATGTCAGGGCCAAGATGGAATGAGGTGAGAGTCAAGATAAAATTTAAGGTGAAATGTTGAGCAAGTTTCACTCTAGCTTTTACCTCACTTGAATTTTAGGAGTGCAAGCCACTTAATTAATTACAAAAAATCACTTTTTTGAATCTCCCCTGCTTAACTTTTCCAGTTAAAAAATTACGAAGCGCTTGGTCCTGCTAACCTTTGGAACAATCCCCTTCACATCTCAGGGCTCTTCTATCACAAAAGTACATTCTGAGGCCATGGGAATTCTTCAGCAAGCAATGAATATTCATTTACACAATACTTTCTGAGATAAGATGTTTATATATATTTGTCTAGCACCATTAGTGGTTTGTTTGGCAAAGGCTTGGTGGTGGAGATCTACAGCAGGAGATCTTCTTATAGCCTACAGTAGTAGGCTTCTCTGAGAAGATGACAGAAACTTTCCTTGTGTCTGAGAGAGCCAATGGCATCTGGTTCCAAGATGGACAAGATGTCAGCTAAGGCTGAGCCCTCAGAGACGGTGGTAGCCCCACTGCGATAACCTGTTTAAGAAGGGGGAAAAGATACCGTGGAAGAGTAAATCTCAGGCTAAGAGAGGAGTGAGACTATGTGAGAGAACAAGCTCTGCAGACACCAAATGAAGAGAGAGGAGGAGGAGGTGCTCAAGAAATCCCAGTTATAGATCTCAGGCTAGTATTACACTCTTAAAGCTGCATGATTCCAAACAGAAGGGGAAGAAGATTCTAGCTTGATTACCACTTGATTCCTGCACATGCATTGTGTATTCTTTCTATACATAAAACATGATAGATCATGAACACAAGATCCAATCAGATCTATAGCTTAAGGTTTTAAAATCTGGAATTCTACAGACTTGGGTTATGCACACACACACACACAGACACACACAAACAGACACACACACATTTAAAAGCACCACTTAAACAACTGACCAATGTTTTCTCAGCTGGGAACTGTCCAGGGCATGTGGGACAGATATTCAGCCAGCTGGAGAAGGCAGGGGGTAAGAAGAATGAAACACACATCATTCCTTCTTGTCTTGAAGCATGCTTCCTCCCCAAAGTCTCCTTCGGATGGCGGCCAGGGCAAAAAACAGGGTGGTAGTCGGGGGTGTAGCAGGGAAAACCATCTCTCTGTTTTTCTACTAGGTGAGAGGGTAAAAAGAATGCTTTTGGGGTGGGACAAAAGAAATGAGAGACATGCACAGACTCAGACATGGGATATATGGGTACCTCTTTCCAGAGCAGGAAATACAGAGATATTTGAAGGGACAAGGTTGATAAGGAGAGAAAGAGACACCTAAAGAGTACCTGAGCTTTAACAAGTTGGCTACTGACATCAGTCTTTCCAGCAGAGAATCATAGTCTTCACTGCCTATCTTATTTTTCTGTTGAGATCTTTTCACAAGAGTGTCCAAATCTCCTTGGAGTTTTCTTTTCTCACCAGATTTCTTTGTGACTATTTGTAACTAAGGTGTTTTGACAAGAGTTGTTTCTGAAGGACTTTAGCTTGGCCAGCTGTCCCCTATTTCGTGCCAGAGGAGAACTGATAGCCTCAAATCTTTCCAGACCTCATTTCCAAAGCTCTATTTGCAATGTCTGAAAAGGAACTAGAGTGAGGCCTGGTGCTCCTGGGTACCTTTTCATATTAATGTAAGCCTGAAAAGCTGTTTTCTGTCAAAAACTCAGATAAAGATAGTTCCATCATCTGCATCCTGCTAAACCCTCCAGTGTTATCTTTCTGAACACTTATTTATCACAGGAACAGTAGGGAGCTCTGGCTCAATGTAAGATTTTATAGCACTTGAAAGGACACTTAATCAGAGACTCATTTGTAATTTAATTTTATTATACTTAAAGCTACTATAAATACAAATTTAGGGACTGAGGCTGCAAGTCTTTATTCATGCAAATAGCCCCATTGCACTCAGAAAGACTATTTCTGTGATTACAGAATAAGCTCTTAGGTTATTGGGAAGCTACACAGCTGTTAATCAGACAATACAATTTTTATGATAGTTTTTCAGAAAAGGGATCTATAGTCATGTCAAGAGGAAATTAAAGAATATTGAAATGGAAGAAATGTATGAGGAAAATTACAATCATAATAAAACATTTATTATATCACAGTCTATAAATAAACTGGTGTATTTCAATTGTCCTTCACATGCAAATCTACCTTAGAATTTATTTTCATTTTTGAGAAAAGAATTCCTATTCAGATTAAAACAATCTACTTCTGTTTAATCATCTATAAGAGTAACTCACTTAATTTTGTCCAGGATATAGAAATTTATTTTTAGTTCTTGCCTGTCAGTGAAACTAGGTCTGTGTTAAAAAGTTACTGTGGCACCAGTGACAATCGTTGTATTTGGCATGATTACAGCACCAGATTTGATAACTGGCATGATTACAGTAGCAGAGGCTGTTCTGATTTAGACAGTATTCAGATATGTAGCTTTTGAATAAATGTTCTGTAAGTGGTGTCTTTAGCACAGTGGGTGAATCTGTAAGTGATGTTTCAGTAATTCCTTTTTGGACACATAAAAAAATTGTTTCCTTTACCACAATTTGGTCTTTTAATATAGAATACATCCAAGACTAGAATGTATATTAATTTGGGTTTTTTTAGCTGTACAGAAGCTAGATACATGTACTTAGCCACTAATACTGGGAAACTACAGAAGATAGAAGGTGGGTCTTACCACTGGCATGCACTCGCAGGATCACGGGAGGGACTTGGTTGGAAGGAACCCACAAGGATTATCAAGTCCAACTCTTAAATGAATGGCCCATATGGGGATCAAACTCACAACCTTGGTGTTATTAGAACCACGCCTCAATGAGCTGAACTAATTTCAGGTTCTTGTGTTCAGCTCCCAGATAATATCTGTGCCCTGCCGAGGGACAGCCAAAGTTATCATTCCAATAGAAGTTTAGGTGCAGCTCCCCTGCTTTGGCAGACAAGTGATGTTACTGAATGGAGGACTCAAAACCAGGCCCTGCTGAATTGGCTCAGGCCATGAAACAGGCTGTCATTGTTTTTATACTAATATGCATGTAGTCTCAGCCTCCTCACCCAGTGCCTCTCTCATCTCAACAGAAAGACATAGGCATTGCCAGTAGGTTCAAACAGACTTAATATCTTAATTGGAATGATTACATGAACCATGGACTTCAGAAGAATCTGCACTGATCAAGTTAGAGCAGATGTTACCTTAGGCAAGGTTCAGTGAGCTAAATCTTAGGCTGAATCTCTCATGGAGACAACCCGGAAGGAAGAACATTTTCCAGCTGAAAATCTCAGTAGCAGCAACCTGGAAACTGCAGAATGAATGTGAGAAAAGGACCAAAGACATTCATGCTGCAAAAAGACTGCAAGATTTCATGGGAAGCTGTGAGGTATTTGAAATCTAAATAATAAACAGGTAATAGACAGGCTTGGAGGAAATCAAAATGAGTAACTATATCTGTGTAGATAATTGTATATTATCAGGGCATTCTCTTACAGAGTAACTAGTCTATTTAAAATATTATTTAGACATATTTTATGAGGTTTTACCAGCAACTCACTTGCACTATTTTTAGATATGAATGATATTCTGTGCTAGGTAAAGTATAGCTTTTGAAAAAGTAAAATGTGATGTATCATTTCAGTCTCTTTTTACAGTGTTTGAAGTGGACTGTTGTGGGACTGTAAAATGTGCAAATGTTCATTTTTCCAATGGGATATTGAACTTGCTTCTTACTTTTAAATGCCCCAAATATCACACTACTGAGGCACTGAACCCAACAACTCACATTTCATCTGCACTACATTATATTTAACATATCCATGCATGACTCCAGCATCACAAGCCCACATCCGGAGGACTCCCAACACATGTGATTCCTGTTCTTTGTATGCTCTCTATAGGGCTATTCCCTTCTGTATTCAAATTTCATATGTCAGACTTAAAGGACAGACTTCTCAAATCACCTGACAACAGTGAATGACTGCTATGTAAGCATATACCTTGTAATTCATGCAAAAGTGTCTTTGTGGTGACAGCAAATCTTTATGTGTCCTTCCTGAAGGAGCGTTGTTGACATGGAACCATCAAGATTTGTGGACACGTCTGTGTGCAGTGATTGACAAAGTGCTTGTGCTGCTATTAGTAAATGTAGCTCCTCAATGGCTGCACAAGTACTATCAGAAATGCATTAATTCCCTGACATATTGCTGTCTGCTTTTAAAGCTATGACAGGCCTGACAGTTGCAGGATGGCAACTGAGCTCTTTCCTCCCCAAATAATATAGTTAAGAGTTGTTGCTCATAAGCATCACTCAACCCCAAGCTAAGGGCGACAAGAGGACATCTGGCACAGTGTGGAAAGTGATCACAATGTCTTGTGTTCACCACAGAACTCACACACCTTGGATAGGAGTCCACAGATGTACAATGCTTGATATTAATGTACTTAACTGAACAATGGAGCCTTCAGCCTGCTCTGAAGGCTGTGAACCCACAGTGCACACTGTTTATCCAAGAGGGAGCTTCTTTCATAAGATACTTATGTGAAGGAGTCTGTGGCAGTCACAGTTCTGTATCTTCATAGAAGCTGAAAAGAATGTGGAGTCCTTTGAAAACGCTTTATAGTAAGAAAAATTAATAAGTGTAGGAGTTCTACACAAACTACCCATGTACTCAGCAGAAATGAAGATGGCAGATACTCTGCCATCAGGAACACCTGAATTAACTCCTTTGAGATATAAGGACTTGTTCATAGCTGATTGCTACATTTAACATAATTATGAATTACTAGGGCTTTTAACCAATGGTTGGGAGTTTAAACCATGTGCATTTACATTAGAAAGCAGACAAAGTTTTTAACAGTGAAAGCAGCAGAATAATAAATCAATGGAGTACCTGACTGCTGCATGAACTTCTCAATTTTCTAGTAGAGACTGCATGACTGAATTTTCAAAGTAAGTCTCTTTTTTTTTTTTTAACTGTGATTCAGAAGTTATTGAGCTTTTATAGCTAAATAACAGGTTTCATGTATTTAGCAGTGGGTTTCTATATATAGAATTATGCTTCTGCAAATACTATATATGGTCTGAAAATCATCTTTAAACAACCTGATTTAGCGTTGCTGACTACTAGCACTTTTTAGACTTCAATTACTACCTGCTGTCCTAGTTCTAAAATTAATTCATAGAAGATGCCTATCTTAAGGCCAGTTTGGATAATCCCAGTTATTCTTTATGATATCATAATCTGGGAATGTCAACATGGAGAACAAAAAGACTAGAATAAAGTTCAAGAGTATAATCAAAGAGCAGTTGTCAAATAGCAATAGTTGTCAATAGCATTTCCAAGAAAACTTGGTCCTAACTAATGACACTTTTGTGTAAATGTTAACCAGATTTCTTATCCCTGAGCTAATGGAGTCGATCCACTTGAAATAGATAAACAAGTATGAAAAGGATGTCTGAGTATACAGAACATAAAAAGCTCTCCAGAGACGTGGAAAACAGATCAGTTGGAAAGGGAAGTGATTTGGACAAGTGAATAGGGGATCCTGATGGTTACGATGTACTGAAAATTAGATGGACATTCTTTAGGGTGAAGGAGTTACTTTCCTTCTTGAAGCGTTCCCATGCAGAATCAGTGCAAAGTAAAAGCCATGTTGTAAACAGGAATGAAAATTGTCTTTATTCTTTTAGTCTGCAGCTCAAACTCTGCTTACTTCCTGAGGAATATTTTAATGTAATTACTTTTTTTCTCACAAATCTTGTGGGCTTTTTAAAGAATACTGTTATACTGAAAAATTTCATGTAAATATTCTCAGAAAAATAGAGAGACAAATAAATCTTCAGGATAACTAATGAAATTTAAAAAAACAATGTTAGTTTCATATTATTCTTGGCTTCAGGTCAGGGCTATAAGTGAAGGTGTGAATTACATCGTTGACAGATGAGAACCTAAAAGACAAATGTGGGTGGTTACAAGACCAAGCTCATGCTCGTAAAAATAGTTTCATGACTAGTATCTTGAGTGCCTGTACAACAGTGGGTGGACAGACACACACCGTTCCAGATCCACCATTACATCATGCAGATCAGCTAACTATGTTTTCCATTTGTTTGGGTTTCGGATCTAAGCATTTCTTCTGAAATATGAAGCCTCCTTCTAAAAATCTGTACATGTGTTTATCAGCTTTGAGCTGAAGAGTCTAAATTCTGCCATCATTTGGTGTTCTGAACACCCACTATAATTTATAATTTTAAAAGGTTATTATACTTTATATGTGGTTTTCTATGTATCTTGTGCAAGAAGCATAAGAAAATACATAAATAAAGAAGCATAAGAAAATACATAAAAAAAAAATAAAGGAAGCTTCACTGATATAACAACATATAGGGCAAGCATATGAATCTTTCTATAAATCATAGTATCTCAAAGCACTTTACAAATGTCAATTAAGCCTAGTAGAGCATATCAGATATTTGCAATTTACCATCTCATTTTACAGATATGAAGACAGGACAGTTGTGACTCATGATCTGTAGTGCATTTAAATGCAGCAGCTCAGGATACTCACCAGTGATCTGTCCTGATACACAATGAGAAGTGAACACAAACAAGGAATGCTGGTGACCACAGGCTTGATGCCTCTGCCTCTGCCTGGTGCCTGCAGGAAATGGCAGCAACAGAAACCATGCCTATGGGTGAGGGCTGGGGAAAGCTAGAGTAACCTCCAGTGCAGATCACCTGATATGTATAATTGAAGTACTGGGAGTGGTTTTTAGATATCCACCCCACTAAATTGTGCCCCAGGCTGTCAATACAAATAATTCTACCTCTTGCTCCTAACTGAGAGTGAAGTCCAGATTATATGAAAATCATTTTCCAATTCCTTGATCACACCATCTTCCTGAGAACAATACAAATTTCAGTTGTATTGATCTGAAACAAAGGTAGCATATTTTAATAATTAGCTTAGATTTTAAGACAACTATGACCACTACAGATAGGTCTTCATGTCAGGATATTCATCATAACATGCAGAAACAAGTGTGCTGTCCTACACTTTGACACCACTGATTTTGTACTCTGAAACATATTTCAATTTACCAGTTTAGGGAATGGTGTGTCATATTTCTTTACTAGTGAGCATTAAAAATGGTGGGAACAGACATATAGTTTTTAATATTATGATTTTTTTTTTCTGAAAAGGAAAACAATGTTTGAAGCATGAAGGTTCTCTAAAGATTATTCTAGCATGACCAATATTTATAGTGATGGTATAACTTGTATGTACTGAGAAAAGAGGTTCACCAAAGCAATTTCGGACTACTTTATTAGTGATGTGGGGTAAGCAACTAAGAAAATTCAGATATTAAAGCAAAAATGTTTTTAAAGAATCATGCCAAGTGATTGTACAGTGCTAGAACTGCCTAACTGAAGAAGCAAGAGGAAAACAAAATCCTAGAAGTAGTTTTATATTAGAAATCGCAGATTACATTCCTCAGAACAAAGTAGTTCAGGTTTAAATCAAAATTATCATTTTTTTCAGGCCTTTCTCATTTTATTTATGGTCATTTTCTTAATTCTGTATTCTGTTTACATATTTAGTTAGGTGAAAAATATTTCTTGTCCTAAACTGCTGAGAAGCATTGTTTTATGGCACAGAACAGATGGGTTCTTCAGTCTCCACTTCCTTCTTTCACTGAGTTATTATGACCTAAGTTAACTAATATTTTAAGGCAGTATAGGATAATTTCAGGAGAGTTACATAGCTAGCACAGAAATAAAACACTGGATGGATCTGGATCCATCACATTTGCTGAAGTTCAGAACAATGTTGTGGGTGTGATGAGCACAGTTTGTGACTAGCAGCAGCGATGAGCATTTCCAAAGGACAATTTATCCTCCATATCTCGGAGACCAAATTTAGGACAGGATGTGTCATAAGATTACCTCCTCATTTCAACCTACTTCTTATCATTTATTGTAGGAATAATATATGAGAATATCTTAGCCTGCATTTCTCAATAGCTAATGTTAGACAAGAGAATATGGTGCTATGGTCTAAATCTCCATCTTTAGAGTGATTTTAATGGAGCGTCACAGAACTGTAGAATCTGAAGTTTTTATCTAGGAGGACAAAAAGTTTAAAATAAAACTTGAAATTCACTTTGAAATTGCAAGTTGCAATTTAACAGAAACCTAAAGGAAGATAAAAATACTTTGAATCAGTACATTAGCATAAGAGGAATTCATCAGTTAGCCATCAGGTTGGAAAGATACTATGAAAAAAACACTGAGAATACCAGAAATGTCATTTTTATTAGTACTCTGTACTGTCTTTTAAGTTAAACTGTTGGATATGACTTACAATTGGCACCAATCACATAAGTGTCAAAATTCAATTTATAATAGGATAAATTTAAAATCTTTAAAATCTAAGATAAACTAGAGATTTAATTGACTTTGTCTTTAGGGAATTAGCTGAAATAATTTCAGAGTAGTTAATAGCTATTTTCAGTAAAGGAAGGACAACTGAATCATCAGAAAACTGGAAAAAGATGTAGTGACTAATCTCAGGTGGTAAAATGAAATATATATTCTGAATTTCAGTCTTTGGAATAAAAATCAAAGAACCTATTTGTAAGCATTTAGAAGATAATAAGACAGTAAATAACAGCCAACACAGATTTGTTAAGAACAATCATGTTGAATCAATACAATTTCCAGCTATTCCTTGAGGAAGAGACATAAGTGAAATAAGTAGTTTTTCTTGATTGTTAAACAGTTTTGGGTGCCATCATAATCATAATCAAAGTAGTTTAAATATGGTATAGATAAAACTATTTCAATTGGGTGGACAGAGTGCTACAAAGGAAACTATAGTTTTGTGCAGTATTCTATGAAAGAATTCAAGAAAATAGGTCAGGTAGATATCTGTCCTGAGTCTGATACCACATATTTTTCAACAATAATTGGGAGTACATCTATTTAATAGAAAGATATGAGTACTTTGGAGAGCAGAGATATAATTCAAAATGACCAAGACAAGCTTCATAAATGTTTGAAAAATAGAAAAAAACTTATTAAGAAAGAGAACAAGTTGCTACATTTAGTAAGAATAATCTGCACCTACAACACATGGAATGATTGTCCAGATAGTTCTGCAGAGCATAGTCTGGGAGATAATTTAATTCTTTAGCTGCTCATCAGTCAACAGTGTCACATATTTGTAAACCCCAATATTTTTCTGTGATACAGAAAAATGTAACTCAGGTATATAAAATAAAATACCCCTTTCCATGTCCCAAATGGTCTTAATTAGGCATGATCCAAATAAGTAGATAGATCATAAGTCTTGCAACAGACAAATAATTATAAAATTGCCTAGGGAAATCTTCTATTGTCTAGATGCACAGGGACTGAAAAGTGAAAAATTTATTTGAGTAGCAAGAGAATTTTAGATTATGTGTCTACAAGGATGGAAAGTAGAACACGTCATCTCTGGACTTCCTGTTCTCGTGTTTGGTCACTGCAGAATACAAAAGTGTTGGGGTTTTTTGTTGTTGCTGTTGCTGTGTTGTTGTTGCTGTGTCATTGTTTTTCATTTTCTTTTTCCTTATAAGTAACTTTTCCTGTGTTTTGGTTTGTGCACTTTGACTTTCTCCTACATGCTTAATGTCCTTTCCCTTAATATTTCAGTTTATATTTTTGTCCATCAATTATAATATTTTTGAAGGAAATGCAGTATCTCCACCTCCTCAGACATTGCAGGCGAGCAATCAAGGAAAGACAGTAGATAGAAATGTATGATTTTATAAAAAATACCTATTAGAAATCCTTTTCCACATAGTAAAATTAAATTATTTTATTATATTGTAGTCCCATCTTTTCATTTAAAGTTATTGACAACCCAATAAACTTTTATTGTTTACCAAATTTATACTTTAATATTTCTTTTATTTGTCTGTACCAAAACTTTGCAATACCTCAAATTGAAAGTATAGTTATATTTTTACACGAAGAAATAACCACTATCTTATTGTCAAATAAAGATTCTTGAGATGCACATTATTTACCCCTTGATAATAAAGTTTATAGTTTCTTCTTCTTAAATAAAGTTCAACCAAGAAGTCCATTAAGAAGATCTGCTTTATAGACTGAAATAAAAGGTGAGCATATGCAAAAATTCCTGTTATCATTCCAATTCTTCCTTTAAACTGAATCAAAGCTTTAAGAGTGTAAAACTTCATATGTACGATACTTTGATTAGAAATTGAATAAATATTGAAATTTGTTTTTAATGAATGAATGGTCTTTCAAATTTATATATTTTAGAATATATTGATTGCCTTAGTTGTTTTAAATATTGAAAATTTTATGATGTAGTTTTACTATGGGACCAGAAGAATAAAAAACATTCAATGTATTCATTTTTACCACCAAAGAGTGTCTGATTTGAATCAAACCAAAACTGAAATAATAAATATCTGAATCTGTAAGATGTTCCCAAGCTAACAGATAAATTAACTTCAACTTTACGGCAAGACCACATGACTGAATTATCTTTCTTGTAAATTGAAAACAATTCAGATATCCTTTTTTCACCTCTTTTATTACTTGTTCCTCAAGATATGGCCCTTCAGATATCTCTCTTTTCACTGGAAAGTAGATTCCTCCTTTTTCATTTTAAGAAAATCTGTTTAGTAAACAGAAGGATTTGATTCTCGGAGGTAACTTGGCAATAAATTCCTCCTCAGGTTGCTTACAGTTTACTTTTTTGATTAAACCTCCTTGAACGAACTGCAAGCATACTCTTAACGTGGGCTGTTAATTGAGAGTGCAAATCATTTCCACGCTCGTTATCTTTGCCTCACACTTCTACCCCCTTCAGAAAAATTTCCATTCATTTCAGTATGGGGGATCTTTTTTTACAATTATTAAGCCAAATTATGGTTTCTGTCATAACTAGTTGTAACACCTTGCCTATTTGAACACCTTTTTTTTGTCTGATGAAGAGAGCCCAATTAGGCAAGATTTGGTGCCTCAGAGCTTTCTTTGCTGGATGTAATCCCATATGAATGTTAATGATTTATAAAATGATATAATGTCTTGAATACAGAAGGCCTGCAGAAGGTTCAAGCTGTCCAAAGATTTAGACAGGTTTAAGTGGTTTATGTACTGCTTTTTGTACAGGAGTCCTGTGCCTCACTTGGATGTATAGTCATGTACTTTAAGTCACGATGTTTAAGATGTGAGTCATAGATTTACTCTCACCTTTGAAGTACAGAGTTATTAGACTGTGAGCTTCTCAAAAAGGGAAAAAGAATAAAATTTATAGAATGCTTGTACCTGAAATTAGATCTGTTCATCTAATGCATCCTTGAATAATTTATTTTGCAAAAAATGATGAAATTCATCAGATAATCTGATCTGCAATGAATAACTCAATTACCTTGACATGGTATTACATGCAGCTCCAGTTCCTTTAGTAAGGCTACAGGACAAAAAAATACATAACCACCCACTTGCCTGATCTGCAGGAAGGAATGAATTTTGAATTTTGCCTTCAGGAAACGTGGTTACATGCCTGGAACAATTGCTCTGTTCATCAGAGTAATAAAGTTTTCAGATGATTTCATCCCATTTGACTTCTGCATACTACTACGGTAAAGACAACTTCTCTGATGAGAAAGCTGACACCTCTTATCACTAGTGGGCGTCTAACTCAGCAGCAGAAACAGATGGAGTCAGGGAAATCACAGCATCTGTCACATAGGCAGCTATGAAATGCATAAACACTTACTGTGAAGGTGAAAACTGGCAGATTAGTCTTCTAGTTGTAGTATAAAACCAGGAGGTCTGAGCTCCAAAACTAGCTCCTGGATGGATCATCCTCACAGGTGAAAGTCACCAGTTTTCACACTTACATGTGCATTCATCCTGCTCTGGGCTGGGCTAAGTACAGGACAGCCAAATAGCTGTGGTGAGAGTAGAGAGCTGTTGGGGAAGTGGGCTGGTAATTCTGACAAGTCTAAAGAGCACCAGGAGAGCTGATCTGGTGTGCTGGAAGATGGGGACTGTTTAGAAAGCACTTTTTGGAAATTACCAACGCTAATGGCCTTTGGGCATGTTACTGTTAATGTAATATCTAGGCTTTTCCAGAAGCAGGAGATGTTGAGAAGGGAACAGACACTGTAGGATTCATATCACAGTGGACCACGTGGCAGGAAAAAATGATGCTTACATCTGGCTTGAACTGCATAAATATTCTGCCAAGATCTGTGAATGAGATATCTGTCAAACAAGATATGAGTTTGTTTGTAAAATGCTCCTGATGCACACTATTTCATAAGCTGACAAAACTCCTGAAGTTCAGTGTTTTGATGCACTGGCATATAATGCTTTCTACTGAACATGGGCAGCTAATAGTGGAAAGAAAACAATTAAAAGCGGACAGAAGAGATATAACTGCCCAAATTCAGTGAGAGAAATTGTGAGATGAGAAAAAAGAAATTAAAAACCCCCAAACCACACCCGAACCAACAAACCAAAGATAACAACAACAAAACAAAACAAAATAAAAAACAATGACAAAACCAAACCAACCCAAAACTTCCTACAACACAACTGCCCTTTTCCCCCATAAAAAGAAATATATTAGAAGGATGTTTGAAATCACAGCCACTTCAGGGCCTTGTCTGCAAATAAGCCACTCTGTAGGAAAAAGTCACTCAGTTTGGCTGAGGTGAGATAATTAACTTCCAGGTGTCCACACTAGCAAGCCAGATATAAAAACTGGAGAATGACTAGGGATTCAGCTGAATCATTTCACTTAGGCAATGGCTAACCTATTTCCTTGAGAAGTCAAAGGAACCTGGGAACTTGATAAACAAAATGTTAACTGTCAAGTGCTGTACGTAATTAAACTTACTTTATAATTTTAGAAATTTGCACATCATTCACTGTCATTGAAAAATAGTGTCTTTCTCATAAAAAGCAAGGGTACTGAAACCAGTGTGGTTTTTGTCATGGCAGAACTTACAATGTTCATTTCTACAGCCAACTGTCCTGTTGTGAGGTAATGAATGTGGTATGATAAAAACCGTAAGTGTTTAATAGTCCTTTGTCCCTTCATCCCACAATTCAAAAATGGCTTTCAGCTGTGTGTACAGCAGTATAAACCTTGGACTCAGACAGTTTTCTGCCTATTTGGCACATTGCAAAAAAACAAAAAACAAAAAAACAACCAAAACCATGAAAAAACCCCAAAAAATCCCAAAAACACACCCCCCAAAAAACCCCAAAAACCAACTTCAAAAGGAAAAATCAGGAAGAGCTTGGTGAGTTCTCTTTTCTCTGCTTTAAACCCTTGGAATAATTGGAACTGTAGTATTTATAGAAAATTCAGGATAAAGAAGTGAGAAATCAAATGTCTGACAGTTGCTACCACGCTCTCCAGTTATTTTTCATTGAATCATCTGAGGTATTAGCTCCATGTAAAATGGGACATGGGAATCACTGGCCTCCTAAGATTCTATAATGTCAGACCAGCAAAATAAATGAGTTTAGAGCTTGTTGGGATCCAATCTTGCACTCTATCAATTGCTATTTAGTCTCTTTAAGTAATATTTCTCATATTTTTATTTCTCTAAGCTGTGACTGAGGGTAGGTATACACTAGTGAAGTAACCCAAAATAGGGAATCTCAAGGCAGAAGATTGGAGATGAAGCCTTAGGGCAATAATGTACAAATGAAGGACTATTCTGCAAAGAAATTATTTTGCCTCAGAACTGAATTCCCTTGCACAAAAATGAGGTAAAGTTTTTTGTTTTAAGGCAGATTTATCTCAACTCTGTAGTCTTCATTATGTAACTGGAACTGCTTCTTTAAACTATCTGGGATTTCTCCATACCTTCCTATTTACATGCTTATACCCTTATTTTACCAATTAGACTTCTCTTTCCAAAGATATTTAGTAATTTTGTATCCACTTTTAAAATGTCAGTCTGAAGTTACATAAAAAGTAATTCTCTGTACTTGTATTTAACTGTGCTTAAACAAAATATATTATCAATATTAATTGTGAATGTTATTTCTGCATTAATGACAGTGTGAAAATCATCACTTTTTGCTTCTAGCAAATTAGACTTTTATTCAAAACACATATATTCTGGTCATTCATTCTTCACTCACAAATATAATGGATACAGAGGTAAAGCCTCCATTGCATGACATCAGAATTGTGTTTTGTTTAGATGATATTTCTAGACTGAAAGATCATTAAATTTAAGTATTGCTCATTGTCCTTTAGAGCATTTTGATAATTAACTGTTGATGAAAAATTGTGTGAAGCCTGAACCATTTGAAATATTGACTGCTGAAAGAGCTGATACAGTTTTCTTGGAACAAGTATCCTCGGCTTGCAAGTCTGCCAGAACCTGAAATAATTAAGTAGAAATATAGTGTCTTCACTAAAAGATGAACTATAATTGAGTAAAGATCTGTTAGGAGATGCTAAAAATATTGATATAGCTTTACGTTTAAACTTGACAATTTCTTTCCTGATATCTAAAAATTATGAAAACTGTGTAAGACTATTAAGAGCACTTGTCACATATAAGAACTGTTACTGAGCATCGTGGCTGCCTTACAGCAATCCTTACCCAATGAGTTTTGCTTTTTTACTAGGTAGAATCACTTAGTATACCTTGCAGTGCACTCATTAAATCCAGCAGAGAGTTAGTTGAGAGTAGATATTTTCTGTTAATGAACTGTATGATCTTCCTCCTGATCCAGCATGTCTTCTGATTTGGCACTTGAGTGCTAAAAGCACTTTGTCCAGGTTTTGGCTGAAATGGAATTGTTCTTCTTCCTAATAGCCGTGCCATGTTTGTAATTTAATATGAAGATAAGGTGTATAATACTCTGATATTTGAGTTGTTGCTAAGTAGTGCTTAGTCTAAATCAAGGATTTTCCAGTGTCTCATGCTTTGCCAGTGAGGAGCTGCACAGGAAGCTATGAGGGAGTGTGGCCAGGACAGCTGATCCAAACTGGCCAAAGGGATATTCTGTACCACAGAAGGTCATGCCTGGCATATAAACTGAGGGGAGTTGGCTAGGAGGAATCAACTGCTGCTTAGGGAAGGGCTGGGCATTGGTCAGTGGGTTGGTGAATTGTGTCATCATCATTTTCCTGACTTGGGTTAGTACATCATCATCTTCATCATCGTTGTCATCATCATCATCATGATGTTATAATTAGTGGTTTATATTTGACTTTGTTTCAATATTTCAACAGTTCTTATCTAAACCCACAAGTTTATTTTATCTTCTGATTCTCCTCCCCACTAGGTGAGGAAAGGGGGAAGTGGGAGTAAGTGGTTGCATGGAGCATAGTTGCTGGCTGGTGCTCAGCCACAAAACACTGTCATTATCTAAAGACTCTGGTGTTTTCACAAGCCTCTTTAAAACTTCTATATTAGTTGTTAAGTTCAATTCTCTTTTTGTAACATCACAGCATATTCAAGTGTGTCAGAACGTGGAAAAGTTCCCCAAGCTAGGAAAGCAAAGGATGGTAGCCAGGTATTTTTGACAAAATTTGATTCTGTGAATCATTTGGCACACTGAAGACAACTTAAACTTTTAAAATACCCCCAAGTCCCTAATTGTTGCCCCCAGTCCCTTCCTCAGAAACACAGAATGGTTGAGACAGTAAGGGACATTTGGAGGATGTTTGAGATAATTTTCTTTGTTGGACAAAGGAATCCTTTCCTAAGCATTCAATTATCTCTCTGAACTCATGGTGCCTCCTGATGTGATCTGAGATTTCTGACATTTGTTTTTTTGAATATTGTGTGTACTTCATTCCTGTAAAGGTGTACTTACTGTTGCCTATGCCTCATTGAGACCAGAGACTAAAAATAATTGTGAAGATGTGCTATCAGAGCCCGTTTGAGATCACGTCCTTTGGAACGATTTTTGTTTTTATGGGTGTGATTGGCACCTTCTGTATAATAAGCTGGAAAGGGAAGTAGAATATTTAGGATGGGGGCTCTCTTTTTCTCTGACAGATTTGTTGCAGTAGTTAAAATATTTAAGTTATAAGAAACAAAATTAAAGTTATTAGCAATTTTCTCATGTTTTCATTTGACTGGTATGATTTTATATTTACATTAAAAATATCACCTCTTCCTCTTTCCCTGTTCTAGCCCAATCTGAGATTTTCTTCTGAGTTAGAGAATTTTGCTGGGTTGCATACATTTTCCCAGTTAAATGACAGTAAGTGGAGCACAGTGAATAACACCCTTCCATTTCATTGTCAATATGTCTGTTTGTGCCATAATGATTTAAAAATGAAACAGAATTTTGGAAGATGAAAATTTCCACTGAGAGAGAGCAAATGAAAAACTTTTATAATTAGTTAATTCTATATTCTGATGACATGCTTGTTAAAAACAAACAAATAAAATCAAAAAAACCCAAACAAACCCAAAACAAACCAAAACCAACCCAAAAACTAACCCTAAAAAGGAAAATATTTCTCTATTTTTTTTTTAATTAGGACTTCTGGTTTTGTAGTTGAACAAACAAAATAGACTATAATTGCGTCTAAGTAGAAGAGAAAATGCTATATCAGGAAATGGCCACTCTCATCCTGCCTAATTCTCATGCTCTTTCCCAGAACACTGATTACTGTACATTACTTGAAACAGTTCTCTGAGTTATATACCCTTTTCATTTGACCAGCTTAGCAATTATTGATTCCTATTTATTTTCTGTTAATATGAGATTTTTGCACATACCTAGAATGCAATGCAGCCTTCAGACTATTTGCTCAAGGAAATTATACTATTTCAAATGTATTTAGGATGACAATAAAGGTATTTTAAGCTGGTGATACTTTTCACATATAGCTCTTGCTAACAGAGCAGAAATTAACGGAGAGAAGATAAGCCAGTTTGTAAACCTCACCCTCATGCATGTGAGCCATTACTCACATGAATGATCAGTGAGTTTTCACTCTCACTGCATCAGAGAATTGCTTGTGAAAACTCATTATTTTGTAATCAGAAGACAGGGGCACAGGGAAAACTTATGCTGTAAGCGTACCCTTGGTGTGAGATTCATCATATGCCAATATATGGAAATCCTCATACAATCTTACCTCAGTACAGAATTATTTTCAGATGGCATTTAGCCACAATGAACAGAGTCTGTTTGACTTACTTGAGGCATTAAGGATCATATTGTAATTCCTGCTGAGTATTTCTGTGAATTTCTAAGCATATGGCTTTGTGGTTGTGTTGGAAATTTTCAAGAAATGTGGAGGTGTGTATTTGAAGCTGGAAGCTGACCCACAACACTGTGTAGTACAGTAATAGGGTTCTCTGTGTTTTTCTGTAATGTGCATGAAGATGAATAGTTTTATCTTTTTGTACTGGCTAACTGATTAGAAAATATGTCTCAGAAAAAATTTCTCATTCAGCTATCTGTTAAACCCTCTTGCTTCAAATCCTCTTTTAATGACATTCACAAGGATATTTGTGGAACAAAATGTAGCACATGTATTTTCATGTTGGGGGTTGGGGGTGGGAAATACAGTTCATTGCAACAAATATATATTTTCTCCTCTAAATCTCAGGCAGTGTGATCTTAAATGGGCTCCAAAACAGACATTTTGTGCCGGGGTGAAGGTCAAGAGAAGAATGCAAGTGAGCAGGGGAAATAAGGAGTGACAGGATATTTCTGGATTAGCTGAGGGAGCAGTGCCTGCTAAATGTAAAGGATCTATGGGAAATCAAGTCCTGATTGTAGGATATCTGTGAAAGGATTAGTTCCCATCCTTCCTTTACTCCTGGCAGGAGAAACTCAAGAGCTGTATTGCTAATGGCTTCTCCGGCATTTAACTTAAGTGACTGTCCCTAGGCTCACTCCTTCTTCAAGCTGACAGCCTCTCAACCTGCTCAGTACCAGCCATGCTGCATTCATGAGGAGACACTCCTGGGGCCTTGTAACCTGCTATGTAAGCTCTGTTCCTATTCCTGCTGTTCTCAGGGCCTCACTGCTTCCTTCTCTGTTCCTACATTTCCCTTCAAGCAATGCAGCAGAAAGAGCTTTTTGACTAATTTCATTAAAGCTATTGAAATAACATAGAAAAATTCAAATAAAGGAGGCAAATCACAGTGAAAATGGTTCTCCTCCCTTAAAGACAGTATGCTATTTTTAATAGACTTAGCGTATTTCGTCTAGAAACGGTGATGATAATTCAAATAGAAAAAGAATAGGCTTACCTCAATGCAAAGAAAAGAGCACACATTTATTAACAAGCAACCACTGGGTGCTTTAAACTAGTGCTGTCTTGGAGGAGGCCAGGTCACAGTCACACAACAGCTCCCTTACTCTCTGTCCTGGAAGCAGCTTGGTACCCCTAATGTTGCACTGAAATACCAGAACTCCTTTTCTTCCAGTATGCTAAAAAAGGACTTTTTAACTTCATGAATCATTCACATTACAGAGCAATTATTGATGCAAGTCAGTTCATAATCTTCTGTGCTTACATTAAGTAAGAAAGGTATATTTAATTTTTCCAGTGACCTCTTCAGTTCTGTCCTTGCAAAGTTCAGTCTTACAGCACACCCTGCTCATTTGGACCTTCTTTCTGTATCTTGGCCTTTAGCATTCGAATAGTTCCCCCCTGAGCTTTCCCCTTTTAGGGTGCCCTACGAATGTCTTGAATTTTGGTTGTAATCTCACTTAACATTCTGATTATAGCTGTTGTCTTAATTTTTTTTTTTTTTTGCCAAATTGATCTGGATGACTTCCAAACCAGTTCCTGTCATTTTCATGGACTGATGCTGCTGTCTGAAATGCCTCTAACAGCATCTTGCAACTCATACTCCTTCTTTCTCCTTCTCCGCCCTGCTTGTTTTCAACATTCTTGCTCAGACTTTTCTTAAACTTGATGTCCTTTCCATATTTTTAAGTCATTTGTCTTTTGGCTGAAAGTCTATAGCATTTCTTTATTATTTATTTCTGTGGACTACTTTCTTCATTATGCATTACATTCTCTAAATATCCTACATATCACCAGGTTTGGTTGTTTTTTTTGTTTGTTTGTTTGTTTGTTTTGGATTTTTTGTTTTGTTGGGGTTTTTTTGGTTTTGTTTTGTTTTGTTTTGTTTTTTTTGTTTGTTTGTTTTGGGGGGTTGGGGGCAGGATGATCTCAAGTAATGATAATGTTAAAAAAAGACTTCCCATTTTTATCCCAAATATTTGCAGTTCACATTTTTGGCTTCTTGTGTCTCATCTGCTGTTCAAGATTGTATTGATTTAACCGTATGGATTTAATTTCCAAATCTATGTTCTTCTGCTTTAGCAGTTTCCTGTTCTTATTGACGTCAACACTATCACTCTGCAGCTGGTACCTACAACAGCAGGAGTGTTTGGTTGCCTGTCTCTCTCTTAACCATGATCCATGCTTGTAAGATTGCCAGCAAAACTATAGCAGTTAAAATACGTGGGAAAAATTTGCACACTTCACAAAACTCTGCAGTACATACATTCATAAGATGAGTAAAATAGCCAAAGCGACTATGAAGTGAAGCAAATTTCTGATGTGTGTTGGCTGGTTGTGTTTGCCAGAATAGCTCTACTGTTATATATTTACCAGCCAATTTGGTACTGACGTCCATTTTGTGTTAATATTTCTAAGTCTGATATTTTGGTTCATGGTCCCCCAGTCCAAAAGTTCGTGTTCAGGCTGTCATCTCCCATGTAGAGCTCTCTTATTTGTTCCTGCAAAATTATAATTTTCTGCGGGGTTCAATGTTATTCTTTCGATTTTGCCTCTGTTGAACCAAATTCAATAATGCCATAGAAAGTGTTTATTTAATGGATCAGTATACTAAACTGTGACTGATTAAAAAAGTTAATTCAACACAAAGCAGTAACCCAAAAGAGCTTTCCTGTTGCTCCATCTGCCCATGCTTTATGTGGTCTCTATCTTGTCTCCCTTGCCAACCACCATGTATAAAATTAGTCAAAGAAAAAATACAAACTCAACAACACGCACAAGGAAAGGACATGCCAAGACAGAAGAATCACAAAGAAAAGATTAATGGGGAAAATGCTGTGGAGGAGATCAAGCTTTTTTCACAGGCTTATCAACCTACCTCAAGATTACAGGTCACTGCTTCTGTAACTATCCTCACAGGGGGATTGGTCATCAAACAGACCCTCCACTAAGATCACCTTGGTGTAAGCAGCAGTGGGCAACCTGGGATGAACAGTACGTGGTACATTCTTCCTCCTGAGAAATTTGCTCAAAGAATTAAATTATCTTAAAAGATGTTAGAAAATGTGCTTCGCAATCTGATTTTGGGGATTTTTTCATGATTTCTATGATTTAACACTGAAATAAAAATCAGACTTGATAGTAATTATTATGAACCAGATTTACAACATATTCAAAAAAAGCAAGCATAAAACTACACTGTTGTATTTTTATTTGTTAATTTCTTTTATCATAAGTAAGATAAAAACATTCCTTCTATGAAAAAAAACCCAAAACAACCCCGCCAACATTGCTACTTCTTTTGATTTGTGGGAAAAGAATGGATATGTCACATAAGAAACATCCAGGGGAAAACTTCCATTGAAAAGATTCCTAACTATTTCATTATGTCCAAAACAAAATTCAGGTTCAGAGAAACTTTCTCAAGATGGAGAAATATATAAATTCAGGTAATACTTCTATAATTGTAAATTCTATTTATGGAGTAGGGCTCTGTCGCATGAATTAGGTATTTATATCCTTTCATAGGTTTACTTTTGAAGTAAGGTAACCTAACGTCAAATGTTTCACCGTGGGCCACAATTAACAGAGCCAGGCACTTCAGTGATGTCCTGGGAACATCATTTCTGCTTAAAAACAAGCCATGCTCCTTGGATCACTTTCTGCTACACACCAACAAACACTGGCAATGCTTGACCCCTGCCCAGGAAATAGCACGGTCTGTGGATCTTTCCAAACAGGTCAAAGAGACTGGCTGATAAAATATCTTAGCTGTGTGGATGTGCTCTCTTCCATGGCACTCCTGCTTAGAGACAGGAAATAGACCTGGGACATTTTATTAACTAACATATTTGCAACTGAAGTTCCAACTTTGCTATTTTAGTTTTGGCCCTTAAGTGAGTTTGCACAGAAAAAAATCAGTGGTTTAACCCTCCCTTTGGTTCCCTAAGGCTCATAAAGTAATACTGGCACATCAAGATCTCCTGATTACAATCACAGAAAAAAAAAATAAATAAAAGGTGGGTTCATTTTAACATGAATTATGAAATTAGAAATCTTTTTGCTTTATAACACCAAAGGAAATTTTTAATATTCTACTTGCTTTCACTTTAAAATATTTCAAAATGCTGTTGAACATTTTCTCTTCTTCAGTGTTATTTTATTTATTTTAATGCATGGGAGATGACAGATCTGGCTTTTGGTTTGAAATGGGAAGGAGGAGTAAATAGCAGTGAAGGCAGGAGATCAGCCTCTGGTTTCCATTATCCACTTTCTGTATTTTTGAAGTTTTTGTTGTCAGCATTTCCATGACTAAAGAAAAGCATTTCATAACAGTGAAAAAAATTAGTGACAATGCCTCCACTGTAATTTACATGTTGTAAATTTTACAGCTTCATCTGCTGGTGGCATTTGGGAGAAGAATCTTTCTTCCAAATAAATGGAAAAATGCTTTGGTTCTGGAGTGAGATCATCTTCTTAAGACCTACACAGCCACAGGGAATTCAAAAGAGTCACAAATGTAGCATTTAGTTGACATAAAAGGCCTCTAATTGGAGAAACAAAAGTTAGATGCATGCACCCAACAGCCCTCCCTTTGCTCTCCTCTGGAGAAGATATATAAAAGAAAATGCCTAATCTCTACCAACTCACATGAATCCATCCATGACAAAAATGCAAACCCGTGCTAAGCCTCATCAGATGACTGAGACACTGGACTACAGAGGGAAGAATTATATCTTCTTCATCAGTGCAAAGAATTGCGTGAAAAACAACGTGGTATGCACAAACATCTTTTACTGAAAAGATTCATTAAACTTGATACGTACAAAAGCTGATGTATTTCCTATTCATCCTTTAAATAAATGTCAGTAATTACATTTTAATTTTGTGACTGTCTGAATCTCGTGCTATTAACTATTTTGTGTCACAAAATAATATAGGTGGCACATAAAAATTTCTTCAGCTGAAACCTTGAGAGGCCAGATATGGTTTTAGCTGGCCTTTGCAGTGGAACACCTCTTCAGGAACATGCTCCATTGTGCATACCTTTGTGTCTCTTTCCAGCAATTTCTTAATGAAACAAACATAGTATCAGCTGAAATGTCAACTGAATTTGGGACAGGACTAGAGTCTCAGAAACATTAAATTTACAGCTAAAAGTAAGAAGCAGACATGAGAAAAAGAGTATGCCTGGGATGGACAAAATGTGGAAAAATTCAGGTTTTGAGGAAAAAGAAAAAAAAATTTCTTGATTTTATGGACTGCTGAAGCATCAGATAACAACCAAACTCTGCAACTTTCCAACTTGAAGTATCTAAGTTTTAAACCTACATGATCATACTTGTGGAAATGTACTTCCACTTTGTTCTCTGTCTTTTGTAGTATACATATCGTATTAAAATTTGTAGTGTACATACCGTATTAAAAATTTGTTAACTTACTTGCCTTTATAGTTTGTATTGAGGCATATTTTAAGGTTCAAAACTTAACTTTAGATTTGATAAACTTAATTCTATCTTTTACACAGAAGTTATTCTATTTCTGAACTTATTAATTTTTCTATTCCAAATAATTTTTTAAAAAAAATTGATGGAAAGATGTACAGGACAATATATATTTTGTTAGGTTTGTTTTGTTAATTTTCAGATAACAGAAAGCCATTTCATTTTTCATTTCTGAAATGAAAATTTAATCCCAATAAGTGATTAATATTGCTACAGAAATAAAATTGCATAGGAATAGCCACACATCTGGTAGCAATAGAAAAATAGAGGGCACATCTAACTCCAGGCGTAAGGAGGTTTCTGTGCTCAATAGAAGTGGGAGCCTTAAGAAATTCTATTTAATTTCCTCCCCAAGACTTAAATGATTAAGCCTATGTCAATCTGGCATATGTTTGCCCTACTTTTTTTTTTTAATGGCCCATAATGGAGACTTAATAATATCACCAGACAGTCTATTTTGTTATTAACAGCATGAGAATTTTTCGCTTTACTTATTACTTGATTTTTTTTCCTGCTGCATGACTTTTGATCCTTTGGGCTGTGAAGGCAGAAGACAGATTTTTCCTTTCTCTTTCCAGTGTCCTGCATCTGCACATATATACACAAGTATTCACATCCATAAGTAAATATAAGTGTATATAAATATGCATATATGTTTCCCTCTTCTCTCTTTCATTCATTTCATAAGCCTTTCTCTTGGCTTAAGATAAGCCAGGCCATTCAGTACTTCCTTTCAAAGTAGTACTGATTTTTAGATTTCTGATGGGGTTTTTTTGTTTGTCTTCTCTGTCCAACTTTGCTTGACATAAATACCCAATACTCTGCTCCGCATTTCATCTGGAGCCTTGCCAACTCCAAACAGGATTGTTTTGTACTTTTACTTGCTTGTCACATTCTCAAATGATGTCTGCATTTTTTTGCCACAGACAAATACTTTTGGCACATGTTCTAGTCAGGATTCCCTACAGCCTTCAATTCTTTTCTCTTATCTGTTTTGTTTCCATTATTAGCTATTATTAACTGTTCTGTTACTAATAGTTTTGTTTTATTCTTTATTTCCACAGATAGTTACCAATGCCCTGTTTGCTGAGGTTTGCACCTGTCCATACAGTTCCTCCCTAATGCTCCTTATTTTTTCTGCTATTTGTCATGAACATTTTGAAATCTAATCTTTCCCTCCAAAGCACTATCATGTTAATGTCACCTAAAATATGATCAAATATTAAGGAAACGATTGATAGGCACTAGGCTGATGACAAAACCTGCACAATCTCACTCAATATATTTTTTTATTTAAAAGTGATTTGTTTCAAATGGGATAACCTGGAAATTTCAGTACAAATTGTAATTTAACTCCATACAGTGTATGAGCCTCTGTTTGGCTAATGAGAAGGTAACATGGAGAGCATAAAATCAAAATGTTTCTCCCTTGTTATGAAAGAGCTCCTGGTAGCTTTTCAATTTCTTCTAGTGCCTTGTGCCAGTGGTCTCACACATATACAGATATCTCACTTTTCTCAGTAGACTCTAATCTCTCTTTTTAGTATCCTAGGATATGATCCTTCCTCCCAACTACTCATATTAACTATCCCAGCTCATTGTTGACCTTTCCTCAGTCCATTGAAAGTTGTGTCTTGACCATTGCCAGGATATAGGAGGGCCAGTGGCAGGAATCACATGAAATTATGGAACAACAGGGAATTTTATGTGGCAAGGCTGTAAATGCTTGATTCCCCATCCTGCAGTTTAGGAAAATACAAAAGATCTTGAAAATGTTTGTTTTCACAGACTAGGTAACAAATTAATATAGCTGGAGTGACATTTTTAAATAGTGGTGGATGCAGAAATATTTGCCTGACTGTTCATGCATCCTGAAGTAATTAATGAGATGTGAACTTCCCTGTTTCTATTTAGCTGATTGGAATATCAGCTTTGAAGTCAAGTGATGGCACGTTGATGTTGGCATTTACTATTTAGACACTGTTTATGGAATGAGGGCAAAAAATGGGATGTAAACCTCTTTGGGTTGGAAACCTAGGATTTGAAGTGTGAAAAACAGCAAAGGAAAATCTAAAAAAAGTTAGAGAGACAAAAAAGAGGCAAAGATTTTAAACAGCAGTGGGCAGAGGAGGTTAATTTTTTTTTTTCCAGACAGTAGCAAATGTGAGAAGAAAACATTTGGACAATTAAATAAAAGTCTGTCTGGGATCACTACTCCAGCTCTCTACTGACGTCAGTGGGTGTTGTGGCCCCTGCACTGCAGACAATATACAGCCTTGAATTCATACCTTGTGCTACAAATAATCATATTTTGATACTGCCAAAGCCAGTAAGTGTGTTAACCTTGTAAACCAGTCATGTAACAGAAGCAAGGAAACAGACTTTTAAGTTGAAGTGATCAAAACCTACTTATCATTCTCCTCACCTGCGGCTTTTAAGCCTGTAAGGTCAACCTGGGTCGTGCTCTAATGCTCTGCTCTGAGTGTTTTTAGATTGCAGCTGAAATTCCCGCATGGACACTTGACTCCAGAAGGGGGAGCTTCAGCAGGCACAATTACAGTTAAGTCAATTTACAATGAAATATTTAAACAGTTGTTTTCTTACAAATAGGTTTGAGGGTTTTGTTCAGGGTGACAGCAGAATTTATTCTGATCAGAACATGGGTAAATGCTTTAAATGTTTCCTGTCACCAAGCTCTATTAATAACAATTATAATAATTTTTCTTTAAATAAAAACAATGGCAAATAAATAAAATATTCAATCTTATTGAAAACAAATACCTTTAAAAGTAATAGTATGTTTATGTAAATTATATCCAAAACTGTAATTTCTTACATTCTAAATAGCTTTTAGTGTGAGTGTCTGAAAATAAACAAACTGGCTGCTTTCCATTCACACCAGGCAAGGAAAAAATACACACTTTTCATTTATTGCTAGCTTAAATAATGAAAAGGGATTCGAAGTTGAGAAAGCTGCTAGGTCATTTTATTAATTTGAGTTTCTTGGAAGGCCACTTTAAATGCACAGTTGTTACGAATATACTAACAATACACCTGCAGGGGTGCTTACAGGTTTTTATGTGCAGAAGTGTGCTAAATCTGAAAGAAAAGAGTCTGAAGACAGGAGAGAGAAAAGTTACACTTGTAATTAAGCCCTTGGTGAAATCCAGTAAAAGGTTTCTGAGGGCAGAGCTCTGATTAAGAATACGGGAGTCAAGAAAACAAATAACAAATCACTTGTGCCAAGACCAAAACATTTTGAGTTACTACAGGTTTGCCTTAGGGTATGGATTGTCCAATAACTTTCAGAGTAACAAGAAAACTCAAATGTACAGAACTCTGTTCTTAGAGATTTTGCACAGGAACTCTCGTCTTGGAGAGCTTGAAAAGCTGGCAATGGGTACCTGCAGATCTATCTTCCTCTGAAGCTATGAAAACAACGTAGTGGGTTCTGGTTGTGTCCCTCTCTGTTTGGACAGTTTAAATATTCACTATGTCAGTTAAAAGAATTTTGAAAATTTTATCCTAAAAAACCTTAAGATAAATCTCTGGAGTTTCTGTTTTTTAAGTTTCATCTGTTCTGGTCACTACTTCAAAACAGTTTATAATAGGTAGTACTTCAGTTATCAATTATAGTTGAGTATTTTCCGGGGTTGACCAGACAGGCTGCAGCTTTTTTTTCTCATGCTAAGTAAATAAAGCAAAAAAAAAAGAAAATAAATATTATTGATAGAGAATATTTAGAAGAAGACTTTAATATCATACACACGGTGATCTGTTTTAAAATTTTCAATCTTTTAAATTTGTGATGGACTATAATACCCAGAAAGTATTCACTTAAAAATTCAGGCACTGATACAATTTCCCCTATATACAATGGTTCAATTTACAATTACTTCAATTCAATTTTTATAGGTATTGAAAATTGGTTATAAATAAAAAAGTGTTACTTTCTAAGGTATTGCTTCAAATCATATCCATTTATTTTGGGTCACACTGTGAAAAATTAGAAAATTATAACTACATGAAGTAGAATTTAATAAGGAAATCACAGCTTGAGGGTCAAAAAAACTCCTTTATAAACCAGATAGGGTACAGTTACAACTCTGGAAAAGATAATTCTTGTCAAAGGGAAACATGAAATTGTTTTGTTTTTAGGTCTCTTTCAATCCTAATTGTACTTATCCAACACAAAGGCCATCAATGTTGGAGTTATTTTTTTCTGTTGGTTTAAATTGACTTTAGAACACATTTTTCATTCCATTTCCAATGGATAACTACGTCTGTATTTTATTTGCTGTTATGATATAAAACATATCCCTAGCTTTCTGCTTCAGTTTCCAGACTTTTCACACTTTTTGCATAATGAATTTAAGCCTCTGGGAAATAAACTTTTTTTTTTTTCTTAGTTATTTTTTCATGGGCTGCTTTGATATATTCATTGTCCCCTAGGGTCCCCAGTTTGCACATTTTATATTCACCTGCATATTAAGAGGCCATTAATATTATCTATTTGGTCCAAGTGAAATGAATAGCTCATGTTTGGCTTTCCATTCAGTGGCATCAGAGCACAGTGAAGTTGTGACTTTCCCTTCTAGTTTGTTCTGTTAGTGCAACACAGGCACTGTAAGAATGTGCCTACTTTCCATGCCTCCTAATGCAATTTCATAAAGTATCTAAATAGGTATTCTCCAGCTTTTAGGAAGGAAAAAAAGTATTCTGGGAATAGGAGATCGGGAATTGAGTGAGTAATCCAAAGATCAACCTGAGAATCACGTCTCAGACGTGACTGCATCACAATTTCAGAGTTCTTCAGGTTCTCTGTAGTATACCCCCAAGTTTCACACACTAACCATGTCGATGCTTGAAAAAATGTAACAATATAAGGATTTTCTCAATCATCCCCTATTAAGGGTATAATTTTGACAGAGTTGTGCCCCTTTTTAAAGGTATGATAATTTCAAAAATGCAAGTTAGGCATTTAACTTATTTGAGGAAGTTCATAGAAATGTGGATTCCAAGTGGAAAAAAGGATCACACTGATTTAAGCACCTAAACCCTGTCACTTCATTGTGATTCAGAACCTAAACTTGTACACAACTGTGTGTTCTTTTCCTAGTATTTGTATTATTGCAAAATATCACATTTATTGTCAATGTGAAACAAATCTGCCTATATTTTTTAGGACTTTTTAACTGATTAATTTGCAAAATCATCCATAAAAATGGTCAAAAATATAAACAACTAGTTTTGATGACACTGTTTTCCCATCACTGATGCGCTCAGCCAACCACTTCAAGTTGTCAATTTGAAAATAAAGTTGAAAAGAAGGGATGGTATTTGGAAGAGAGAGGGCAGAAGTGTTTATCAGGCTTAGAATATAAATTTGATTGCCTGTAATGTCAAAGACTGCAAAATTATTCTGCGATACATGCATCAGAAGCATGTGACAAATATACTTTCATCGATCTTAAAATCATACCAAAAATCAGTAATCATCAAGTATTCTTCCAAACTCATTTTTCAAAATCAAAAAGCTGATATTTTAAGCACATCTCACACAGGCGCAATGTGCAGGCTCACACACACTGCCTCTCTCTCCTCCTTTTGACTTGAAGAGTTATTTGGTTTTCAAATTACTTTTTGTCTACTTTATTTTTTGCACAGTGGTAAAGTTAAATTAGGTGCTTCAGAAGCATGTATGAAATACACCTTTTCCCAGAGTACGTATTTCTGGAAACCTAAAAAATATTGCAAACTTTTGTTCCCCTTTCTTACTTTATCCACACTCTGGCCTGTCAAACATTCCCAGTTTGTGGTGACAAGACCCTGCTCAGAAGCTGAGAAATATAAAATGCAGGATTGTTGTACTCTATGAGTACATAGAGACTATGTGAGATCAGAAATCCAGGAACAATCCTGTGTTGAGTTTGTTTTCCTGATTTGTTCAGGTGACATTGCCACAGAGAAACAAGATTTTAAACATAGTCAGTTGTTATAATACTACTAGGAATAATAATCTTTGACCTGTGTTAAAGGATAGCCTTTTCTCAAAGGGTGTGTAGACTGAGCATCCAACATCCAGTCTTGAATAGGCTGGCAATTTTGTCCCAGGAAAAGCAAGGACTGATCCTTCTCCCTAATACAGGGGGACTCAATGAAGCAGTGAAAGAAAGGAGGCCTGGGTGGTTTAAGGTTTTTGGTGATGACCAGCTGGCAAGGAATGAATGTCTGCATGTGACATCCTACTCCCCATAATTAATCTGAAATAGCTATCCTAAAATCACCTTAATATCCTGAAAAGCATATAATCCTATATAATGAGTGTTTAGCTAAGGAATATATTAAAAAATCTTAGAAAAATCTGTTGAAATCATGCAGAGTTATGCATTATCACAAGTTTGCTACTGAGCAGCTCCCAGTACTGTTCTAGTCCTTTGTATCAACTCTACACAGGATAATTCAGGTTACACTCACTCAAAACTTTGGACAACCTGTTTTACAGAAATAAGATAAAATAAAAGCAACAGATTTTTTTCAGTATATGACATAATTTTCCTTTCCAACATATCCTGCATTTCAAAATCTTACCCCTTAAACTGAACAATATGTCTGCTGCCTGAAAGGTGTTCATAAAGCCTTTGAAATGGAAATTAAGTTTTCTGGAAGGACAGTTTAGGTTAAAAGACACAAAACTGGCTAAGAAATAAGAGGAAGCAGAAAGTCAAACAAAGGTGGAACACCAAGGATCTTAGACTTAATTGAAGACAGTAGAAAGTGAGCATAAAAGGCATGAAAATGTCAGCCCTTTACAGCCACTTTACATTTTCTGAAAATGTCAGCCTTTTACAATCACTTTACATTTTCTTTTTACTCTTGCAAAATAACTGATTTATTACAGGACAACAGTAAGCTGAACTTATAAAACAATATGGGAACCAACACTGGAAATTAGTTGG
Organism: Cisticola juncidis; assembly: GCA_013400215.1. Classification (NCBI taxonomy): domain Eukaryota; kingdom Metazoa; phylum Chordata; class Aves; order Passeriformes; family Cisticolidae; genus Cisticola; species Cisticola juncidis. The sequence goes on from VXBR01005529.1 coordinate 916,738, forward strand.
CGCTAATTCACTTTTCCTAGTTCTGATTTTTTTTTTATATTTGTTGAAACAGTTAAAAATCCTTTAGAGATGGACCTAATTTTCATGAGTTTAGAAACATTTAGACAACATACACTTCAATATTTCTGGAGCAGAACATTTTTGATCTTTTTATTGAGAAATAAAATGTTAAGCTAGCTTGATGTAAAAAGACCTACATTGCAACTAAAGACTGATTTATAAAAATGAAACTTTCCATAAATCCATAAATCTGAACCTAATCAAATAATATGATAAAAGTGTTATGCAGATTCATAGCTGAACAAGAGATGGCAATTTTCTTTTTCTTTNAAAAAAGGTGGGAATTTTTTTTTTTTTTTTTTTTTTTTTTTTTCCACTAGAAAATTCAGACTGATCAGATATTTATATGTTAACAAACATGCAGATGTGCACAGAGTTGGATTTCCTATTTCTTTGATTCATACTTCCTAATTTTGTCAAGGACAGTGTATGGAGTGTGACTGATAAGTTTGCAATTGCACTCCCAAAAAAGTTACTGTGATGATGTTTAATGTGAGGGAAGGGAAGGGAAGGGAAGGTGCGGGAAGGGAAGGTGCGGGAAGGGAAGGTGCGGGAAGGTGCGGGAAGGTGCGGGAAGGTGCGGGAAGGTGCGGGAAGGGAAGG
>VXBR01005529.1:917827-939289 GCA_013400215.1 Cisticola juncidis
GAAGGGAAGGGAAGGGAAGGGAAGGGAAGGGAAGGGAAGGGAAGGGAAGGGAAAACATCTTGGTTCTGCTGGATGACAGGAAATGGTCTTGAACACCCTTGCTTTGCTATTGCTGAGCTCCACTGGAAGTACAACTGTTACAGTAATGTTACTCAACCCCACAAGAGCCAAGTGTATCAAGTTACTGTTTCCACAGCTGCAGGATATTAAGTGCTGACTGCACCCAGTGCTGTGGTCATCCCAGTGTTTAGCCATACACCAAATCAGGTGTCAGATCTACCACTGACAAAGGGCTGCTTTTTCCTCTAGGTTGTTGGATGCTGATGAGTACACATTCTCCTGCTCTGCTGTCTTCCCATCAACATTAAGTTCCTCTTACTGACCATCTTAGACTTAGCCCCTCTTAAGCCTCTTTCTCTCATTTGCACCTAAACACAGTCACACATTCATGAAAGGTAATTTCCTATTGGGAGACCTTGCTAAGCTTTCCCTTTCTAGTTTTTTTTTCCTAAAGGTTCTTTCCTCTGAAACCTTCCAAATTTTGATCAGCAGTGTGGACAAAGGAAAATGTTGAAGTAGAAATTCTGAGCTCTAAATAGGCATTAATGAATAATAGAGGAAGGGATTGATATACATTCTTAACCATTCTGTCTGACTGAGAAATTCCTGAAAAGTTATTCTGAGTTTTAGGTTTCTTCTTCCTTCATTACAAATTGCTGGAAGGGGCCAAAAGCTATCCTTTCAGTTATTAGCAACAATTAAGGTTGTTCATTTGATACCCAATTACTTTGGTAGTCAGGAAATCCTATTCATTTTGGTCAGTTCAGTGTGAAAACTTGACAAAAATAAAAAGAAAAGTTGAGATTGTCATTATCCAGCAGTTTTTCAGACTTTGCAACACCACATGAATATATCTTCAGCACTAGGATTAGAGCTCAATATCCACAGTTTGATTTCTTCTGTGTTCCTTAATGTATTAATAAGGAAGCATGCAGTCAGCATACAATATGTAGTTCACTTTTTCCAGTTAATTTTTTGTCTACCATGATTGCATCAGTTCCCATGATCCTTCCCTTTAAGAATTTCTGGGAAGTTGCACGGACTGTATCAGGGCACTTTTGTGGCTTGTTGTTAGCATGCCACCAGACTGGTGGAACTACAGAGTAAATTGACCACATTGAAATCATTACACAAGATAGACTTTTTACACAATTTCAGTTACTCTTTAAAAACCTGAGTCTTGCACTGAGTAACATTTGTTTTCCACTTAATTTTCTATTTCATTATCAACCATGTGTTTTAATCTATAAAAACAAAAAGGCAGTCTTTAGTACAGAAGCATAGCAAGAGCTATCCACAAAGGGAATTCCTGTCAGTCATTTTATTTAGGACTTCTCATTCACATTTTATGATCCTGGGGGAAGGTATTTGTCCAAATGAAGATGCATATTCTAGCACAAGAAAAGAACTGAAATGAGGGGCATCTGTATTTGCAAGTTTGGTGCATATACATAAAGTTCCTAGTTTTTTGGGGTGTTCTCACATCACAAGTTATTAGTGCATATTGAAGATGCTGCAACTGTCAGTATTGTGACACCTGCATCACAGATGAAGGATGGTAAAGGAGTTAAACATAGGCTTCATCCGACTCTGTGAGCCATATTTGCACTAGGAAAAAATGACCATTTTGAAAAAACTTGTTGGCAGAAAAGAATTTTTCTTGGGGTAAGATGGGCATAGAGGAATGTAGCTAAGTGAAATAATGGCAAGTTTTGACAGAAGTGAACATGAACTTTCAGAAGAACAGTCTGACTTGACTGCAAGACAGACTGAATAAAATATATTTGTCTTGTAAAGCTGCATAACAGTGTCAAAGACATGTGAAGATGAGTCAACATATGTGAAAATGGAAATAATAAATTATGACTACCTGACTCTCCGCACTAAACAAAGCAGCCTAGAATGAGTTGGTGAAAATTTTGTGTGTAAATTAGTATTTTATCTATGCATTATTTTTTGGTTTAGGTAAAATCACATTGGTTGAGACTTTTGTATGGTGCATGTTTATGAGGAATTTTGGCTGTTATATACCCTTGGGTATTTGGATAAAATGCTTGTAAGTGTGCAGTTCTGGGAAAGCTTTCTTTAGCTTTTTTGGAGGCCTGGGTAAAGAAGAAAATGCTGTGCTGGGTAGGATTGTCTCAGATGGTAAGGTTACAGCTCCCTTTCTGCACAAGCCTCAAAGACAAGCTGTCCACAGAGTGGGTGTCATAGCAAAGAGGAGCACCTCAGACACAGTGAAGGGACAGCCTTATATACAGTCTTGATGGACACAGATTTTATCCTAGCTGTGTCCTGAAAAATGTGCCTTACTTATAAGCTCACTTGGAAAAAAAGGTATTGAAATTGCATGGAAAGGAATAGAAACTGGTTAAAGAGACAAGTAAAATTTTGATGGCTCCTGAGAGGGCTGGGGTGGTAAGAAATGGTATCAGACACAGAGATTTAAATAGCATGGAAGGTTTAGAAAAAGTCCCTATTCAACTCATGGAATGGCTGCCAGGGCTTTTTGGGTTTGCTTTCCTCTGGATCTCTGGATACTGCATGACAAGTTCACTTGGCTGATATCCTGTACATCAAGTGTTCCAGTATTCCCAGTTTCATCAATCAGGACTTCATAATCTGGGTGATTAGTCAGGCAAGGCAATAAACTTTTTCTCAAGCAGAATTCAAGAAATAAATCCTCACAATGCTTGTTGAATAACTGGAAATTATGTCTGCTCTGCCTGGATGAGGAAGAACTCATGGGGAGACCTTTGCAACTTTGTAGGAATCTCTGTTAAGTGAGTTCGATTCATCTGCCTGTGGGATTGGATTTCCACTCATTTGAAACCCATCGAAGGGCCAGTGTCAGTTCTCAAGAGTGTTGGCTCAGATTTCCCTAGGAAAAGGGAAGAAAGGACCATTTGAATCAATAGCTATGTCTGCATACTTGTTAATGGAAGAGCCAGTTATTACTTTGTACCAGGAAGCCATCTCTGCCTCTCAGTTTTGATCACTTACAGAGGTGGAGAGCCAGAACTGTGCCCAGGGACCCTTTGGCCCATGTCATGTATCACTTCTCCAGGCAGTGTTTGGGCACAGTACATGAGTTAGGACAGCCCACTAGCTGCTCCTGCTAGGGAGTTTGGAAGCAGCTGCAATATTCTAAGAGACAGGAAAATTTAAAAGTATGGACACGGGGCATTTTATGTCAGCTAATATCAGTGCTAAAGACTGTTCCTGACCTTGTTACACTTCTTACCCTGTTATATATTTTCCCTAAATTCCCTCCTTTTTTTTTCTTTCTTTATTTTTTTTTTTAGAACTAATAAGATTCACCCCCCCACAAAAAATACCATCAACCAATGAAACAAAGCCTGATGGACTGGTGCATGATTTTTCAAATTAGCATTGTTTAGCAACTTTTGCTTCAGCTTTCTTTTCATGGCTCTCCCAAGAGGGAAAGAAAATAAGACTGGCCTTTGCCACACTTTTGAAATTGTTATTCTGTATAGAGGGATGATCAGAACAGAGCTGATCAAACCAATGCTTCTGGTTTCTTTCAGAATGTAACTGCAGTGATGCTTATTTTAAAATGGGCTTCTCATCCATCTCCTCTTACAAAATTCAGAGTATCTGAGCCCTGCAATGAAATGCATTTTACATCAGATACACCATCTAAACAGTATCTGGAGCAGAGAGAGATCTCAGCACTTCCAGTCCTAATTAACCTGTGGGTTTTCTCTTGTGGCATGACTCCAGTCTATTAAATCCTGCTTTTCTTGCTGAGAAGTAGCACAAGTTCAATGAAACATAACAAGTGTCTTTCTCTTCCAGAATACTGTATCTCAGCATCTAGGAAAAGCTTCTGGGAGGTAGATGCAGTAGATTTGAAATCTCTCCATCTAAAGTAAGATCTGAATCTAGTTCATTTCCCAAACCCTTAAAGAAAAAAGGATTGTAACACAACTACTTCCTTTGGTGATCTATTGGAAAAATGTAGATTTTTAGAAATGCTTATCTTGCTAATTTCCATGCAGATGGCTTTCATAAAGAAATCCCTAATTCCTGGTCTCCAGTGGATGGAGGTAGGAGAGATGGACTTTATTTTATATGCATACAGTGCGGAATTCCGGAAATTTAACAACTTAAATGTCAGACATAAACATATAGCATCTTTAGATGCTAACAGTTACAGGGATGTTTGAGAAGAAGGGGATAGGAGAATGTTTGTGAGATACGATTGAAGATAGATAACACAAATCCACTTTTGCCCAGATATTAAATGCCTGTGAGCCTTTTACTTATGCTGGTAGATTCATGTCATAATACAGGCAGAGACACGGAAAAATGATCGTTCTTATTCTTAAAATGATACTACAGTCTCTACAATATCACTCTGTTCCAACTAGTGTGCTTGAAAATAATTCTCAGGCATGCATTGGAAATTAGCACAGAGTGGGAATCATTCCCAACAGGCAGTTTGAACGTTGTTAGCTTGTTTTTGATGACAAGAGAGCTTAATAGTAAGGATGTGCCAGTTGGCTTCAGTGTCAAAGAAAGCCCTAGGCTCTGTTTAGTTTGCTAGTGTAGATCTAGTCCTATTGGTTCTAAAATCTAAATCTAACCTGAATCTTTTTTTATTTTGCAGAGAAGGTGGAGGCTGTTGCTGCCGCTTGTGATTTGGAATTGATCTTTCAAATACCTATTCATATAAATTACTGTAACTCAAACAGTTCCACTGATCTTAAAAAACTGCCTGAAACTCAGAACAAACATTTGTGAGTGAGGTTTTGCAGAATCAGCATGTGGTGGGACAGCTGCAAAATAGAAACTTAGAATCTGATTCCTATGCAGTAGTACATTCTGCTTCTAGAGAAACTGAACATAAACAACACAGCAATGTGTCTCACTTTGAGTTGTTTGTCCATGCTTAAGTTGATTCTGTGGCCTTCCCTTAATCAGTAGTGATAAGAACTTCATTTTTTTGTATCCCCTTGTACCAAGCATGTGGTGGAAAACTAGTCCCCTAAAAATTCTACCTTTGTAAGAATAAATGTAATCTTTTTCTCTGTGCAGTAGTTATGCACTCAGAATGGGTTCTTCTTCTCATCCTTTCATCCTCAGTGAGGAAATTGAATGAAATCTCACATTGTTGTGTATTTCCCCATCAAGGAGTTACTCCCTTGGAGAAAAAGAAACATTATGTACTGTCTGCACTTGTCTTTAATATTAAAAAGTAAGAAACAAAGTTTTATTAATTATTTAGAAATTACTGGCTGTGATCATTATGCTAAATGACAATTATGGTTATTGTTTACGTCAAGTTCCAGTGAGGAAATAGAAGATCAAATTCCCCAAGTAGTTTTAGCTGCACAAATATAAAGGAAAAAGATAGACTTTGTTCCTCATTTTGGAAAGAAAGAAGGAATAATGGCCAGTTTAATGAACAAAAGGACTAATACATAAAATCAACTGGATAGTTCTCTCCCTTCTGAATCCATACCCAGGGACATCTATCACAACTCTCCATGCATCCCACTCTTTCCTCACATTCCACTGCCTCTATCCCTTACATAGCTGTATGACCCATTTTACGCCTCTCTTCATCTTCTTTTGTATTTTCTGGTACAATCCTAAGACAGAGTGTAACCATTGTCACAAGCAATTTTCTACAACTAGCTCTCACAGAGTTCTGAGGATGCATCTTCCCTCCATCTCAGCAGACTAAAGTGTAGGGGACCTTATTTCTTCTGTTTGAGGAAATATTATTCATAGAGGTCTTGGCTGGAAGGAGTCTCTGGAGGCTGTCGAGCCCAGAGTTTCTACTTTAGGTGGGACTATCCTACCACTGGGTCATATGTTTTGGCTATTTTTAATATATTTGGGTTGTTTTTGTTAAGCCCTTGGAAAAAATCCAAGGACAGAAGGTTCCCCCTTATGCCTTGCTGGGTAACATTGACAGTGATGAAGAATGTTCCTGGAGAAGTCTTCCTCTCTTCTCTAATGGGAGTGTCCCTAGCCATAGTTTATGGCCTTGTTATTTCTTCTGCCACTACCACAAAGGCATTGGCTTGGCCATATTAAAACTGACTTTCAAGCTACTGTAAGCTGCTGTTCAATTGGTCCTGCTCTGCTTCCTCACCAGAATAATGAATCACAGAACTACAGACTCATAGAATTATTAAGGTTGGAAAAGACTTCTAAGATCGAGTCCAGCCATTAACCCAGGACCACCGTGTTCACTAATTGTATTACAAAGGGCTACAAACCTTTTAAATACTTTCAGGGCTGGGGATTCCACAACTTCACTGGGCAGCCCATTCCAATGCTTGACAACCCTTTCAGTGGAGAATATTTTCTTAATATCTAATCTAAATCTCCCCAGGTGCAATTTGAGGCCATTTCCTCTCATGCTGTCACTTGATACCTGGGAGAAGAGACTAACCTTCAACTACGGTAGATGCTACAGCATCTCCTCAGGTAATCAAAGAGAGTGATAAGGTCTCCCCTGAGGCTCTTGTTCTGCAGGCTAAACACACCCATCTCCTTCAGCTGCTCTTCACAAGACTTGTGTTCCAAATCCCTCATCAGCTTTGCTGCCCTTCTCTGGACATGGTCCAGTACTTCAGTGTTTATCTTGCAATGAATGACCCAGAACTGAATGCAGGATTTTAGATGTACTCTCACCAGCGTCAAGTACAGAGGGACAATCACTTTCCTGGTCCTGCTGACCACATTATTTTTGACACAAACCAGGGTGCTTCTCAGCTATCTGGGCAAACTATTGGCTTGTGTCCATGTGACTGTTGACCAACATCCCCAGATTTTTTCACCAAGCAGTTTTACAGACATTCTTCCCCCAACCTGTATCACTACACGGGGTTGTTGTGAACCAAGTATAATCCAGTCCTTCACCTTGAACTTCATACAGTTGGCTTTAACCCTTTGATCCAACCTGTCTAGATCCCTCTGTAGAGCTTTCCTACCCTCCAGCAGATCAACTCTTACCCAGATTGCTGTCATCTGCAAACTGGCTGAGGGTATACTCAATCAATTACCTGGTCCAGACCATCAATAAATATGTTAAAAAGGACTGACACCACTACTGAGTCCTGAGGAAACTTGTTAATGACTGGCCACCAGCTGAATGTAACTGGATGTGATTACTTTGTGGACTCAGCCATACCGACAGTTTTCTATCCAGTGACCAGTGCACCCTTCCAAACCATGAGCAGCCATCCAATATCCCTCAGTCCACCCTTAGGGGTGATGTGTGACCAACTTAGCAGTCTCTGCCTGGCAGCCCCCCTATGTGGTCTGGGAGACCCCAAACTGATGTTTTCAACCCTTCTATGTTCTCAACCCTTTTATGTTCTCACTTTATTCCTTTTATTCTCCTTCACATTTTTTTATTGCTCATGTTTACAGTGAACCACTGTCTCACCTTGCCTCCTTTACAGGTAATTTCTAATGCTGCTCCCTTCAATCCTAGTAATATCAAAAGTTCAAATTTCTTGTTAATGGTATCTGATGAGGTGATATCTCCTCTGATATCTACCCTGTTTGCAAGTTGTGTCATTATTGTTTTAAGGATGGCATGATATAATGACATGACTCCCAGCTTATTTAGCAAGCGAGAGTGATCTTTATTCTTCAAAGCCCTCTTTTTATACAGTACATCTGTACAATAAATATGATTGGTCATTTAGCGCCTACACCTCTTTGTAAACATCTTTGCCAGTAAACAAGTTAGAAAACCACCACCTGCTAACTATTTTTCACCTCCCAAGGATTCTTCCTTAGGATTTCCCAAGCCAGAATGAGTCATGTCTTTCACAAACTATAGCCAGTGCCTGAAGCCTAAAATCTGACCACTGTCAGTTCCCACAGTTAAGTTTCTCACTTCATATGCAAAAAAGGACATCAGCTGTGGGACATCTGTTACTCTTGTGTTGCTGACACCCTCTTATATGACCAACACCTGGCTTCACTGCCAGGATCTCTTGCAGTGCTCTGTAGCTGGACTCTTTAATGACTTTCAATGGATGAGTGATGTCATCTTGTTTGTTTGTTGTGGGGCTTGATGGATTCTTCTCCTCTCAGGCTCTCTTGCCTCAGCAAAGTTGTTCCACGAGTCACTTCCATCTGTACCATCTCTTTGCCTTTCTTTCCCACTCTTCAATGTAATTCATAGCATAACTATCTGAATTTTTTTGCTCAAAGAGTCTCTGTAGCATGTTGGGTTTTGTTCAAAGCTTGTGACTATACAAAAAGGTCTGCTTTTTTGGTTATCCTGTGTGCTGGTTTTGACTGAGATAGAGTTAATCTTTTTTCTGAGTAGCTGCTTCAGTGTTCTGTTTTGGGATTTAGTATGAGAATAATGTTGATGACACACTGATGTTTTTGTTGTTGCTCAGTAGTACTTACCCTAAGCCAAGGACTTTTCAGTTTCCCATGCTCTTCCAACAAAAAGGCATGCAAGAAGCTGGGAGGGAGCATGGCCAGGACAGCTGAGTCTGTTTATTTCTTTATTTTTTTTTTTCCTTTTCACCCTCTCATGTTTCTCCAACCTTGAGGATGAGGAAGCTTCTCTTCTCATCTCATCCACAAAGTGGCCTGAAGAGTCTCATACCATCTCCTTACCTCACACTGTGACACTTTTGAGCATTTGACCTCTGCTTCTTGTCTCACATTACAAACAAGTTCTATATTCTTCCATTCTTGTAAAGAGAAAAAAATATCTTCAAACACACACTTGAATTTGCACCAGTCTTCTTATCCATTTCCTTTGAGGGTCTTTTTTTAGTGCAAAGCTAATTTAATTCTCATTTCAATCAAAAACCTGTTCATGTGTGGCTGCTGTGAGCTGCAGTGTATAAAAGCCCTATTACCTTTTTCATTTCCAATGGCAAATACCAGAACCAATCTCATTGCCTGCTCTGACTGCCACCAAAACTCATCCATCTTCAACATTGCCATGCTTGTTTTCTTAAAACAGTGTCCTCTTTTTCTGTGGTGACTCTGTCCTTTTCTAAGCCTCAGTTGCCAGGTCCTTCAGAGAATGTCTCTTTGTGCCTTACTCTCCTTTCTGTGTATGTTTCATGTACCTGCCAGTGCTCCTTCCTTCTTTATCATGCAACATGGTTAATCTTGTCCATACTAATTCAACCAGAATACACTAATCTGCCACTTCTCAGCAGAACAATTTCTTTCTGTCTAAGCCAAAACTCTGATGTGTTTCTCCAGTATTACCTGGTGATTATCTAGTCACCTCATCTAGCTCAACCCATCTAAACAAATATTTTGAGGAAAATTGGAAGTGCTTTGGTTCTTCATTTCTTAATGTCTATACCAGGGAAAGTGTCTGTGTCTGTCATTCAACACATTACTCAGATATCCTCTCTAGGTCCTCAGGTATAGGTTATATTTAAGTAGTGTGTCTTCCTTTTGTACACTGCCTTTAATACACAGCTTTTCCTTAATCTCTACTACCTGTAATGTAATCCTTTTGCATGGTATTTGGCTGATTTCAATCACCTATATGCAGTTGAGACATTTGCATCTGTGCTCTTTTTATTTCATTTTTCCTTATACAGTGCAGAAAAATAGCTGTTATAGAGTGGAAATTTTGCTAAAATAGTCATCCAATCAATTTTTTTTCACATTTTTTCCCAGAAGTTCCTGTATCTTGGAGGACTAGCTCCTATGTAAATATTCATGCTGCAGAAGTCTAAAATTAGCTGAAATCAATCTTGTCTCCTTTTTCCTTTTTCTCTTCAGCTTTGTAATTTCTTTCCTTTAGATCCTACCAAAGGCAAAGGATCCCTACTCAGAGTCCACATGAAAATAGCATTACAGGTTCATTTCTGCAGGCTGTAACTGACTTTATAATTCATAATTATTCATCCATTCAATAACTACACCTTTCATCTGAAATCAAGTTTATGCTACTTATCTCACTGTGTTTCATCTCTCATTTACTGTTCAGACTGACAGCCACATATGGCCATTGCTGCAACTTCATATTGTTTACTTAAAGACATTTTGGAACAAACATATGTATAGTTCCTCCCAGGCTGTCCTGCATGTTTAAGGAAATATTCTCATATACATCTGCCATACTGTAGAAATTAGATTTTTACAAAACCCCACCAAATATCTTCTTTGCTGTGACACTTACAAGAAGCTTGTCAAGTGCTTGGCTTCTGAATCACTGAGGCCCCTGATCTGGGTGTTCAATCACAATTCTGTTTTTTTTCTCCTTAGTCTCACTGCCATGAAAATAATATTTTTGAGCAAGAACTGTTTACGACTTGTATTTACACAGTACTTAGCATAAAGATATGTCAGATTATGAATAAATATTCTAAATGCTAAAAAAATTAAACAAATAATAATAACAAGTGCGATATGAGATATTTTTGTAACAAAATATTTGGTATTTAAATTATCTCTAAGTCTCAAATGAACAGGATGTACCCTTTCTTTGTTACTTCAAAAATTCACTATGAATATAATCTTTATGGTGCTTCAGAGGAAGAAAATACTATTAATGTTCTGTAAGTATAGCCATATATGATACCAAATTCTTGTAGGATAGGAAGGACAAGCCTCCATCTTAGGCTGAATTTTGCACCTATCTCAGTTGGAAATGGCAAGCTATTTACAGTAATTCAAGAGCATTCCTACTAGATAGCTTGGCAGTGACAGAACTGGATTATTTGTTATATTGTAGGTCAGAAAGATGCAAGAAAATTCACCCCAATAAATTTTTTTCCAGTCAGCTCTAGTGTTCTCAGTTTGTGTACACTGGCTTTCATATATTTGCTTTGTTTATATGGCTTTTAATATTTTAAACGTTGATAACAGTACTCATTTGTATTTGTTTCATGTTTACATAAGTTATGAATTGAATTAATTAAGTTAAAGCTGAATTTTAAGAAAAAAATAGATTAATGATAATATGCAATTTTAGGCTAACTAAGGAAGAAATACTGGTGTTTATATTTTTGATGTAATTTATATTTATAAGTATCTATTTTTTTCTTTAATCTGTGTCATGAATAAGTTCATGTCTGATAGATACTAATGAACAAATATAAATGTATATACTGTTATTACTTATATAATCAGTGGTCAGGAGCACAATTATCTTAACCTAGTATTTGACTTTTTAGTTTATTTCTATAATCTCCAAACATATACAGAAATAAACTTTCCCATCAAGTTTGTACAACCGAGAATGCAAAAAACCTCTCACTTTATTTCATTAAGTTCAGATCCACCTCATGGAGTTGAGACATGAATTTTCAGTGACTGAGTGCAGCTGAAAGAAAATCCCAAATTAGCCTAGCAAGCCAGTGCACATTTTTAATATGTATTTATTTCCATAAATGTAAGTGCTGAGCAGCTGATTTCATTAAAATTATGGCATATTACATTTAGGATCTCTATTTGCATATTTTCTGCAAGCTGAAGTATTAGTTTTTGAAGTACCATTTTGGGCAATTTTGCAGAGTGACAGATACAGATTTTCATTAGGATCACAGCAAGCTGTTGGCTAAGATTTGAACTCTAGAGAACAAGCCCCACTAGAACTATATAAAATATGTTAAATTACTATCAGGGTTGTGGAAGCATGAATTCCATAAGAAAAAGAAAATTAATATAGATATTCAAGGTTATAGTTCTTGGAGAAAATAAATAAACCCCCAAACCCTCAAATCTTCAAAGATGAAAACTATTTAGTTTAAAAGGAAAAAAAAAATCAGAAACCTTTTTATCTTGCTTTGATTTCATTTGATTGCATGATTATAGCAAAAAAGTCTGAATAGGATGAAAAAATAGAAAACAATCACCTGAAATACTTGTGAGATTATGCTATGCTCTACTTTCTAAACTCATGAACCCCTGCTTTTCACTCAGTGATAAGACTTTTTATGCTTTGCTACATTCATATATTCTCATTAGGTCTCATAATCCAGGTGCACAGTTCTGTCTCAAGGGAGACCTCCACTCATGTTTTCTCTGCCCTCTGTTTTCAAATGGGGAAACGAGCATAATTGATAGCTGTGCTCAGTTTCCTTTGAAGCTCCGAGTGGAAAAAAAAGAACAATAACAAAAAAGGTGTTTTGTACGTTCATGGGGGAAAGGATACTGCAGAAGGACAAAGGAAGACAGAAAGCTGGAAGATGAAGGAAAATGGAAGAAAATCATGAGGGGACTGCAGCTGAAGATAAAATGCACTATAGTATCAGATTGCAAGAACAGAGGGACAGAAGTATGAGTGAGTTCCAAAAGTCACTTCCTCTAGAGATCCTGTGTCACAGATGCTGCTGCTGCTGCTGAAGAATAGGATTTAGACATCCATCAAAGGCCTGCTGTTGTCCTGGTGGGAAAATAAATAGTTCAACATATTGCTCATCTAAACCAAAGTTACCCTGTAAAGACTTGGAAGGTTGGGAAACTTGGGACCCATGAAGGATTCTCTCCATTCTCTCAGTCAGTTCTCTGCCTCTCTCTTTCCTTCTCCCTCTCTCTTTATATCTATAAATGTCGAATATATACAAAATTAAAAATAATATATATACACACTGCATATAGCATGTGAATAGGTTTAGGTAGGTTTAAGGGGGATGTGTGTGTGTGTGTATTTACACACATATGTATCTATTATATTTATGCAAAAAATGTATGTGCAAAATTCTTCTTAAACCTGAAGTAAATATAAATATTCTTTAAGAGTTGGCTGAATTCCAAAGTGACATTGCATATAATAACTTCATGCACATGTGCACACATAAACACATTGTACACTCACAGCTTAAATGCTCAAATGCAAAGTATGGGTCAATGTTATAATTCTTGATGATGTCTATCAGAGCATTTCTAGAAGGTAATAAAACCCCGTCGAGTAACCCTGAAAGGTCTGGAATTCCAGTTGGATCCCTAACCAATGTAATGAACCAGTATAACTATTAAATAGCTATTTTTCAAATGGGCTTGGATGTGAGTTTTCTCCCCTTTTTTCTTTCTAGCAGGAAACAGAAGGATTAGACAGGCTTTGGACAGAATTGCTAGAAAACACAACAGATATGAGATTTGTTCTTCCATCTTTGTCTCAGAAAATCTGTAGCCTAGACACAACTGAGAATTATAAGGAAAATAGTTCTTGTATATGAATCTGTTGAGCATGCATGAAAAAACAGGAATCAAAGCCCAATACTCATGTTAACATTACTCTTGTTGGATTCTCTTGAAACAAATTAAGATCACTATATTTAAGGCCAAGGTTTTACGCCTGCTCTGACTGACACTCTGAGAAAATCTGATTCTAAGCTGGAAGCAACTCATAAAGGAAATTCTTTCTTGTAGTGTTTAGTTGTGCAATTAAAGCGATGAATTTCCTTAACTTAGTTTCCGGATCTGTACAGCTGCTAAAACAGTAGACATTCACCTCATTCTTCTTCTCTTTTATGATGCCATAAAAATGTTATGAGTTATTAATGAGGATCCAGACTTTTGGCCTTTGATACTTGGCTGAGGACAAATTTATCAAAGCAAAGCTATGATAGAGCCAATTTGAGTCTGTTGAGGTGTAAGAATCTATATTATGTGTCATTACATAAAAGCAATAAAAAGTATGCTGTTTGTGCCTTTGTTCTTAAAAATATGTAGGAAAGTTGTCTGTGCTGGCCTGACAAAATGCAGTGACTGGCAGAGCTGATGCCACTGCTCAAAGAAGGTTCCGTAACTCAACACAGAAGCAGGCAGAGGAGAGACTGCTTCACTCAATAATATTTTTTCATTTTTTTCCACAAAACTAGGTACTTAACCTAGACCCACAATTTTCTGCAGACCCATAAACTAAGCTCTGCTTTATGACAAGACTGCTGACAAGACCCTCATGAAGTTTAACAAGAGGAAGTGTAAAGTCCTGCCACTGGGCAGGACCAGCCCCATGCAGCAACTCTATGCTGGGGGTTGACTGGCTACAAAACAACTTTGCAGAATATGACCTGGCTTCTGATGGCCAGAAAGTTCAATGTGAGCTGTAAAAACATGATTGCACCTGAGCAGGCCAGTAGGATCCCAGGATGCATGAGGAGCAGGTCAAGGGATGTGATCCTTTCCCTCTAACTTTTTGCTGGTGAGCACTCCACAGCTGTAGTGCTCAGTTTATTGTTGGGTTCCACAGAACAAGAGACACAGGCATATTGGAGCAAGTCCAGTTATGGTTTTTAGGAGGTATACAAGAAAGGACTGATAGATCTAGGATGCTTTAACCTGTAGACAAAGAGGGTCAGCAGCAGTCTTAGCAATGCTTATAAATATCCTTGCAGAGGAATGTACACAATCTTGGGTATCCTGGTCTGGCTCATCCTGCTTTGACAAGGGAATTTGGACAAGACAATCTCCAAAGGTCCTTTCCCATAAGAACTGTTCTGTGATCCTGTGATACCATGAAGTAGATGATCATTCATCCAGGAAAGCCTGATGGAAGCCCTCCTTGCATCCCTCTTGTGGGGTGATTGTGCCTTGCTGACCTTGTGGAAAATATTACAAGAAGGGACTCACAAGGAACACTGCTTCCACCTCTTGAAATGGACAGCACAGGGATTGAACCCACAATCTTGGCAGCATCAGCACTGTGCTTCAGCCAACAGGGCTACTCTCAGGGTTACCCTTCCCTTGTTTCTCTTTCCCTCCCAGCTGCAGACACCCCAGGGATTACTGTCTTTACCAGTGGTTTCCAGAAGCCAACAAAAAGCTTAACATCCGAGCAAGAGGGTCACAGCCTCTTATTTATGAATCAGCAGTGTCAGAGGCTGGCTGGCTGGAGGGGTAAACAGGCCATACTGAGAATAAGAGTACTGCCCCAAAGTTAGGAGTAACCCTCCCACCATGCAGAGAGCCACATCAGTCCCAAAACAGTGCAACCCTCATAATTTTCTATACTGCTAGGGAGATAGAGGCATAGACATTGTGGTATAAAGGTACAGATGTATTCCTTTACAGATACACTATAGTGAGAAATTTGCTGTACAATAATTTATATGTCAAGAATTTTAAGCCTGTTTCCATTTTTGAATAAGGCAGAGTAATTTTAGTGGACTGTCACAACACCTTGAGGTGAGGTGCTTTATAACGTTCCACTAGTACAGTTTGGTGAGGAAATTGCCCAAGGGTTTGGAACTGGGATTCTAGAAGTGACTTTTCTCTTGTCCTTATTAGATGGCTGGAAGGAGATTACAGTATATGGTGTAAATTTAATGTCACCCTGGCAGGAGGTGGTGGGTTAGGAATCCTGTCAGTCACTGATTTACTGCTTAACAGTAGGGAAAGGCTTTAGAACAAACCCTGTAGGAGCATTATAAGCACTTTTTTTATTGTCAAGATGTCAGAACACAACACAGGGTAGCCACTAAGCTTAAAAGTGATTTATCAAAAAAAGACCACCTGGAGATTATCTTATTTTTGTCATTTTAAAAGGACATGAAAAGATCATTTTTGTCATACCTCTTTCCTGGTCAGTAAACAAATCCACAGAGGGCCAATTAACTCATGAAATGGCCATTGATGTTATGAAACTCTTCTAATTTCTAATGTTCCATACTATTTTTTGCTGTTACTTAAAATTATTTTTGATGCATTTTTCTAAGTTACTCTTTCTTTCCTCTCAACAAATTTTTATTTTCCATGTTCAAAAACCTGATTTTTCTCTAAATGCAGGAGAATTATTTGCAGGAAATTGCAGGAAATATTCAGAATCTGCTAAATATTTTAATGCTGAGAGATGGAGACTTTTAAAGGAATGTGTTGTTAAAGATCTGACATTTTATTCTGATTTTCCATTGGTGGTTATAGTTCCAGAGAACTGCAATTTAAGACATTTTAAAATTCTTATACTAATCATATGCAATAATAGAACTTTCTGTGTAGAACCAACAATAAAAATAACCTTTGTCAAGACTAAAAAGCTAGTAGTAGAAGTTTTAAATTGACAGCTTCAGTGTGACCGGATTAATAGTAAAAATTCCTCAAGACCCACAAAAAACCTGTGTTTGATGTCAAGGTCAGGACTCAAAAGCAACATAAAACAAAGCAGGGTATTATTTTTAGCAATAATAGTACTTTGTCCGGAGTTGCAGTTAAAGCTGGTGTAACTACAGTATGGACTGCTTGCCTGCTTCCCTTCTAATGGTTGGTTTGGGGTATTTTATGTTTCGGGGTTCTTTTATTATTAGCTGAATAGTCCATCTCAGTTTTGGAGCTACATTGGGTAGCACTTCTTTCAGATGGAAGTGGCTCAGATTAACTATTTTCAAGAATGTTTTTCTAAACATTTTTCAAATCTCTACTATGGACAACTATTTCCAGAATCTAAAATATATGGGCCGAAACAAACAGCATATAAATTTATGATTTCCATGGAAAAATGTCCTTGGGTTGCACGTGGTTTAAAACAAGGCCTGGCTCAAGCTCCCCAGCAGTACATACCAGAGTTTTCCAAGGCCAGAGAGAAGAAGAAAGGGGAGAGAGGCTGCCCAGAGGCTGCTTACATTTGTCTAAAAAAAGCATAAGGATGGGAGTCAGCTCAGAGTCCTGGTTTGGAAGAACTCTGCAGAACATGGCTTGCTTTCATTTTGCACCTGAGAGGCTGGAAGAGATGGGGATCCAGTGCTGCTTCTCAAGTGGGGAAGCACTCCCACTACTTCCCAAGTTGTGCTGATGGCGGTCACTGAGGCAGTCACCAAGGCTGAGGTTTCCAGGGGTAAAACACAAGAAAGTAGCAGGCATGACAGTCAGCTGTAGCCTTCAGGATAGTGGAAAAAGACAATTTTCTTTTGTTTGAGGAAGTATACCAACTGTTTCTTTAGAACTTGGGTAGAATGATTGCTATCTTGGCTTTTATACTTCCAAAAGAAATGTTGTTTTTTTTTCTTCTGATACTAAATAGAGGGACTACACCACTCATCATCAAGGTATGTGAGAAAAACCTCATCAAAATACCAGAAATAAGTGGATAGTTTTTTTCTCAGGGTAATTTCTTCTCAGAAATGCAGATGCAGGAAACTTGGATATTACAGGAGTGGGGACAGGTTTTTATATGTATGCCTGATTTGAAGTATAGATACAGATTTTTTTTCAGTTTTGTCTGTTCAAAGGCCATTCCTTGCATTGCAACATCAGCATCTCTCTAGGGGGCAGTTGTGGGGAGAATGGGGTGCAGGTGAGTGGGACTGCTCTTGTGGTCTCTGCCAAAGAACCTTGTAAGGGTCTGCTATATTTCAGTTTTATGTATTACTTTTAATCTCAATCTGACATTAAAAGTAACATGAGTTAAAAACTTTTCCTTGACTACTATTACTTTTTGTCACTTTGTCTACTATAGGAAGACTTTCTAATCTTTTCTTGCTTATTATAACAAATATGCTGATTTTTAATACTTACGGAAGCAGGAAACTATTTTTTCTAGTGTAAGAAATAAGCATAAACCGATCTGACTGATCTGAAACTCTGTTGCTGTTGAAGGCTGAGGAAACACTGAGCAAAGTGTTCTTTGAATAAATAACTCCCTGTACCAAGGGCATCATATTTTGATGATCTTCTGGGACTCATTCTCAGGAACAGAGTTTGAGGCAGACTGGGGAAACATTTTGTCCACCTAATTTGCTTTTTCAGTTGTAACTCTAAATTTTCTGAGTGCCTTTTCTCAGTTTCCCAGTTTAGTATAAGCCTTTTCTAGCTTACTCTTTCTTTTGAGAAACAACATCTCTTTCTGCCCTCCCTCTCTCCCCCTTGTTTCCAGTGAAATGTGGTCATACAGCCAGTATGGGCTCTTAGAAATGTTTTGAGGTGAAAAGCTACTAATAGGTGAGGTTTTGTCAGTGCTATAACTGTCCTCATTTGATTCACATTCTATTAAAGTTAGCTTGTCTAAATTATTCAAGCTCTAAAGGAACATTTTTGACATCAAGTTATGTATTAAGCAAAGCCTAGAGGAGAAGTAATTGTGTAGCTTTAGCAGTGTTGGAAAAAGAGGTTGCCTACTGGTTATGGCTATATGTCTGAAGTGGTACTCAGAGCATTTTTCTTGTCATTTGCACCCTCAGTGACAGCAATATTTCATTTCTGTTGCTACACAGGACCATGGCTGGTGAGTATGAGAGTATTTGCCCCTGAATGGCAATGCACCACAGTCATCAAGCACATTTATCACAATGCAAGCACACATCAAGGTGTTCAGAATTGTCTTTTAATGTTTAAGAATCTCTCCTATGAAGACAATATGAGGGAGCTTGGTTTGTTCAGGCTGGAGAAGAGAAGGCTCTTGGGAGACTTAGGGCAGCTATCTAAAGGTACAAGAAAGCTGGAGATGGACTGTAGTGATAGGATGAGGGGGAATGGCTTTAAACTGAGAGAAAGTTTTATTTGATGTTAGGAAGATACTCTTCACTGAGAGGAGTAAGACATTGGAACAGGTTGCCTAGAGAGGTTTTGGATATTCCTGGGGGTGTTTGGTGCCAGACTGGATGAGACTTTTAAGCAGCCTGGTGTAGTGGAAGTTGTCCTTGCCCATGGAAGGAGGATTGGAACTCAGTGACTTTTAAGGTCCCTTCCAATTCAAACCCTCCTAGGATTCTATGAATTCTTAAATCTCCTGAAAAAGAAGGCCTATTTCTATACTTTACACATTATGGAAACAAACTTGTGTAGTTAGAATTTTGTGGCATGTTTTATCACTTAGTGTTCTTTTTGTGTATAGAGTTATACCTGTTGTATAACTCTACACACAAAATTTCATCTAGCTATCTGATGTTCCTAGTGAACTTGTATAAAGAGATTTTTTTTCATTACAGTATGAAGATTTGATCTCTAGAACTTTTGCTATCTAGTCTTTTCTTGTCATTCAGCTACTGATTCACTATGAAAATATTATCTCCTTATTACTTTTCAACTTAGGTTTTTTGTAAGCAAAAGCAGTGGAGCTCTGAGTATACCAGAATGGACTCTTTTACAGTCCTCAAATAGCATTTGTTGATTTTATACATATAATGTGTCAGTATTTTAGTAAGAATTCTTTGTAGAACTCATGTAAATGTCTTGCAGAAGAATATACACAATTATTCCAGAAACTATGACTATTTCTTTCCATAGCATACCAGTTATTATATAGTCTGACTAAAGTGAACACTTGAAAACATATCTTTGACTCCTACACCACACTGACATTTTTATCCTTCTAGTGAAGATTGAATTTTTTCATTACTCTTTTTCAGTCTCATTTCAGCCCAAGAAGTAAGAAGGTATTTTTTAGAAACTGTAATTAAGAAAGTATAAGGAGATTATGTGTGAAGTATTTGTTGCACATCAGTTCTCTAAATATACGGTCTAAATATACTGCAAGCTATTCGTAAAACATTGATGACACATTACTTATTTTTCTGTGCATAAATATATCCTCTTCTTTGTCATATAACTCTCTTTTTTATACAGTTTTGTTGTAAGAGCAATTTACTGGCTGTTAAGATAACCATAAAACATCATAACAAGTATTAAAATAAAAAACATTAAAGACTTCAGCTGTCTAATATTTCTCTGAGAAAAAAAGTCAGAAAGTCAACAACATAACTGAAAACTATCTGTTCAACAACTCATGTTAATCATTATTATTTAACCTGATAGACATTTATGAAGACTACTTTCAAATTTTTAATAAGGGAAATGATTTTGAAGAAGGAAGGGAAAAGTAGAGAAAAAGATGGTGTATAAAGTATGTGAAGCAATAAAAAGAGGAAATAGCTCTCTGTAACAATTGTTACAGAGGTTCCAAAATGGTACTGGAGATTGCACTGAGAGGCCCTGTCCAGGCTTAGTGTATCCTTAGGACTTATTTTTTCAGACAGTCATGTGGAAGCTGCAACAGTTCTGTTATGTATATATTTCCTATACCAGAATATGCTTTATTCCACAGGATCAGATAGCAATTCCTTAGAGTTCTTTCAGTCTTGAATTAGATCCAATACATATAAAGAAGAATCAATCAATATGGTTCGAACTCTATGTGAGAAGAGGATGGAGTAAGAGACACAGAGACTGCAGGGATTAGAAAACTCAAATACAAAACTATTCACCTCATCATGCCTTTTCCCATCAGTTCTCCCAAATCAAGTTGTCCTGTGATTGTCTTTTCTCCTCAGTCTACTGGCAGCTGACCAGCACAGCATCAATGACTTTACCATTAAAGCTTTTTTTTTTTTTTTTTGGCACTATGTTTTTTCTCACCATTTTCTGTTCTTTAAAATGCAATGAGTTGTCATGTTAAATTATGCGATAAGCACATGCATTGAACAGGCATAATGCACATTTGCTCATGGAATTTGTCAAACCTATTTCAATCGTCTGGGAAAAGATTCTGTGATTTTTGCACTGTAGCTCTGCAGCCAACTAGCTGGTAATCCAGAAAAATTTCTTTTTTTCTTTCTTTTTTCTTTTTTTTTTTTGGTCCCAACCAAAAGCATTTATACTTGAGAGGCAAGAATAAAGCATCAGCAATAGTTCAAATACTGTTCCTATTCCTTGCAGTGTGCTTAATTCTTCACATCTGTTGTTGATTCTAGCTGAGAATTTTCAAGTTTAAGTAAAAGAGCAAGGGAGACACAGGGCAGCTCTAGGGAGGGCAGAGCAGGTTTTGGTTCATGAAAGGGGAGAAGGACTGACAGTGAGAACAAGACTGAAGATTTCATTTGACTTAGTGCAACAAAAAGCTTGTGATTGTTTAGCTATGATGTGAGGTAATTCCTTCCTCTTCCTTCTCTCAGTTACAGAAAATCAGCCTAGCCTGGTCAGGCTACTATGTGTATGAGCTTAATGTGAAATATTTATTATTCCAAATAGGTTTATAATTATTCCTCATTAATACTACAGGTTCTCCTAAGCTTCAGGATCATCTTGTAGATATTTAGACAATGAAAAGAAAAACAACTGTCTTGTAGAGAGTTATCTATTTATTTAAATAAAGGTGTCATTGTAGAACACTGTCCTAGGCAGTCCAAACATTGGGGTTTTTGACAGTTACATAATTCCAGGTGGGTTGCATTTTTAGATGACAGTGGTTTGAAATCAGGTTATAAATACCAGGAAGTCATTATTAATCTATGGCAAAGCATGACACTGAGGAAAGTGGTTCTTCCTAAAATACACAGTAAATCTTTTGCACAGTTAACCTTGAAGGTATTTCTGGACTATTGCTTTATTTATGTAGGGTTAGGTCTCTATTTTACCTGGTCTGAAAATTTGACTTAAAAGTTTCTTGCTGTATTGCAGTTACTTTCCCAAATTTATATACCTAGGAGGGGTCAAGACTATTGCAGCATATTCTGGAAAAAAAGAAGGGAAGGGAAGGGAAGGGAA
>VXBR01005529.1:943790-1027718 GCA_013400215.1 Cisticola juncidis
GTTAATATGGCTTGGGTT
Organism: Cisticola juncidis; assembly: GCA_013400215.1. Classification (NCBI taxonomy): domain Eukaryota; kingdom Metazoa; phylum Chordata; class Aves; order Passeriformes; family Cisticolidae; genus Cisticola; species Cisticola juncidis. The sequence continues at coordinate 943,809 of VXBR01005529.1, forward strand.
TGCACAGAAACACACAGGTACCTTCCCTGTGGGGAGGAGTTTTACACTGTCAGCTGCAACACTGTGTGTCATGCCCTGTCCTCTTATGGAGAGCCCCAGAAATGAGTCTGGGGGTGTTTCAGGTGTCTTTGATAGTTTATGATGTCTTCTAAGACATGACAGATCGTTCTCATGCCAGTGTAGCTGAGCCTCCAATAAGAAGGGTGGAAGACTTTCAGGCTATTTGTGGATGTCCTGGTACTTACCCCAAGAGGAGTTTCCACACCTGAGCCACTTGTGTAAGGGAGGATATTGTCATGATAAAAACCATTATCCCACATTGCAGGGTTTGCATCCTGCTGGTCTCTTCCAGATGTGGCCCAAACCCCAGCTTCTAGCCCCCAGTGATGTGTTCTTGTGCTCACTCCTCTGGGACACTCACTCTGTCCCTGGGCTGTGACCTTGCACACCCTCAGCAAAGCACTGCTGCATTTGCAAATGGCCAATTGTTTGAGTCAATAACCATTACCATTTGTCCCCTCCAAGAGGGGACACAGCCAGGATAGCTGGCACCAAGTGACCAAAGAGATATTCTATAGCATGTGGCATCATGCTCAACATATAAAACTGAGGGAAGAAGTAGGAATGGGTAGGAAGTTTGAGGTGATGGCATTTGTCTTCACAAGTAACCTTTTTATGTGAAGGAGTCCTGCTTTCCTGGGGATAGCTGAGAAGTAGTGAATTGTTCCCTTGTTTTGATTTGCTTGTGTTTTTGCTTTATCTGTCAAACTATCTCTGTCTCAACACACAAGTTTTCTCACTTTTACTCTTCCATTTCCTCCCTTATTCCACTGTTGGTCAGTGAGTGAGTGGCTGTGGGGTGCTTAGTTGCTGGCTGAATTTAAACCATGGCAGCCACCTCCAGGTGTTCTCAATGCTTTGCTGATCCTACTGCACCATCTCCACTTGTGCATCTGAGCTGTGAACAAAGCCAGGGAAATAATTTGTGTTCAGGCAATTTGTTGGTATATTTTATAACAATTTTCAAACTAGAGTGATGCTCTGATCCAGATCATAAGTTCACCACACAAATAATTATTCTCTCATGAATTACAGTGATCACATGCTACAGCAGAATACATGGAGTAGATGAGTGCAAGGAAAACTCTCAATGTGATATTTTTGGTGAAGACTTGGTCTCATGTAGCCACAGAATCATAGTTTGTGTTGGAAGGGGCCTCTAAGGCCATCTAGTCTTATCTCCCTGCAATGACCAGGACATATTCCATCAGGTCAGGTGGCTCAGAGCTGTCTCCAACTTCATCTTCAAAGTTTTCAGGGGTGGGGTATTCACCACCTGCCTGTGTAACTTGTTCCTGTGTTTCACCATCCTCATTGTAAAAGTTCTTCCCTCTGTTTAATCTAAACCTACTCTCAGGTGAAACACATTACCTCTGGTCCTATTGCAACAGACCCTTGCTTAAGAGTCTGCCCCAACTTTCTTTCTTATAGGGACTCTTTAATTACTGGATAGCCTCCCCACCCTTCCCACAATTAAATAATTAATAATATAAGGTCTCCTCGGAGCCTTCTCTTTCTCAGCTTGAACAACTCTAACTCTCCCAGTGTCTTCCAATAGGAGAGGTGGTCCAGCCTTCTGACAATCTCTGTGGCCCTTACCAACATGCAATCCAACAGGTCCCTGCTGTTCTTGACCAGCTGAGCACAGACAAAAGGAAACACTCTGGAAACACACCAGTATAAATACTCTTTGTTATGGAAACTGAAGTGCCATGCCCAACCTCTTGTTCTCCTGAGGCCATTAAGTGCCCTCATGGTAACTTAGGTAGAAATCAGAAATGTCAGTGCTTTAGCTCACCCTCAGTCATTTAGCTGTGGGAAGAAGGAAGTTTTCTTCCACACACTAATTTCCTTTCCCCATAGTATGTGGGCAGTTGTAGCATTTATTTTGCTACTGATCACTAATGATTATTTTCAAAGCTAGAAATTTATATTCTTTTGCCTAATCCTAGCCAGTCAAACCTCTGCTGAATCTGAAACTTCTTCATTTCTGTCAGTGTGTTTGCTATTTACATTAATTTACTGAAAGCAGAACACTGAAATCTTGGGAGAACCCACTTGACAAACCTAATTTTCTAAGCTTCTATGTCTAAATATAACTTAATTGGGAAGAATACTTCATTTGAAAGAAGGGGAAATTAGAGTAGCAATATGAACAGTAATAAAAAAAAATTCTTTGAAAATATTGCTTTTGCAATTGGAAAATGGTTCTGTTGATTCAAGAAAGAAAAATAAATTTATCTGAGAAAAGAAAAATGAAAATATCATTAGGTTCATCAAAATCTCTTTTTTTCATCTCTGCTTGGTTTGGTGTTAATTAAGCCTAATTCTAAGGCAAACCTTTGTAATATGTAATTCTGGGATCTAGATCATGAAATAAACTTCATTTTGTCAAAGTGTAAAGCACTATCATTTAATCTGGTTGTTTCCTGCATGTGTCTGTGTGTACTGTATATAAAATATTATGAATTGTTACTTCTTTGCACCTTCCCTGGTCCCTTTATAATATATAAATGTATCAGGCTACTACAGACCTCAGTTTTTCTATTTGGGGGAGAGTTAATGAGAGCATGGTGGCATCCAGCTTAGGACTGCTTTCAATGGACCTTTTAGTGACAGGAGAGAGAAGAGCTCATTAAAACAACAAGATAAGAGATGCAAAGGTGTATGTATATCTCAATCAGCCAGACTTTCATGGGAGACTGAACTGCTTGCCTATCAATCTCCTCCAGCAGTGTGTAAAATAGAGGTACTGAAATAATGCCCTGGTCTCTCCCACAAGGAAATGCAGAAGTTCATGTGCTCCATCAGGATTTTATATCTGAACATTTTAAAGAATTGTACCTTCTTTGTTTCAGGAGGCAGCTCTCTTTTGGGTAGCAATTATCTTCTCCTCCCCTGCGTTTGTTTTTTTTTTTTTTTTAAGGTGGAAACTGCAGGCCTGTGTATCAAGTGAGATTGAATAAACTGATGTTTATGGATAGAAAGATTTTATGATTAGCATTAAAAAGTATACATGTGTTATATTTGTGTCTGCCTTTGATTATGTGTGTTGAAGTTCTCAAGCACACATTGTGTAATGTAAATGTAAACATACATAAAAATATGTATTATATGTATATTTAATCTTGAACACACATATCATAGTTTACACTGACATGGAAAAGGATTGTATGCGGACATTTTTTCAGAAAATGAGATGCATGTACTGTTTCTAGAGCTTTTCTGCAGAGAGAAAACATCTTTACTTGGGATTTCTAAACTGAATCCAATTACTGAAAATATAGAGTGGCTGTAAAAGCCATTGTAATTGTTTAGTACACATATGTACATATTCAGACTTTCACATTCCTGTTTGTGAGTGAATAAATATACCTGTCTATACATCTATACACCTATATATTAATATATCTCTATATCTAAAACATTCTAGGTTAGTGTAAAGGTTATAGGTCACCTGCTACTTAAAAATAAATTTTTGAGATATATATATATATGTATGTTTATATATTTGTGTTTTTTTATTTTATGTATAAACATATATAAACATACATACATATTAAATCTTGTTTAGCTGTCTATGTATGACTTTGGAAATATATTACTCAAAAAATAAATCAAATTTAAATATTTTTTTTCTGTTGTTTTTCTGTTTTTTCTGTTGTTTTTCTGTTTTTTTCTGTTTTTTTTTTTTTTTTCTGTTGTTCTGGTTTTTTTCTTTTATTTTTTTTCTGTTTGTTTTCTGTTCTTTTCACTTCTCTTTTTTTTTCAAAAAAGGAAAGATTTTTGCATTTTTTTCTTTAAAAAATATAATAAACCAAGATGGTTTTGGTTTCATTTGTTTGGGGTTTTTTTGTTTGCCCCTTTTAAATTTTTTTAGCAATGAACAGACACAATATCCTTGTATGGCTGAAAAATATGCTCTAGTGTGCTTTTGTAATGCTCAGTTTTCTCTCTTATTATGTTTCTTTTAATCTTTCTTCTTTTGTCAACATATCTCATGCTTAAAGCTCAGATCATATTTATTGAAGTGATCCTAAAATAAATGTATTCAAAATGAGATCAGAAACAACAGATTATTCTGAAAATTAGTTTTCACTTTCAGCTGATCTGATTTCCACCACATTTCAAAAACTGTAAAAGTTTTTTGCAGGTCAGATGATGCAACTGAGAGGTCACACTTTCAATCCAGTTTTACTCTATGTAAGACAAATACTTTATAGTCAAATATATTGTTCTGTACTTTTTTAATAAAAATTACTGTAAATGTGTGAGGCCATATCATTCCAAATATCAACAGTTTGTCAAAATAGACTGGGCTTAACTTTTGCTTAGGGTAGGTTTTTCACAGTTTGTTTTTTTGGAAGCTCTTCATATTTTATGCTCTGTATTCTTTCATATGTTTCAGTGATCCTTGATATAAATTTGCTGTTGTTTGTTATCTTCATAAGGAAGTTATTTAAGCTTGAAACATTTCTAATTAATTTTTTGCTACCCATGGAATTTAGCAAAAAAAGTGATTTTCTGACAGTTTTTAACAAAATCTCCTTATCTAGCACATTAGGTGCAACATGCAACTTTCTTGCAAAGCTTTTTCTGAAGACATTTTGGGATTCATATACATCAGACAAAAATTGCATTTTTCATTTACATCTTCTTTCTTAAAAGTAGTTCCTTCAGCTACATTTTTTTGTCTGCTTATAAAGATTTCTTTTTGTTTATTCATCTTAATTGTGCTTTGTTTTCAGTAACAGTGCTGGAGATTCCATTGCAAACAATAGTTTTTAATTTGTGTTCCTGTGTTGTAACAACTTGGGGAGAAAGATTCCAAATTTTGCCACTGGGACTACATTCCTGCTTTCTCAGGGGTCTTGTTATGAGATATAACTTAGTCTTTACAGTACCTTTTGTGCAGTAATATTGCATTGTTCCCAGATCTTCTACAGGAGGTACAAACTTACTAAAACATTTTGCCTTTTACAAAGAGAACACCAGCTGAGCTCAGTGTCTGTGAGGGCCAAAGGGAATTGTTATGCAGGTAACTTTGCAGCTGGGGCTTTGCTGCCCATTTCTCACGTGTCCCCACCAGGTTTCAAAATCCTACCCTAAGCTGAGTAAATCCAAGATGTTGTGAATTTGAATGTCTCTTTTTTGAGAGGTGACAGTTAAATGATTTGGTTTGTTGTTAATTCACACTGCTGGTGTAATCAGCATGACTTAGATTTGGTGCAAAGGTTTGTCTGTTTATGTCACAAAGTGTCTTCTTAGGACCTGTTACATAAAATTTTCTTTTTATCCTTTTCTTAAATTGAGACGGGAAGGTACAGATCTGCAAATGATGTAGGATATAACTTTTTTAACATAAATTTTATCACTCTTCATTCACAAGGAGTTCATGAAGGAATAATTTGCTATATGTCAAAGTTACAGAAAATCTTTGGCATTTTTTGGATCACTGACCATGAAAAGAACTTTGTGATGGTTCGTTTTTCATATTTCTTGTATTGTCAGCTTGAAGGCAATGGATTGCTACTGATGGTGGACCAAAGTATGTATTTTCCACATCAGAAAAAGCCTCAGCAAAGCCTGGTTACAGAATAAAAACAAACACAAACATAGAAGTAACAGACTGTGGTACAAGGATCTGTAACAGCTTAAAGGGCTACAAACCACAACTAATGGATTAGAACGGGAGAATAATTTACCTGGCAGGCTGTCATCTGACAGGCTTTCTATATATTCCAATCTTCTGTGATATTTGAGAGGTCCTTGTGGCCTTGATGCTTCTGTGATACCTGTCTTGTGGCTTCGGGGTGTCTGCAAGACAGAGGAAAGATGAGGGAATAATCAGTATTCAGATCTATCAGACTGCCATTATACTAGGTCTTATTAGGCAGCTGAGCTCTCCTGCTGAAAATTTAGCCAAAGTATAGGTGGTGGAAACACCTTGGTTTTCTCCTCCTCTGTTTAGGTTGTGTCCTGATCTGTTCTTCTTCCTCAAGTCTCACGTTGTTTACCAGAGCCCTGTTGACACAGACTGTGCTTGGGGAGGGTTTCCTGTGCAAAACTAAACACTCTGCTCTTGGTGCATGCTCAGAGTGACAGAGTTATGGACTATTTGATCACAAACTGTTTAACTGTTTTTCCAGATTACCTCTTCTGATTCAGTGGGAAGAATGGGAACTGTTCCTTAAGGATGAGTTTATCATGGTTTTGAGTTTGGTTGGTTTTTTTATTTCCATAAATAAATAAATAAATAAATATATTCATATATAAATGTATATTTATTTATAAAAGATATTAAAAATAATTATATATTTATAAATATATATATACTTCCTGTACATTATTCGACCACTGTGAGGAAACAGAATTGCTTGCAATTTTATTGGCTTCTTCTATGCTATTGATCATAGGTACTTCAGGTTTCTCATAACAGTAAATAACTGTTATCTAGCAGTCTCATTTAAACAATATTTAAACTATCCTCAAGATTAAAAAAAATATATATTAAAACAAAAATTTGTAAATTAGAGATAATTCAGACATGATTTTTCAATGCACTTAGCTATACTGAATATTTGTATGTTAAAACAAATTACTTTGCATGCTTTAAGCATTAGTAGCTTTTATCATTTCTGAAAATCAGGCCTTGCATTGTTAAACAATCTAGAAAATGAGGAAAGCATGATGCATAAGCAACTTTGAAAGCTACCAGTTGCCTGTCTTCTCTGGAAACAGGTCACCATGGAAAAATCAAAGATAGAGTCACAATCAGGCGAGGCATAGAAATCTAATTAATTTTGTTTTCTTTTCATGACAGTACCTGTTCTTTCCCTGAAATTCCCTATAATATTATATAAAAGACTTTTTGCAACAAGTAAAGAAAAACTCCTACAAAAAATAAAGTTCAATTAGAAAATGGATTCATTAAATTTTCTAATTCACATGTCACAGGTCCCTGAAGTTCATCCATCTGTAATTAAATTAAATCCTAGAAGTACTATCTGACTACAGCATAACCCATCATATTGAGCCATGTATTCATGAAGGGCATTCTATATTGGGCTGTTTTGCTTGTTCTGTATAAACACTGGCATCAGTATCTCTAATAGTAAAACATTTATTAAAATGTCATTTGTCATTCAGCTGCACATTTTTTTAAGGCACTTGGACATTTTCTCTAGTGCATTTGATTTAAAGATGTTTATTCCTGTGAGCCGTTAGCATAAGTCTCGGTTACTAATGGGCTGGAAACTCTACTTCATCATCTTATGCTTTATAAGAATATCAGCTAGAATCTCTTTAAGTACATACTAGGAACATTTATTAGAATCTTCTCGTCTCTGCATGATTTTGAAGTTTTAAAAAATTATTTTTTAATTTTGTAAGCCTAGTCTCAAAGTGATAAGTTGTGGCAGTTTTTATTAACAGTCTCCAAAAACTTGTGGGTTTTTTTGTTTGTTTGTTTTTTTTATTCTCTTTGAACAACCACAAATAATTTGGTTGAGGATTTACCTTAACTGTATATATTTCACAAAATACCAGTTTTGAATGCATTCATTCAATAATCTCTGTTAATAACGTGAAATCCAAATTTCTAATTTTTGGGTACGAATTGTACAACAAGTTTTATTTAAAAAAAATCATAATCTAAAATTTTTAGCTACTCCAATGTTTTATCACTGCCCTGTGTAGCACTTTCTGATTATCTGTTACACAGTTCCCCCATAACACCTTATTTTGTCTCCTGCTTCTAAGACTGCCACTCCAGATACAAACCAGGAATTCTCACCTTTGTTTCTTTGATTTATAGCAAGCATTGATAAAATAACTTTCTCAATCTTCTGACCTTTTTTCCCCCTATTTAATCATCATGTATTTCTTAAAAATGCTATAGAAGATTCTAATCTTCTATATAAAATATTCCACCAATTTTCAATTAAGGCGGTGATAGCAATTTTTTCATAACTAATTGAATTTTCTGCTGCTTGCACCATTCCTTGGCTTTAAGTACAAATGGAAATTTTGATTAGGGTTAATATTCTAACTTCCTGCCTCTCTTTGTCTCATTTATTATTGCAGCTAAACTCCAGCTATGGATATTTTCTCTTACAACCCAAGCCATTTCTTTTATATAGTCCTCACAGGAACCTAGATCCACTTTGAACAAAATCAAAATCTTCAGCTGCACAGCAATAACACAATAAGGTGAAAGGACAGGCAGGCTCTTCAGAGTGAATTTGTCCCATCATAGATGTGATGCATAAGATAGGGAGATAAATCACACCTAAGAATTGTCTATATTTCTATTAGATGTAGAGATATTACAAGCCATAAAGTGTACACTTGTTATCTTCTTTCTAAATTATTAAATTTGGGCGTCTTGAATCTCATATTTAAAGATGAACTCTGCTCTTTCTTTCCTTTTACTCCTGTGAATTGTTCCCAGACAGCAGAGTTATCAAAAGTTACAAACTTCTGAAACATTGTAGGCTGGGATTTATATTTTTAAAATTTCACCATATTTCAATTTATATTTTTTGAGGATAATTTTTGTTTGTTTGAAATGGACATAAATTTCCAGGAGAACAGACTATCTTTCCTCAGAGCCTAATTTTAAATGAAAAAAACAATAGGATGGACTAATCTTTATAATATTTAATAATTACATTCTTTAATAGCCAGCAGTATTCATAATAAAACAAGACATATGATGAAAATCTATTTATTTTTTCTGTAATTCTTAGAACAAATATTTGCATATTTTTTGTGTTGTAAATATTCCTCTAATTTCAATAAGGAAAGGAATACAGAAAACATTCAAATTATGACATTAAAACATGTTTAACAGTTTTCTGAAGAATAGGACTGAAAAGTTAAGTTTAGTCAAATAAATACCTCCTAGAAATTGCATCCCAGCAGGGGATTTATTTTTTAACAGTTTTTCCCTACAATTTTCAGTTTGTACCATGGGATATGAGTATGCTCCTGAACTCAGAGCACCATACTCTTAAAAGAATCTGCATGTTCAGTTTTAGCTTGTTACTTGTAAAATAAATATATACATATACACAAATATATATATGGTTTTAACGTATAAAAATTTATAATATTACACATTAGCCCATTGATTACTGGAAGCTTTGTCCAATTTATTTTGTCTAATATGAGCTTGTAGAATTGAAAGCTCTATCAAGCCTAAAACATGTATTGAGACTAAAAGGTTAAAAGTGTAGTGTCAAATCTAAGGGAGCTATCCAGAAATCCTGCTGGGAATTTGACACAAAGTGTTAATGAATCTTGCAGCAATTGTCACAGTATCTTGCACTTGAGGGTTGGGTGTATTGTATTTCTATACCATCCATATATTCTTTCAAGTATCAACTAACCTGGCTTCACAAAGGCACTTTTATATATTCAACACCATTTGATATGCATATTTTCAGTCAGCAGTGCTAGGTTCAGCAATAGCCAAAATTCCAGTCTCTGCTCCTGTTTATTGTTCATGCTTTTATCTACTCTTTACAGGAAACAAAAGAACAACATATGTGTGTACTAGAATGGCGAACCAATCCTGCTGGGAAAAATAGTTTTTAATTTTGCTACTTCACTTTTTAAATGCATCAGTTACACATTTTGATCACCATAAGTCCTCACAAATAAAAGCCCAGTATTAAGACAGAAAAGGGTGTTAGTATGTGTTATGAATTGCTGAAATTATTTTCAGCAGTATTATTATGGAGTACCTAACTGCCAGAGCAGTTTATCAGGCTTATTGAAAAACAAACAGGATTTTGTGATGGAGAATATGGAGCAAAAAGTACTGCAAGACAGATGCTGGAAGAACGATTGCAGAAAGAAAAGGAAGAGAAGAAAATGCACACAAATGGTTGAATTGAAAACCAGAACATGATCCAGCAATGTGTGCTTGCAACCCAAAAAGTCAACCATATCCTGGGATGCAGCATAAGGGGGGGTTGCCTGTAGATGGAGGGAGGTGAGTCTATGCTTCTGCTCTGGTGAGGACCCACCTGGAACATCATGTCTAGCTCTGGAGTCCTCAGCACAGGAAAATTATGGACCTGTTAGAGTGGGTCCACAGTAGGGATGGAAAACTTATTCCATGAGGAAAGGCTGGGAGAGCTGGGGTTGTTAATTGTGGAGAAAAAGAGGGTCTGAGGAGACCTTACAGAGACCTTCCAGTATATAAAGGGGGACTATAAGAAAGATGGAAAATAATTTTTAGTGGAATCTGTTGTGATAGGACAATTATTAAATGTTTCAAACAAAAGGAGAGAAGATTCCAACTAGATAGAAAACAGATTTTTTTTACAATAAAGGTGGTGAAACACTGGAACAGGTTAGTCAGAGAAATGGCAGATGCCTCATCCATGGAAGTCTTCAAGGTCAGGTAAAATGGGGCTCTGAGCAGCCTCTCTAGTGGAAGATGTCTCTGCTTATTGCAAGGGGTTGGACTAGATGACCTTTAAATGTTGTTTAGATGACCAACAAAAACCAAGATTCTAGGATACTGATTCTCAGTTAGTGATGTTTAAAAAATGCTTTGCACAACTGAAATATTTCTGCATGATTTCCTCCCTCCCTTCTTCTGAGAAAATCTAGATGGAGAAACCATGAAGATATTCAGTCCTCTGGATAAAAGATATCTGGTCCCTGCATTCCTGTGTGTAAACTCAAAATACTAGGTTGCAGCAGCCCTCTTGTTAGAAGGTAGAAATGAGCTGAGACACAGAGTTTATGCTTATCAAAGCATGACAAAGGTCCTGACTCCAGCTATTCCCTGACTGGCTGCAGTAAGCTCCTGCTGTAGGTTTCCCTTGCAGCCTCTGACTGCTGATTGTTTCCTGCTAAACCATGACTGCAGGTATCAGTTTGCAGGCTCTGACTGCAGCTTTTACCCAGCTGGACTGTGACTGCAGGTTCCAACAACAGGCTCTAACTGCAGACCCAGACTGACCTCACAGCAGTGATTCTCTCTCCCCAGGATCCTTCTTCTTCATGATTCTTACTGAACAGCTAACCCACTGCCTTTTATCACACTTATCTTTATTGGCTGTAACTGTATTGGGTAGTTAACACAGCTATTACTTCTCAGGGGTGATGTCACCTGTATTTCCTCCTCCTACAACCAGGCATTATAGAGGTGAGAAGTGATAGCCCTGTTCCTTGTTTCCCCAACCAGATTTTAAAATAAATTGAAACTTAAAACAACAAGTACTTTTCCTTGTGAATCACTACAAGATATATGATCTGTGATTTCAGGAAGAATTTGTGCCTCAAACCTATAACCGGGAAAGGAAAACTGATTTTGAAGGTAGAAATGTTTGAAACTTTCTTCATTGCTGGAGTGTTTGTTTTGAACAACATTGTGTACCTTTGTATGTATGCATTTGTGTGTAGGAGACAAGCTTTTCCCTGTGTACTAGCAAATAAAGTGTTGCTAAAGCTTTTCATGCCTCACAACTCAGTGTTCAGAGTACACAATATATACATGAGACACTCATTTCTTCCTTGCTCCTTGCATTTCATTTCCTGAGGCTTCAATGAATGCAAAAACAAGAAAGCTGCTGAACAACCAGGGGCTGTAATCATGTCAATTTTTGTAAGCAAAGTAGGGCTGGGGCTCTTCAGTGGTGGCTGGAGGAATTTGAGGGAGAAAAAAGGGCAGTAGAGCATATTCATTATCATACCTAAAGCTGCCAGCACTATATAATTTTCTAGATATTTCTGATATATCTCACATTTATAACCTTAGAATTAGAATTGTTATAAAATTAAAGGCCAGCAGCATCCCGGCAAGAATAACTTTTGGGATTTATTCATGTAAAATCCATTACCAGATAAACATTGCTTTCTTTCTTTCATATGACCCATATAATACTTTACTAAATGGTTAAATTATATATGAAATAGTATGAAATCTATGTGTGTCGGAGATTCAACTTAAAGTCCTAGTGCAAATTCCAAATTTTTACTAATTTATGTACAGCTATTGTTTCTAACCTGTTTATTGACTATTTTTGGTTGGATATATTAGGATATATTATGCATTTCACATAAAGGAAAATCGAATTTGAGAGACATAATTTCAAGTGGTCATTTTTCTAGTGCTAAACAGAGGTAATAGGTAAGCATTAAATACCCTGAAAACCCTCTTTCAGGATGAAAAGAAGTATAATCCTGCAGCCTCACGACCTTTCAGGTGCATGCATGGCAGAGGCTTGTGAAGGCAGGTGTGAAATGGTATGTGCATTTGTACGCTCACTGACAGACTCATTAGTATGTCCTGGACACTGTTCAAGGTATATCCAAGGCAGCACAAAATCCTGCAGAAGGCTCCCCTTTTTTGTCCTTTTTATTTTTTTCCCAATATTTTCCAAGGTCTACAGTATTTTAAAAATAACATCACAGCGCTAATTAGGGCTGGGAAGCCACAGACTATGCTAATGTCTGTATGTATGGTACCAACTGTCTTTGGTACCCATCATGGACAGATGTTCTGGTGGGGCCTGTTGCAGTAGGACAAGGTATAATGATCTTAAACTAAAAAAAAAAAAAAAAGGGTAGATTCACACTAGATAGAAGGAAGAATCTTTTTACAGTGAGGGTGTTGAAATAGTGGAACAGGTTGCAGATTACTCATCTGCCAGAAAAAAACCAAATCCCTGGAAACATTTTAGGTCATATTGGATGAGGTTATGAGCCATCTGATGCAGCTGAAGAAGTCCTTGCTCATTGCAGAGGTGCTGGAGTAAATGATTCTTTAAATGTCCCCTCCAACCCAACCTGTTCCATGAATCCATCAGGAAGCTAAATGAGCTCTCACCAGGGTGTACCAGGACTGTTTCTCTGGTCAGACACCTGGACCCACTGGACAGCACATGCCCCAGCCTTTCTGAGGTAAGCACCCTGGAATAACAAGAAAAGGCATGCAGTATACAACACAGTGTGCAGAATGCACAGTGATGCTGTATTCATAAAGCAACACCATTCTGTGGCATTGTGTGCCCTTGTTTTACTTGCTAAATAGAGCTGAATGTTAGACAGATTTGCATGATGTTGTAATGATAGGCCCTTTGATTCTGAACTTATGCAAAATAGGAAGCTGCGGCTTAGCTCCACATGATTTGAATTTCTCAATTCAAATGCATGTTACTTTCATACACTTTGTGCATTCAATTCATAAAAGAGTGCATTTAGACAATACAACACCTTTACCATATTGACAGTTATAATTTAATCAGCTTAATGACTGATTTCTCTTTTAAATTATTTGAGTCCGGTTGTTTTAAGGTGTTTTGTTTTAAAGTGTCTCCCCTTGGTGTCTGCTGGAGTTGTGCAATGTGTTGATTTGCATAGAAAGTTTGAGGAAAGCAGTATAATTTTTCCAGAAAATAAAAACTTTAAATGAAGCAATTAATTTTGCTAAGAAACTGCCCAGATGGACTAATCTGAAACTGCCAAAACACTAAAAAGGAAATAGTAAATTTCATTTAAACTACAGTTCACTGAAGTTATGCTAGTATTAATATTTATTGATGATGAAAATCACAGTCAAACTGCATTCAAACTCAGTGGCAAAGTTGGCCATAGGTACCTCAGTCCCTCTGTGGAGGCCTTCTTTGCTGAATGGTTGGGAGAACTGTGTGTGTATCTGTCTCATTTGGAGCACTTGGAGGTCAGCACTGGGGCAGACTTGGCAGAACCTGGGCCTAACAAGCTTGGTGGACTTTCCGTGCTTGGAAATATCAAAATATATCCTCAAATGCCTCCAGAAGGTCATACCTGCAAGGGGTGTGAGTCAAACCCCCTATCAAAACTGACCCAGTGTACGTGGGTGCTAGGAGAACAAGCAGGGCCTGAGTCTGCAGCCTAGGGGATAGATGGCTCAACTGAAAATGGTCTTGTTCCTTTCTAGATCTTGCTCCAGAGTCCTACTTGTTCTGCTTTTGGCAGCCGATGTGAAAGTGCTTGCATCATGCTTTGTATATGCTCTTCTTAGCTAGTAAATTGGTAGAATATATTTAAAAATAAAAGGGAAAATTGAATTCTTCAAGATTTCAGAAAAGCTTGAAAGACGTAATTTCACAGCATGCATAGGAAAACCTCTGGGTTTGTATGGGGAATTTTTGGGCTTGTGGTTGGATTTTTTGCTTTTTGGGAGTTTGTTGGTTTCAGTTTTGATGGAGCTTTTTTCCTCCTTCAGAGCTGTAATAGCATTTTTACATTTTCTCTTTGATTTCGTTTGCCAAGTCATGTGCTACTCATCCACACAGAATAAGCAGTACAAGGGTTTATTGAAAAATAAAACCTGGAGAAAGTGAGAGCACCACATTCCATTGCTCTAGTCCCTTAATATGCTATCCAGTTAAACTTTCTCTGTGGAGATCAACCAAAGCAGCCAGAATCAACAACTGGCGTGGTTACAGCATGTCTCAGATTACATGGAATCTTCTATTTTTTTGGGTATGTGGGGAGAATGTGTGAAATGCAATCCCGTTAGTATCAGAAAACTCTCTGCCTGCAACAAATTTCTAATTTACAAAGGAGCTCCTTTATGCTTCATTTTGAGACAGACGTCTTTGTTTCATCTTTTAGCAGCTACTTATCTTTGTTTGGATCATTTAAAAAAAAAAAAGTCACAGCCTAAAAATAGCCCCAATGAAAAAACAATAAGGAAGACCTTTATTACAAAGTGTCTTAAGGAAAACCTTTAATACAAAGTGTCTTAACTGATCGTTAAATAGTGTGCTAAATTTTAGTTTTGATATAATTCCATTGACTTCAGTGGATATAACAGGGCCTAAGTCTAGAATTATCTTGGCTACTGCTTAAGTATTCTTTCACTTAGTTTTTTCAAACAGCTTTAACAGCAAAATTAAAATTTTAAACTTGTATCAAGAAAATGTTTCAACTGGAAACAGAGTATAAAAATAAGCAATTTACATTATCTTTGCCAGATAGGCAGATATGCACTGCTACTCCCATTTAGTAGATAAAAAATACGGTCTGAGATACTAACATGAGCTCATACGACATTTTGGTGCAATCTGAGTATAAACTCTAAATCTCAAATGCAAAATTTTGCTCATAAATAACAGATCACACTTGCAGTTTGATTTTTTTGGTGCTTTAGTATTTTTCTTATTTATAAATGCTCCTGTATTTCAAGGGTCTGTGACTGCATGATTTAAACATGTGTAAAACATAGTTTGGAATGGGTAATACAAACTTATATTTCTTAGCACATGTTGGTGACTGGAAACTCAGTGATTTATATTCCTATTACTTTAAGAATACTGTGATAACATGTTGACATATAATGTTGAACTTAGATGAAATTAAAACTTACGTGTATACTCATAAATCAAATAGTTCCTAGGACTTTTCAGAGGCATCAGGACAAGGTTGTCTGTTAGAAATCCTTTGCACATGCAAACCCTTGGACAATTCCCAATCACACTTCAAGATGTAAAACATGTTAGAATCTGTTACTGCTATGTAGTTTCCAAGCTTTTATAATGTTCATGGCAACATTTTAATCTCTTCTATAGAACCGATTCTTTTCTTGACCCAAAATTTTGATCCAGAGTATGCACACCATTTATACTCCAGAGTTTGGAGTTTTTTTAAAGTTCCTATCACTGAGGACATTTCAGATCTCAGGACATTTACTTCTACTTCAAAATCACTTTGTTCATGGTGTGAAAATGACTCATAGAGTTCTGAGGAGGGAAATACTCTACGATTATTTTTCTTGTTTTTCTTTTCTCTCAAGTAATTTTAAAAGTTGAGATAATGGACAATAAGTTTGTTTTTCTTTCTTTCTTTCTTTTTTTTTTTTTTTCTTGCATAAATACAATTTTTTTGGTGTTATCTTACTTGGAAGTGAAGAGTGTCTTGAATGCTTCCCAAAAACCACATCTGGAAACCAAATTATTGAGTACTTACTTGCATAAGCATTCCCATGACAGGTCAAAGAAATCAACCTAAGTTTGTTAGTCAAGTGCTGCATGTTAAGTTACTACAAGGAGTCTTTAGGATATGATTAAATGTTTCGTTAAGAAGCCTAATTTTGTTAAGGGAATGAGAGTAATATCTTAATGTATTAAAGAATGAAATTTAGTAGTTCATCTACCAGATAAATTTTAAAATTGGTTAGCATTTGCCTTTCCTCTGTAAAGAAAATGTACCAGAAATTATCTTTTCTGTAATAGTTGTTAAAGTCACATATTGGGAAAGGCTGTGGGGGCTGGTTTTAAGTACAATTCTAATCAAATTTTAACCATTTTCAGGTACTTTTCGTAGCTAATGAAGTTTGGTTTGTACTAACCTTCCTGGTAATTACCTTGTGTTAAGTACCACGTAAAATGCTCGTGTGCTTCTTCAATGCTATTTGCTTCAAAGAAAGCACAAGAAAAGGCAGAATTTTTGCCTGTTGAAGAAAACTGACCGTTAATGTATAAGCGAAATGAAAACTGACTTTAATTTCTGACACCAGGATGATATCTGGTAATTCCAAGGAATCAAATTGAAAAGAATGAAAAATCAAAGTGAAAAGAGTCACGTTTTTTGTTTAATAAGTTGTCAGGTTATGTAGGTCTACACTGAAAACAAAATGGCTGATGCAAAATTTTAAAGCATACCAGTGACTTTCAGCAATATAAGGTTAACAGAGTATTTATTGACAGATTTTTCTTTTAAAATCTCAGTACTTACACTGGCACATAGGTTATGGATATTATGGACATTCTGCCACTGAACATTTTTTCTCTGATCCTGATTCCATCTAGAGAGAAGCACTACATGACTTCTTCAAGTTCCTCAAAATATTAAGATTTCTTTAACTCTCTGTTTCAGTGATTTAAACATTTTAAGTTTACCTTGGAATTACCATGGGTTCTGTTTACTAGGCTGACTATTCTGAAAGGTATCACATAAATGTTCATCAATATCTATAAACTAGCCAAAAGAAATTGGTGTTTTTGAAGAGCAGTAAAGGTCTTAACACTGCTTCAGCATTACAGAAACCAGGTTTGAAAGTGATGGTTTGCCTTTTCCTCCTATTATGCATCAAGGTGTCAGTTTTGCTCAGCCAGAATCGTGATGTGGCACTGTTTGAACATACATATCACTGAAGTAAGTTTAGCTTTTTTTTTTTTTTTTTTTTTAGGTGTAAAACTCTTCACATAGACGCATGGGAAACTATGCAGTGTCACAGCAAGAAATGATCCATGATACTTTAGGGAAAGAAATATAAGCAGAGTTAATAAACAAAACTCTTCCACATCCTAGTCTTTTACAGTGGCTACCCAGTGATATTTTATGATATATTCACTAGCTATCCTATCTAAGCTTTGATTAGAAACAGGCGGGCTAGTCAAGAAAACAACAGCGTACCATTTAGATACTTGCAACCACTGATGTTGAAGGGTTTACAGCATGTATTTTTCTGAAGTCAAGGAACGTTTCTAAATTCTGCAATTTTTGCCTTATCTGCAGAGGCATAGCAATTTTTTAGCTTAAATGTAAAAAAGCCTACTGATACTTTTTTTTTTTGTCAGTGTATTCTTTTTTTAAAACTACATTTCATATTTTGTCAAGAAACAAAGAATTAAAAGCAATGCCTTTAACAGACCAAGGCCAGCAATTTCCCAGCTCTTAGAAAAACAATTATGCCTTGTATTGAGGCTGTTTTTCTCTAGCAGTGATATTTCAACGCAGATCATCACAAGTAACTGTAGATTTATTTTCCAACATTACTGTTCTTCCTTTTGTTTGGCTTCATTTTGGTTTGCCCTGAGGACCCAGGCTCAAACTTCAGTAACAACTACAGGACCCACAACTGTACATCTCAGCTTCTTTCTCCTAATACTCAGTGTTGAATATCATTTAAAAACTGTTAACAGAAAATGTTCTTAGAAAAAGAAAGGACACAAGGCCTTGGAATAAAAGATGACATCATAGGTCTAGACCTGAAATGTCACTCCTTTTCCACTGTTTGATGTAGCACAATAGAGAAATCTTGCCAACAGCACTTACTGAACTCCATCAAAATGGCCACTCTTCATATAGGTATAATTCTTAGGTTTAAGCCTTTTAGAACTGTTCTTTAAAAAGTCTCTTTTCTAAACATTGAAAAAGCTGTTAATATCATAAGCTAAACACAAAAGGTTTATGTTGTGTCTTTGAAGTCACTCCTTGCTTTGCCCACACAAATAAATTTCTATGTCTATGTATGCATCTGTGTAATATGTGTAATTTTTTCTGCTAGGATGTGAGATCTAAGTGGGAATGGCAGCTATGCCTTCTCTGAAAATTAATGTACAGCAGGAGATACAGAATCTGTAATATAGTGTAAAAATAGCTAATAATTCCCCTAGCTCAAGCTGCTGAGGTGAGTCCTCTTGGATAAGACGGTCATGCCATCTGTTCTCAATGGTATCAGTAGCAGTTTAGAGAAATAAGTTTGTGTACTTTAGAATTGGCCTCAAAGTATTATAAACGCTTGGTGGTCTATTTTGACTCCTACACAATCCCTAGTGGCAATATGTTGGTAATATATAGCATTGTATTCTCAAGAACTGAATTGTAACTGCAGAAACGGAAGAGTTCAGTCAGAAGAGCCCTAATGAAAATTGATTGTAGAGAGTGGGGGATAGAGACACAGTATATCTGTTCAGCAGGAAACCTAGCTGTAGTCTTTTTTTTCCCCCTTTTTCATATAACTTATAGGTCAGAAACAAAGATAAACCCAGATCTCTGGATCCAGAGGAAAACTAATACTCTATTTAGTGTGCCAAATTTTCTGCTGGTATATCTTGATATATCTCAATTGACTTTAATAGAGCTCAGCCATTTTTCACCAGCCAGGAATTTGGTCTATAGTATCGGGAAATGTTCTCACTGAACTTGCTGTATGCTTTCATTTTTATTGGAATTGAATTATGAAAACCTAGGGAAAGCTTCGAGTTAAAAGGTTGTCAGTTTTCTGATTAATCTCACAAAGGATAGAAATTTCCTTTAAATTAAAATTGTTTGGATATTTTAAATACATGTTTAAAAAAATGCATGTTAGACAGCATTTTTAAAGTGTTTTAAGTAATGTAGTTCTGAATTATCTTAAATTCTGCTCTTTGAAATCAATGGCAAAATTTATTTACCCATCTCAAGTGGCAGCGTGGCAAGATCTTCAATGTCTCCATATATTGCTTGTGATTATCTAGGTGATGTTGCATTTTTTTCTTCTGTAATAAAGCCACACAGTAGTAAATCTCTGACCAGATAAAAAGCAAAGAACTACGAGTACACTGTACCTCTGTTTAGATTACAGAACCATCCTTTAAAAATAGACTCTTTAGTATGTACAAATTTTGCGTAATGTGTAAAAGCCAGCAAGGAAGTGAAATTTATTCTAATTGTTATAAATTTATGCTCTTTTTTATACGTACATGAAATTGATTGAATTTTTGTCTTTCATGAATTTTAAAGAGAAGAAATACTTGAATATGCTGGTAGGTAGAAGAACATATTCCTGAGTAGGTGGGCAGTGCATGTATAAGAAAGACCTCCAGCAGTGGAGTGCTGATAAGAAGCCAAACATACCCCTGTAGGTGGAGTGGGCTGAATCAATAGAACAAGAGAAGACAACTGGAGTGAGGGCATCCAGAGTTCTGAAAATACAAAAAAAAAAAAAAAAAAAAAAAAAAAAAAAAAAAAAAAAAAAAAAAAAAAAAAAGAAAAAAGCAATTTTGCATTGTATTTCCAGAAGGAGAAAAAAATAGGATCATTATGTACCTATCACTGAAATTGTGTATTTATTTGTGGAAAATAGATTGTCTCTGGCTCTTGATTTAACTGACAAAATGCTCAATAGATGAACTTTTCTTTCTATGTTCAGCACTGAGTTTTCACTTAAGGTAGGAGTATTTACAGAGCTTCTGACTCCTGTCAAGTCTGGATTGCATTTTGTGTTTAAGAATAGTGTGAAACATCCAAAGACTTTTAAAGTAAACAGTCAAATGAAAAAACAGCTCATTAGTGTATCTACACAGTTTAGGCAATTCTCAGTCAGCAGTTGAAAGCGAGGTTTCAGGATCATTGTTTTTAACACAAATGCTCTTCAATTATAGTTTGTTTGTTTTCACTGAATGAAGACCTTTTTCAGGTTTTCAGCTAGAAGTGGTGGGAAATTGTTGCATAACAAGAAAGGCAGGCCTTCTTAGATGACTATATTTCCTCAGATGTTAAAAGACCTCCATCAGATGCCAAAAAAAAAAAAAAAAAAAAAAAAAAAAAAATACTTTCATCTCATTTGTAATTGGACATCCAAAAACTTTAATCTTTAAGTATGAATGTCTTTCAAATTTAAAACTTAGAAAGTCAAAGCACACAAATAATTCTCAAAGCCTTCCACTTTGAGAAAAAGGAGGTAAAAGTTATTGAAACTGGAGGGAACAGGAGTAGAGCTATTTTGTTATTCAGAAACTAGAAAAGGGCGCTTACCTTCTACTCAAGCCAAGTTCGTTGTGGAGGATAAGGGAAGTAGAAAAGGCTTTGAGAAGTGTAAGGCAGAAGTCCAGTAGGAGAATCCATACTGACATGATCAAAGCTAAAGTAATGACGCCTCTGTAGCATAAAATTGTGTGGTGGAAAAGTGAAAGGATTATTAGTGATTGAGCAGTGGATTTTGTCTTACCAGGAAGTAATTACTAATGGGTGGGAAGAGAATAGAGGTTGTTTATTGTCAGATTGCTTGGCATTTTTTTTCATGTAAACAGAGTCAATTTTAGTGTATGAATCAAAGTTAAAAAAGAACCTTGTTTTGCAGAGTTAAATTTATTGAAGATATTGATTACATTCAGGGTTGTTTTGGAAATGTATACAAGCTAAGTATGGTTTTCTGTAGACATGTTGTAGTACTTAATGACAGCTAAATATCATGTTGAGTGGCATGTTAGAAAAGTTGGAGATTAATGGATTGCTGCAGGACTGCACAAACTATTAGTTGAGCACAAGAATATTGACAGAGTGCATCTAGATTAATGTTCAAGTAGACATCTTTCCAGTATCCCCTTTTCCTCAAGGTCTGGTGTCTAGTGTCCCCTCTTCACAGAATCACAGAATTATTTTAGGCTGCAAAAGACTTCTGAGATCATGGAGTCCAAATTATGACTGAACACCACTGTGTCAACTAGACCATGGCACTGAGTGCTACGGGCAGTCTATTCTTAAACACTTCCAGGGACAGTGACCCCGCCACCTCCCTCATCTCATTCCAATATCTGATCGCCCTGTCTGTGAAGAATTTCTTTCTAATGCCCAACCCAAACCTCCCCTGGTGCAGTTTAAGACTATGTCTTCTTCTGTTGCTAGCTGCCTCCTCACATGACACACTCCAGACCCTTCACCAGCTTCCTTGCCCTTCTCTGGATGTGCTCTAGCACCTCAGTGTCCTTTCTGAGTTGAGGGGCCCAGAACTGCGCACAGAATTCAAATCACAGCCTCACCAGCCAACTAAAGTGGACGAATCAGGGAAGGGATGGCCACACTATTTCTGGTACAAACCAGAATGCCAATGGCCTCCTTGGCCACCTGGGCACATGGCTGGCTCATGTTCAGCTGGCTGCCAACCAGTAGTCCCAGGTCTCTTTCTGCTGGGACACTTTTCAGCCTCTCTTTTCCCAGCCTGCTGTTTTGCATGAGGTTATTGTGGCCAAAGTGCAGGACCTGGCACTTGCTCTTGTTGAACCTCATGCTGTTGGTCCCAGTCTGTCAATCCAGCATGCCCAGGTCCCACTGCAGGGCCTTCCTACTCTCCAGCAGATGGACACTCCAATCCAACTTGGTGTTGTGCTCAAACCGACTAATGCTAACTCTATCTCCTCATCCAGATCATTAATACAGGTTCTGGGCAGTTCCTTGAACCTTGACTCATACTGTGGAAGGGTCTCAGGGCTCATGAACAAGATTGCTCTTGTAGGTACTTAAATCAGGTGATGTACTCCAGGACCACATGTAATAGCATCCAACTGTTGAGTGCCCACACCCCAGATCAGACAAAAGCTATGCCAAAGAAACTCCCCCTCCTTTTCAGCTGTTTCACTTTGCAGAATCACTCCTGTTTCACTTGTTACTGTAGGCCACACTCAACCATCAGCTTAGTAATGTGCCATATGCTTCTCTTTCAGCACCCAGAAATGGATGAAACATGATTTATACAGATCAGATGGAGAAGGGAGTAAATCAGGATGAAGCCATTCACTTGAACGTTTCATGCTAACAAAAATATTTATGCCAAGTGAATCCTTGTATTAATATTAATATCAAAACAATTTTAAGGATGGCCTTGTAACTGAGGATCTTTTCTTCATGCAGCAGAAGTAGATATTTCATACATCCTAATGAGCATCTATGGGTATAAAAATACATGTTTATATAAAAACAAGAAAATATTCAATATTCTGTAATATGGTACAAATGCCAAATTACAACAAAATCTAAGTTAATTAGATAGTTAATATAGTGCATAAAGGATTTTTTTTCTTTTCAGCACAGTAGAAATACCAACTGTGCAGTGCTGTGTATGATTTATTTATAGGCTGCTAATGAAGACATATCTAATCATCATAATTAATTGGTATTTTAGTGCTTTGGGGCCTAATCACAGAAAATTTCATATGTTGGTTCAAACATCTTAGCTGTGAGGCAAAAATTCAGAAGAAAACTTGATTTTTCTTTGTTCAAATTTGCTTTTCCATTGAGCTTAACTACTGTGTGGTGATTATAATTTAACCCTCTAAACACAGCATATGTTGAAATGCTGTGAAAATGAGTTAGGAGATGATGATTTGCAAGGATAGTGTTACATGACAACCATTTCCCATTTTCTTTGGGTATTTCCTTCAGTCATGTCTAACTTCAGTCATAACTAACCTCTTTTTATCAACATTGCATTAGTAAAACAGTCCACTATTTTTTGTAACTATCCACATAATTTCCTGTTATTTCTTCTTAATTTTTATTCTAAACTCACATATATAAAAAACCCCATAAAACGTCATATAGTTCTGTGAACTTGCTGTTCACTTGTGTATTTGTGCCTACATTCCCCATCACTCTACTAATGGTCAGTAGATACTATTATGGGTTAATGGTCTGGTTTAATTTTAACTGCAGAAAATAATGTACTTTTGATTTCATTATGAGAACAATTCTTCACAGGTATTATAGAATTAAATTTATGTTTGTGGTTTTAAAATAATGTGTACATATAAATATATATAGTGCAATATATATTTACACACATACTCAGGTTCCATGAATATAACTCCTTGCTCAATTTCTCAGATATGACTGATGAATATACTGTTTCATGCCCATGAAATGAATACTCCCACCTTCCTATGTTGTCACTGATGTGGGTATGATAGGCTTTCATTATAGCAGCAATAGCACTTTCATTTTTGGCTAAAATAGCTGTTCCAAAATGTAACTGCAATAATCATCTTCCATCTTTCCAGATATTGACTGCTTGGCTAGAGGAACTGTATGCTCTTTGTGAACGTACATTATAATATAGAAAGTAATAGATTGTACTGTTTTCTTTTATTTTTTAAAAAAATATTTTTAACTCTTATGTCTTCTGCTAAATATACTAACGTCTACCCATACTACAAGTGGTATGTGACAAAATAATTCTATTAGATTCGTTTTTTTGATGTTTATCTCTCAACCTTTTTCAGTTTTTATTTTCTCCACATTCCAGAAAGAGCAATTTTATTTAAAAATTTCTCAGTGTATATCTCATGTTTCTATTACATTTCATGAATCTGAATTTTCAAGAATGACATTTTCCCAAGTATTTGTGGTTGCCATAGGTTGTCTGTTTTCAAATGTTAGGAAGCAATCATGATAGTTGTAAAACACTTAGTCCTGTTTTGAATGTTCTTGAATATATTATCAGAAGTGGCACACAGTGTAAGAAGTCTGGCAGAAACCCCTGTGTAGGGAATCCTGGAACCTGAAATCAAGACCCTCTCCTCCCAAAACATCGTGGTTATGAATTGTATGAAAGAGGAATGTTCATTAGTTGTTAATTCTGCTGGCAGCAATTCTTATGAAATGTTTCTAGGCTTCCAGATGAGGCAAAGGTCATTAAATACTTCCCTAACTCCCAGTAAAGTGCTTGAACTCAAACAAACTAATACAAACGTGTTCCAGTGCAGTGCTTAAATGGCATGCATACCATTCCACCTAGTGCACTTTAAGGGTATCATATGAAGTCAATTACCTGCCCCCATGAGTAATCTATCTCTGCTTGGACCTAAACAACTGGTCTCCTATTACTAAAGAAATAGCTTTATTTCACCTGCTCAAGGAGAAACACTTTTAACTATTTTTAAGTGTCCCATCTAAGTTCCCAGATAAAATTATTTAAATGATAAATACTGGTGCTACTCCATTCTTCAAGAGGAAGAATGGGAAAAGATTGCATGATTTAGCTGAGCCTACTAGGAGAATCAAAAAAACCACACCAAAAAAAGAAAAAAATAAAACAAACAAAAAAATGAAGCAAAACCCAAACCATGAAAAAAGAAAAAGAAAACTAATACACCACAACCACAGGGATACAGTTAAAAGTAGCAACACTTATATCATCCTTTCAGGTTCCAGACATGAGCTGGTAAGGCCATTAATACTACAGTTTATAACAGATGGCCATTCTTGCTTCGACATACACATACATCATCAAATTTCCCTTTGAGTTTCACCCTCTTTAATTCCCACTGAAGTCAATAGGAGTTTCATCTGTGTAAAGAAGAAAAGAAATGGACCTGCAGGGATATTTTTCCTTTGTCTTAAGTGATATATTGTTAAATGTTTGGATTAACACAGAAAGGAAAAATGTCATCCGGACCAACTCACAAAGAATTTTGTTTAAATCCTTCTGAGATAAAAGTCAATTGATATTTGACTTTCTGAAGGTTAAAACCTTCACAAAGTTCTCTAATGAAACCAGAAGTGAGAAAATCGTCAATAGATATTCTATACCTACATTCCTTTGTCTGATGTTATATTCTTTGAGGATCCTCAACCAACCAGGGTCCATTATCTATTTCCCTGCCCTTCAGCATGCAAGGACACTCAAATTAGGTATCTGTCCACAAATCTGAAGAAATAGTAAATTTTGAGAATAAGTCTTCTTATTGTGTCTTTTGTTCTTTAAACCAAATCACTACCAACCAAAAAAACACAAACAAAACCTCACAAAACCATGACAGAACTAAAAGTCTTTTCAAGAGGACATAACTTCAGCTTTAGATGACCCTATAGAATGCTTTTGATTTTTAACTAGCTTACAGACACAGGAAGAAATCTATTATTTCATGCATAGTTTACTTACCAATGTCATAAAGGCAGAAATATTCCCCTGTGGAATTTGATATACAATGATCAGGGTTGTCAACCTATTCTGACTAATCATGTTTATTCTGATTGATTGAGCTAATTGAAAAACAGCACAGATGTTCCCTCTAGGTACATTTTTCTCTTATTATATTTGTATGATTATAAAAAAAAGAAAGGATGATCTCAATCCTGAAAATAAATTATTTTGATTCTTCTTAGCCTACCAAAACAGATTGCATGTTTGAATGTTATTAGTCTAACAGGTAAGCAATCTCTTTTCAGATTTTGACTGTATTAAATTTAACCATTAAAGGCCTAAATATGTATTTGGAATGATGTGTTCAGCACATCATTCTTAATGCTAATGAATGATTTTTTTTTTCCCCTGAGTGATGCTATCTGTATCTACTTTGACAATATTACCTGACCATAAAAATTGTTCTCGGCCTTCTCATTGGGACCACCACTCACCTCCACACTCAGTGAAGTTACCTACTCTATTCCCTTGACTCAGGGTATGCTGAAAGGCATCTGTTATAGTGACCATCATGCCTAATGGCACCTATGCATCTATGCCAGAGAAACAAAGAAAAAGCTTGCAATAATAATTTTTGATTCATGAAGAACCAAAAATTGCAGGCTGAAATATTAGGCTTCACTCCAAAACTGGTGCAGTGACTTTCCCAGAAACAGCACAGCATTGCCTTCTTATTTATAAGATACTGCAATACCTAGATCTATTCTTATACAGAAAAAAAGAAAAAGAGAAAAAACAAAAAAAAAAAAAAAAAAAAACAAAAACCAAAACCAAAAAACAAAAAAAAAAACAAAAAAAAAAAAAAAAAAAAAAAAGAAAGAAAAGCAAAAATGAAGTGGAGATTAGTTTTTTCTTAGGTTCCATTAGGTGTCCAGTGCAGAGGTGAAGGAGCTTAGATGTTCTAAAGGCCAGAGAAAATGAGTATCAGAACTTTTGTATGATTATCTAGCATGTAGCTAACTGCAGTTTAGATTTCAGGTTCAAGATGTATTATAAGTAGTTTGCCTCATAGAATTTTAAGTACTGGGTCTTTGTATTTAGATAAAAGGTAGGATATAGAAAGTAGTTTAAATGTTAAAATAAAATTACTCAAGGTGTAAAATCTAACATTCAGAAACTACAGTAACTTAAAGGGAAGATAACTGGCTCATATCACTAAAGCTAGTAAGCTAATTAATGGAAAGTAAATGTATTTTTCTCCAAGGAGAAATGAAGAAGATTAATATCTATTGTAAAACTCCTATATAATAATTGGAAGGAAGGAGCCTATATCCCCACATTGATATACTTTCCATGACGATATAACTTTCAGTGCATTAAAGTTGTGTCATGCTCAGTGGCTTAGTTTATACAGATACCAGGGGAAGCCAAAGGAACAACCAAAATACATATATAAACTTTCTGAGATCAACATTTACTTTACAGCCTTGCAGAATTCTTTATTCAGCAATTCTTTCTATAATTTTAGTTGAGCTGAACCTCTGAATTGCCTTTTAAATTTTGGTTCCAGTCAAATATTTTAAAAGTGGAACCATACATTGGAGATTTAATTTAGCTCTGAATTTCTTTCACATAATTGGCCATAACAAATATTCTTAAGACACATAAGAACAAATGTGGATATTTGTACTAACTGAGGAGGACAAACACATACACACAAACATAATTCTGAGTTGTAACAAAAGATAAAACAATAATTCTTTTAAAATTATGCCCTAAAATACAATGCCATATCTGAAGATTTGTAAGATATTCTTGCAAAATATTCCCATAAACCTATGTGTGTACAAGAACTCACATCAGCAGTGTTCATACAGCTATCTTGAAAGTTTTTGAGAACTTTTGAAATCATTCAGACATGGACTAGAAACAAAATTGTGTCACATAAGTGATCAAAAGAAGAACATTAAATGTAGCAAATAGCTGAGCTCCTCTTAATAGGTCACAAGCTGTCCCATTTCACAAAAACAATAAAATCATAGGTCACAGAATCACCAGTATGGAACAATATTCTAGCCAAATCTTTGGTAGTCTTCAGCATCAAAAAACATTGTGACTGACAGAACCCTACTGTTTCACAATCCCTAGAAATGTTTTTATTTATCTGTGAGTATCACAAGGAGATTTGAACCAAATAGTGGGATAATTAGAACACTGAGAAGAAAACAACTTCTATTGTTTGATGAAAAGTGCAATTTTACAAGGATACTCAGTGGCTTGTCTCAGCACTGCACTGCATGCACACCTAAATCACAATTGATTCTGACACGTCTTTTGCCAACTAATATGAAAGATACTTATAAATAAAAATCAGAAACTATTTGGTGGTAGTCATTTTACAGTACTTTTCAAAGCAATATGGTTTTCATCCATTAAACAGTTTATTGACATATTTCCTGATGATTATGATATAATGAGCCAGTGCTGCCTCATCATAAACCCTATTATTTTTTACTGCTTGTTAAACAGGAACTGTATTTGATCATGACCACCATTGGTTGGCATTTCTTATTAGTTATAACAAGGAGCTGTAGCAAATTATGTTGCACATTTCTATAGAATTTTTTTTGGACTGAAAGGATACATAGTGCAATAAAAGTAAGACTTTAATTTTCTTTTTATCTGTTGATGTGCTGTTGGCGATTTGCTCTAAAATGTGTAGACTGCATTGTTTTTCTCATCTAAAATGTAGTTATAAGGACAAAGCTAGTCACATCAGAGGATTTATCTGTCTTTCACCATTCTTTATGTACTTCCTGCATGTTCTCTCATATGCACTCTTTCCAAAGATTAAAGAGCTGGCTAAGCAAACTCCATCTATTTTGTATTTTTCCTACATTATCACAGTTTCATGGTAGTGCGTTTTTTTGGTTTTGTTTTGTTTTTCCTTCCGAGAGAAAACCACTCTGGGGAAGATATTTTAAATGATTTGACTAAACCACAAGAGGTGTATTAAAAGGTAAAGAAAAAGTATGTCTATGTGCCAGAATATCTCACTATCAAAACAGACTGAAGGATGTCCAGTTCTGGGCCCTTCAATCCAGAAAAGACATTGAGGCCCTGGAGGGTATCCAAAGAGAATCAAAGCTGGTAAAGATCCTATGAGTGGCTGAGGGAGTTGGGATTGTTCAGCCTGTAGATAAGGAGGCTAAGGTGGACCTAATCACACTCTACAACTATACGAAGGAAGACTGTGTCAAGGTGGGGGGCAGTCTCTGCTCCCTAAGAACAAATCATAGCACGAGAGGAAATGGCCACAAGTTGTGCCAGGAAAGGTTTAAATTGGATATGAGGGTTGTGAAGCACTGGAACAGGTTGGCCAGGGAAGTGGTGGAATCACCATCCTTGGAATCATTTAAAAGATGTGTAGATCTGAAACTGAAGGAGGTGATTTAGTGGTAGACTTGGCTATGTTAAAGGTTGTACTCACTGACCTTAAGGTTCTTTTCTAACCTAAAAGGTTCTATGATAATACACAGTTGAAGAGAGAAAAAACAATGTAGAATCATCAGCTGTGCAAATTTTTAATTTTTTTTGACACTTTGTTGTCCACATTAATTTAGTGACTCAAATTCAACTTGTTTAACTATAAATGTCCTTCTTTTTCTTCCTCAAAGTGTTCTTCATTGCACCATTTCTTGATCATGACAGAAAAAGCCACTTTTCTGCTACAAAAAAAATTGAGTTTAAATTCAGCTCAAGTACCACTATGGGTCTTCCTATTTACATTCTGTTTAACTGTGATGAGAATTACAATTCTTTATCCATTTCTTTGCATTCAATGGATCTGTCTACTAATTTTGGTC
The DNA here is from genome assembly GCA_013400215.1 of Cisticola juncidis. Taxonomy (NCBI): domain Eukaryota; kingdom Metazoa; phylum Chordata; class Aves; order Passeriformes; family Cisticolidae; genus Cisticola; species Cisticola juncidis. The sequence continues at coordinate 973,146 of VXBR01005529.1, forward strand.
AAGCATGATGACTCTCTTTATTTTTCACAGGATTCTTGACCTCTTCCTTTTTGGCTGAAACATCAGTCCTGGATTCAAAGTTTGATTTAAAGTTTTATCCCTGAAATTTAAATTTTTGGTTCATTTTCAAACAGTATGATCCATAATTTCTTCTGCCACATCCTCCATGCTTGAGAGAATCTTTTCATGTGCAGCTGCCAAACAACAGCATTGTCTTCCTTCTGTTGCCTGAAGGATGTCACACTAACTTGATTGCTTCTATCACACTTTCTCTTTGGAACTCCCTCATTTAGCTGAATGCATCTACTTTCTCTTGTCTTGCACTCTGGTTGGCAGTTACTTGAAATAAGAAATGCTTTTTTGTTGTCTCAATATATTCTCATAATGCCTAATACAGTGGTGTTCAAGATCTAAGAACAGACTTGGAACTGCTGGACAGATGATGACTGGATGGTGGAAACTCTGTCACATTTGCCTTGAGAAAACTTCTGAAGGATTATTCCCCTCAAACATTTGATATTTTTCACTGAAATTAGGCAGAAGCCCAGGGAAGCTCACCAGAGAGCTTAGATGCGCTGTGCATTAATAAAAGATTTTTTTTCCTTTGTCAAACGATATAAGGTTATGATAATATGGACTGTCATTTTAACAGAAGAGTGGTTTTTGTTTTTGTTTTTACTCCTCCATAGATGGAGAAAATTAATTTAATTTAAGAAAAAGCTAAACATTCAGATATCCTTTCTGTGACCTTCAAAGGGGGCATGTCTCTCCTCTTGCACATGATCCACTAAGATCAATTTTCAAAATCCGCTGAAAGTTAAAAATATTTCAGGTTCTTTTTCCAGGCAAAGAGGCTGTGACAGAAGGTAAAAAGGAGCACCCTAGGAAGGTAATTCAGTTATGTGCAAAGAACCACTTTATCTTTCTGAAAAGCAGATAAGGTTCCTAGCAGGAGAGGACCACATACTCTACAAGCCTTATGGGCATATGCAAGACCTCATGCCACCAGAAAACGTCTTGATGAAGTGGAATGTGCTGTTCTGTTAATTAAACCAACATCTTAATTAAAATACATTCCTTCAAATATAAAACAGTTTACGTGAGTACCCCCTAGGATGTCTCTGTTATTTTTTTTTTCAATCTATTTAGTTTTTAGCATTTTGAATTGAATGTATAATTAATTATAGGTGGAATTTAAAAATGCAGGTCTAGTGAGTTGATTCTGATCGCATTAGCTATCACAGAGAATCCTGCTGGATCCTCCTTCATAACTTCATGGGTTTTTCCACAGCATGAAGTCTGAGAAATTCTCTTTTCTTTATGTGAAAGCTTCTAGAGCATAGAACCCTTGTGCCACCTCTTTTGCTTTGGTAAGCATTTTTTTGTTTTCCTTTCCCCCCCTCCGCCCCTACACAGTCACACTATCTTCCATTCCATCATCAGCTTCCTGAGATATAGCTCTTCTGCCTCCCTAAGTTTAGATAATACATGCCTTACCTTATGGATATGAGTAAGGTATCGAGAGATACTTATTGTATCTCTGGCTGTCAGAGAGAACTTCACAAACAACGCAGCAATTCTCCTGTGGGAGACTTCTAAAGACAAGCAAATGTGCTTCCATACCCTGGAGATTTAAAGGGGTGATTCAATGTTGTATCCTTATGTTGACATACATAATTTTTTTTCAAAGTCTGATAGTGCTTTAGGGAAATGGAATGGGGGAATTTGAAGGGGTTGGTACACTCATCCAAGGCATTGAAGAAATGGCTTCTATTTAGACTACACAAATCAAAGTAGATAAATAATGTTTAAAAGTACACATTCAATTTCTTTAGGAGGAACACTAGTATAGAAATCGCTTCTCCCTAATGCATTAATATCCTTTCATGTTTCATTGATATTTTTAGGGCATATTTATGACCATAGGAATGTACTCTGTACTCTCTACTGCACCAATTTTATCTTTCCTACAAATAAAGGGCAAAATTCCCAGAACATCCCCAACGGCCAAAAATGAACCAGACAAAAAACCCTGAAAAAAAACAAAACCCTGCCAAATCCCTCCCCAGAAAAAGAGCAACCAACTAAAAATCCCCAAACCCACCAAAAACCCAATCAACAAACAAACAAACAAACAGTAACAAACCACACAAACCACAAAAGCAAAGACAAAAAACTTGTTCCATGATAATTTCCATGACTTCCAGAGTCTTCCTTTACCATCAAGCTTCTACTAAGTCAAACAAAGAATATTTAACTACTTTGCCATGGCAAAAATCCTTTTCTTTTAGTCAGTTATCTATTTTCTCAAAGCTTGTGGAATCTTGTAGTGTTTGAGATGTCTATGTCTCAGAATCATTTGACACTGACCAATAATTCCAGAAGTTCCTGTTGAAATATTCTGTATTTACTTGCACACATGCACCTGAATATGGACTCAATATTTGGTTACAGTTAGTAGATCTATTTAGGAAAACAGACAAAAAAAGTTTCCTGGAATAAAATAAATAAATATTTAGCAGTAAAAGTATTTATAAACATTTAAATTTTATAAGGTAATATTTAAAGTATTTATATCATATAAGTATATAAATATCTGTTAAAGATGTAGATGTCATACAGATCCATAATGTGGTTTTAAAGTTTTTAAACATACCTATAGATATATAATATTTTATAAGATTTTTACATTAATTATATTTGGTTACCAGAATATTAGTCATATAAAAAATGGGGAGAGTAACACAGAGGGGTGAGAAAATCAGCTGTCAATACACATGTTATAGAATAACAAAGAAAGGAAACAAAAATAGATTCAATTAAACACCTCAGTGCCAATAGAATTCTTACCTCACAGGCAAAAGCATAATTAAGTGTAGAGGCAATATGTGGTTCCATAAATAACTATATATAATCATACACAATTGGCATGTCATTATTCATATTACAGAAAGAACAAACAAGAATAGAAAGCAAGAACAGTCTTATAGAACTGAGTTCCAAATAAATAAGCTTTGAAATGTCTTCTTCCTCTCACTTTTCTCAAGTATGTTCATTAAAACTATCTGACAATATTATGTGAAAAATATTTTTCTTCTGCCTGTTCTCCATAAGAACAACACGAAGCAGAGGAACAGAATGACCACAGTGGATCAGGCCTTAGTTAAAAAATTAGCTGAATAGCATGAGAATTATCAAGAAAAATAATATCTTTTTTTTTCTGTTTAAAAGTATTATCAATTTTTCTACATCAGAAGATAATCAGTCCTTGTTTTGCATTGAACTGAAATATGTGAAGCTGAGAGTGATAACACAAGCATTTGCAAACAGTGGACTGATCTGAAATATTCTTGATGGATGTAACAATAAAAGGCAAACCAAAAAAATGTTCCTGTCTTGCTAAAAATTGATTGATATTTTACTGGAGAAAATGGGAGTTTCCATCCATATTTTATTATTCAATATTATAATTTTTAATTCTTCTTTAAAGTGCAAAATTACACTACGTAACATACTACAATCCCAATGTAATTTGATTTTGTTTGCCCACATCTTCCAAAGTTGTTTAAATTAGCTAGATTAGAGCTTGCAAATGTAGAGACAGGATGGATGGGAAGTCTTTCAGAGTGAGTATTCACTTGGAAAGCCCCCCAAGTCAGAACTGTATGTTGTTGCAGTATGTTTACTTCGTTTACTCAGATGCCTACAAATGCATATACTGAGAATGCAGTATAGGCATCGGTGTTTGGTGACTTGACCCCCATTCATTTCAGGAGCTGGATTATGGAGTCTTTCATCTCAGTGTTTTGAGACTGAGTTCAGATCAGGTATTTTCTTGACCCACTCCACTATCTAACAGAGTATTGTTTCTCTCTATTGCTTTGCTTAGCACAAGTACCCAGAATCTTGGGGCAGATATAAGTCATGGTGCTTGGTAAGACCATACTCTCTAAGCTCTCAAAGATCTAATAAAAACTCTTCAGAAGTTTTAAAAAAATGTGTAGATGTGGAGTTGGCAGTGCTGGGTTAATGGTCTTAGAGGTCTTTTCCAACCTAAACTATCCTATGATTCTATAATAATGGTTAATCAAACAGACAGGGCTAGATTAGGGATATCAAATGGATTTATGCATGTTTGGGTACATGTTCTTCTATGAACACAGGAGTTTGGTTTCCAGCTCTGTCAGTCCTTTCTTCTCACATATTTAAAACCTTCACTAGAATAAGCCTCAATGTTGAGGGATGAGTAATGTGTTTTGTATTTTAAAACTTAAGAGGTGTTTAAAACTATTGTGTCTGTCATGTGAGGGTGTATTATGGAGAAACAGAAAAGCAGCCTGGTGCCAGGAAAAAGAGCAGTGACCGGTGGATGGTACATCATTGCCATCTACTTTCACCTGGAATGTTAGATGCAGCCATCAGGGGTGCTGAACAGACAATGAGGAAACCAAAAACTGACACTCTGGCTTTTCTTCACATTTCTGCTCTGTGAAAGAGTGAATTTGACTCGCTGGAAATACAATCTTAATGGACTAAGTAACTTAGCATTTGGCCTCCTCAGCCAACTAGTGGAGTTCTACAACATTTCAACTAATTAACTAACTAACTAACTAAGTGCTAATTAGCAGCAAATAGAACATATCAGTGAATTCAGCGTCTTGCAAACTGAGGTAATTCAATATAATGGGGAATTATTTTACAAAATTTGTGTTTTGGGTTCATCCTCATGCTGACCAAAACCACATTGCTCCCCTCCACAGTTGCATAAGGGAGAAAAAATACAATGAAAAGTTTGGGGGTTGAAATAAGGACAGGGGAGAGATCACTCAGCAACTGCCATCACAAAGAAAACAGCCAACTTAGGGAAATAAATTTAATTTCTTGCCAGTCAAAACAGAGTACTATAATGAGAAATAAACCCTAAATCTTAAAAACATTTTTCCCGACTCCTTTCTTCTCCCTGGACTCATCTTTACTGCCTAGTTCTCTACCTCCTCTCCACCAGTGGGAAAGGGGGATGGAGAGTGGGGGTTATGGACTGTGCATCACACATTCTCTCCTGCTTTCTACTCAGAGGGAGAACTCACACTCTTCCCCTGCTCCAGCATGGAGTCCCTCTCTTGGTGTGCAGTTCTTCAAGAAAAACTCCTCCAGTGTGGGTCCCCCACAGGGTCATAAGTCCTGTCAGTAAATTTGCTCCAGCATGAGCTCCTTTTTCCTTGGATCCATGAGTCCTGCCAGGAGCCTTCTCCAACATGGGCTTCCCACAAGGTCACAGCCTCCTTGGTGCACATCCATCTGCTTTGGTGTTGGGGTCTCCACAAGCTGCATTTTGGGGATTTCTGCTTCATCATGGGCCTCCTTGGGTTGCAGGGACACAGCTGCCTCCCCACGGACTGCACCAGGGGCTGCAGCAGAATCTCTGCTCTGGCACCTGGAGCAACTTCTCCTCGCTTCTTCCCTGACCTCCATGTCTGCAGAGCTGTTTCTACCACATATTCTCACTCCTCTCTCTGGCTGCTACCACCACCACTGATGGATTCAACTTTGGCCAATGGAAATCCATCTTGGAGTTGGCTGGCACGGGCTCATCAGACACAGGGGCACTCCTAGCACCTTCTCCCAAGAAACACCTTTATTACCAAAACCTGGCCACACAAACCAATTCATTTCAAATAAACTAGGAAAGGAAAAAAAAAATGAAATCACTCCTAATGTTAACTAATATGTGTGTTTTTAAATAATGAAATACATGTATTTGTTGTCAGGAAAACATGAATTTATTACGTTCAGTAGTAGTTCAGTCTGTAAGTCATTTTTCCCCAGTCCATAATTTTCCTAGCTACTTATAGAGTATAAGCAAATGCTTACAGTCATGTTCATTCTATCCTTTAAATCAAAGAAATAACAAATTGGAATGATGCATTCTGGGCATGTATTAATTTGCATACTTTTTTATTTCTTTTTAAGATGAATGATGAAGATACCACCCTCTCCTTTCATTTATATAAAATACTGCAAAATTAAATAGAAGTTGTTTGTTTGATGTTTGTTTTTATGTTGGTTGAGGGTTTTTTCTTTTTTTTTTTTTTTTTTTTCCTTTTTTTTTTTCTATTTCTGGAAGTAGTGTAGTGTAAACAAAAGAAGAATATATTTATTTTCACGTTTCCTTATACCAAGGGACATGACGCATTGCTTTAGAGATGCATCTGTCATATTGAGCCACATAAAGTGACATGATACAATGTGACATGTTGATGAACAGTGTGACACGAGGTACATATTTCAATGTATCATTCCAGGCAGAATTATAACAAGGCAAGTTCCAGATTTAAAAAGAATGGAGCTCTCTACATCCTAGTTTCATTTCTTTTCTTTCTAGAAACTATAGAGATTGCCTGAAAAATATGTGCCTTGATAGACTCCTAGGATCCTAAAATCATAGACAATCCTAAATTGGAAGGGACCCATCAGGATCATCGAGTCCATCTCCTGACCCTGCACAGGACACCCCAAAAGTCACACCATGTACCTGGGGGCATTGTCCAAATGCTTCTTGAACTCTGCCAGGCTGGTGCTGTGACCACTGCCCTGGGGAGCCTGTCCCAGTGCCCAACCACCCTCTGGGTTTCCAACATAAACTTCCTTTATCAGAGCTTCGAATCTTCAGTAGTGCCCTTGGACTAGTGGTACTCTGTTTGCTAATGTTAATCACACGGGGAACAAATTTCTTAGCATAAATTTTTATTCTGGCTAAAAAATACCCACTGTACGATTTAAATAGGAAAGTTGTTTTAAAAAGCTATTGAATCTTGTTCTGGTTCTGTGTGATATCAAGTTCTGAATTATGTAGGCAGAAAGAAAAGGTAAATTTATTTCAGGAGAAAATTGTGAAGAATTTTAGCTGACAGCTCTTGCTTTTGAGAATGCATTTCTGTACAGCAGTTATTGTACTGTTATTACTGGACCATATTGGACTTATGATATATGTAGGAGTTTGTGTGCAGCAGGAACACCATATTGGTTACTTAAACAGAAAGATTTATTCACTTCTAAATTGCTTGAACTGTGCTTATGTGTTGTAAACCACAGCCATAATAGGAGTTAAAAGATGTATAATGCAACTTTAAAAAGAAAACTCTTTCACATGTTTATATTTTAATTTATTTACAAGATTTTATGGTTCAACAATACAGTTGCAAGATAAAAATTATGAAGTAGAAGCTTGCTGAATGGGATTCAGAGAGAATATGAAAAAATATAAAATACAAATAAAGAAAAACAAAGGAATCTTGTCATCAAAATTGCAGGAGCTGCAAAAGAAAATGCTCATATTCATTGCTCATAGAATCCTCAGGGAAGAAAAAGAGAGGAGGACAAATTAGGATATCTCCATAAGTTCCTGTTGTCTGTTTGGCGCCTCATCTGAACCTAATAGCCATCTCTTTATTCACATATATATGTGAATAATATACAGATCACCAGGATTCTCAAAGGAGCCAGCTTTCTTGGATATATTCAGGCCTCTCCCAAATATACTATCTGATAAGGAGGGATGAAGAAAATCAGGTCACTGACAACTGGGAGATGTTGAAATTTTCCTCTGTATGATTACTGAGGCCTTGCCCTAAGGCCAAATACAACTTTTGATGTAGTCCCAGGGGAGTCTCACCATTTACCTTCATTGGTTTCAAACAGAATTCTCTTCTATAACTGATTCAGATTAGTAATGCAGTCTTTCTAGAAAACAAATGAGTCCACACAGAGAGCTATTAGGTAGCTTTTAATGTGCACAAATACTGGTATACAGTGATTACAAAAAACAAAAGAAAATTAAATGACTTCTTTATTTTCCCCATTCTTTATTATCTTTAATATTAGTTCTGCAGCCTCAGATGCAGGCAGGATGCTTTGAATTCCACTCTCAAAGCCTGCAACAAAAAGAAAAAACCAAAACAAACCCCATAAACTGTGATCCTCCTTTTATACTCAAATTCAATCCATAAGAGTGAAAACTCAGATCCATTGAAGTTAATGGGAAAACTTTTACTGACTATACTGAGGCCTTGATTTTATTTGCTGTACAAAGGGAAAAAAATTTACATTTTCCTCTGTTTCTTTCCTTAACCTTAGTAAACAAGGCATCAATATAAATGCTTAGGATAAATTTATGTAGTTGCAAAGGATATGAAGCAGTACAGAATTTGACTCATTCTATAAACAGGAATTTGACTCATTTGACTCATTCTATAAACAGAAAGTAGGGAATTGCATGTGAAATGGTGCTAGCCCTGAAGAATAGCTGATTATCAATAATTATGATGCCTGTGCTGAGTACTTTGACTTTTACAGTTCCCTGCAATTTACAATATTTAGATGTATAGAAGGGAAAAAAATGAAACAAGAGCTTCAGCCTGTTTGGGGAAATATTTTGTTTTAAAATAAGAGTAAAGCGAAACCTTCATTTCTCAAAAGAGCAAGCAGATAGACTGCATTTGAGAGCCATCAACACTATCAGCATTTAAAAGACAACAAGACAGTGAGAGTAAAAATAATGTGATAACACAATTCACAACTAATATCAGGAAAATTGAAATTCCAACATTGCTGTCACTCTGCTGACTGAGTTGAAGAGGTGAGCTGATGTAGGGCTTTTTTTCAATCTCTGATTGGCCTGCCAGCATGGATTTGTGTTGTCATGCTGAGGGCCCCTCTAATAGCCCAGAGGTAGCAGGTGGCTGCTGACTTACAGAGGCTTGCATCTATTTTATTATTTGTTGGCTCTTTTATCCCTGACAGATTCAAACACAAATAAATTCAATCAAGGACCTCTACCTTTCTATGATTCCATTTGGTACCTGTAGTGAGCTGCAGCACATTTCTGAAATAACATGACAACTTTCCCAGTGATGTGACTAGAGGTAAACAAGATGTTTTATATCCTTGGTGGCGATGGCTGGGCATCTGAAGCAGGGAAGAAAAAAAAAGTGAGTTGCTTGTGGAGTTTGCAATGGGGAAAACCAGTGAACTTTAGGACAGAGGCCTTAGAAAATTTTCCACAGAAATCTAAAGGTACAAAATAAAGCAAACTTGTTTTGAGTGAAAGATTTGAACAACAGTAATTTGAGAACTGTACACAAAATCTTTAGGTAAAATTGTCAATAATATAACCACTTGGTGCAAAGTGGTTATACTGTAAGCATGTTCCTGAGTTTCCACATCCTTCACCATATGGAAGTTGAGAGTAGCTTTCCATCACTTTAGGGTTAATAAGAGATCATCATCATCCTTATGAGTGGTGAAAAGTTGATTGCCATGTGATCCAAAGGAATTTATTAAGTCTGAGTCAGTCAGTGAATATCCTTCCTCAGGTCTTTTGGTGAATGTTGGATATCTCTGAGGTTAGTCTGTCACAAGCTGTCCCGAAACCTGAGGTCTGCTGAAAAGTAATTCTCCTTTAGAGGACAGATGTACAGGAATTCTGCTTTTAATCTACTCTGATAACAGAGGCTCATTTTATGAAGTATCTGCAGAATTGGTTGAATGTGAAGGTGAGATTCTCCTAAGATCTGGACTATATTTACTTTGGAGAAGTAAGTGCCCCTAAATAGGAAGAAAATATCAACAAGTAAATATTTGTAAATTTTATTTTATTTCTCCTCTTCACAGAAACTTTTGAGAAGTCTAACAGTAACTATTGAATCAAGGTAAAGTTATCCTTCATCCCATTTACATTTCACTCAGATTATAGGATGATATATATAACATGAAAGTATAATTTTCAAGAATTGTCTACTCAGTCTAAGTGAGGCAATCATTCTTCCACCATGTGTCAGGGCTGAAAGATTTTAAGACATTTTCGTGTTCTGGTGAAAGACATTTCTGATTAAGTGATTCCTCTAACTTTTATCCAGGAATCAGTATTCCAAATTCTTATTCATTCATTTCACCATATTGCTGAATTGCTCCTGTTTTCCTTCAACTGAAAGGAATAGATAGATGGTACAACATTGATTCCACCTCACATCACCCTGAGCCAGCTTTCCCTTTTCTCCTTTCATTCCTCTGCAAAGAGCAGGAGTGATGTTGGGACATTTGGGTAATTTCCATATACTCTCCTACTGCACTATATCTTCATGTTTCTCTCAAAAAACCACTCAGAAGATCAGAAGAGATGGAAGCACAGAAAACTAGCAGAAATTTAGGCATGTGTTAAATGGCAAAAATGTTGAGTTTTCTCAGTGAGCCAAAGCACAAAACTTGGGAGTGTCCAGATACAAGAATTCAAGTGCAAAATTCCCAGAGCTGCTTTTCTCTCTTTCTCACGATTCTCTTCATACAAATGCTTACTCTGTCTTAGAATTAGGCAAAAAGTTCATCCTACTTCCTTGCTGTTTCAAAACACTTATCATGGAGTTAGTGATATTCAACACCTCTCTAAGACTTTTTTTCTTGAATCTTTTATCATATTATTTTTTGGTAAATATTTCTCTTATCTTGTGGTGAAGGCTGCCAAGTTTTGTCTGCCTACAGAGTTTCACACTGTGATGTCCTGCTTGTCAGTTCATGAGTCAGCACTTCTCTAGGCTACTGAACCTTGCTGCATCAAAAATAAAGTTTCATATAATTTTGAACTAAACAGTAGAAATTCCTAGACAAACGTTTTAGGCTCTGCAAATTACAAATTGAGTACCCTTTTTGTTTTCTGTGTTAGTGGTCTGAATTATCAGTTGCAATCATTGAAAGGTTTCAGGAGAAGACTCACCTGTGTCTCCACTGGGTGGTAATCACAGGTAAATACAAACATAGTGTGGCCCAAATACCCAAGTTTAGCCAATTTATTTAGGATCCAAGCACAGATTGTGGAGTAGACACCAAGCAGGTTTGTGTTTTCCTTTCCACAGATAATTTCACAAAGTCCCAGGAATAGCTGTGGACCCCTGCCCATACTCTGAGTTTTATTCTTTAAATCAAAATATGTCCCTGAACAGAGAGGAATAGCAAAGGGTAGTAAAAGAGAAAAAAAATGGATTTTGTGCCACTTCTTCTACATGTAGAACTTCCTTTCCCTATTTAACCCTTTTTTCACTTGTTTCTCAAAAAACAACAACAAAAAACAACCCACAAAAAAACCACCCACACAAAACAAAGCAAAACAACAACAACAACAACAACAACAAAAACCCAAGCAAAACCCTCCCAAAACCAACAACCAAAACTGGCATATAAATTTCATGAGTCAATGCAGCTATACAGTCATATATGAACAAAAATGACAACTGAGGACAACTTGTCTCAATGAGGAAAACAAGAATCACACACACATACACACATATATATATTTCTCTCAAAGAGAGATATAATTTGGACAACATTTCAGAAAAAAAAAAAGGGAGAGATTATTGATATAGAATACCTTTGAAAGGTTTAGAAAATTTTAGGAATGAGTCAGACTAAATGTACCAGTCCAGAAAAGAATAAGCTAATTTGTAACAGTCCCTGTAAACACAGTTGTGCTATAATGTCCATTTTTCTATCTAGTCTTCTAACAATTTGGTTCCTTCATATATATACGTTTAGCTATAAAGTACTGCTGAAGAGGAAATTGGAAAAGAGGTTATTATTTCAGCTATACTTGATTCAAGGCACTTGGATTCAAGTTCTCAGACTCTGATAACTTTGGTTCATTGACTCTGGGCTTCAGACTTGCATCAGCACAAAGGAGATGGTAAATCTGTAACTCTCAGATGCAGAATGCACATTAAATGTTCCCAACATTTCACAAGCCTGCTGGATGCTAGCACAGTAAATGTCGTGGAAGGCTTACAAATAAAGTGTTTAATGAATGAGTCATATCCTTGTCTTCTGTAGTATCCTCTCTCTTTATCCCAAGTAAGAAACCTAACCCAATTAATTTGTTCCGTGTTTCCAAACACATCTGGGAAAATTGTATTTACTCTCTTCACCCTCTTCTATAAAATAAATGCAGTTTGTGTACCAGTCACTTCCAATAGAATAAAGTCAGACAGATGCCCTTCATATATATCCACAGAAAAATGTACTTAGTGCCTTTGTGATGACAGAGATTCTGAATGTTCACACAGTAACAAATTTGAACGCAGTTTTGCTGTTTGCTGTGGTGGTGTTGTTTTTTGTTGGTTTTTTTTTTGTGGTTTTTTTTGTGGGTATTTTTTGTTTGTTTGTTTGTTTGTTTGTTTGTTTTTGGGTTTTTTTTGCAACTAAATGCTTAGGGTTCCAACTAAAAATATTCCAACCAAAATGAACTGGAGACATAGTTTATAGGCAGACTGCATGATAAACGCTTCTAAGTATAACTATGTCTTTAAAGAAGCTTTTTTTTTCTAGTTTTTTTGTAAGAGAAAAAGTAACCATACCGATGTATCAAGAACTTTGTCTAGTAAAGTACATTTTAACGTAAATTAAATGACTTCCACCTTCCTGAGGAAAGAATGCTAGGAAAATTTACTGGTGACCTGCTACAAAACTTCCAGGTAGGTCCATCCTTCAAACTGAATTCAGTGCTGCAGGTCCATTTCTAATTAGAAAATTTGTGTACTATATAGATCCTCCATATATTAAGTTCATATATGTTCTGTTTTTTATACTGTTGTATCTATAAAGCTTTTCAAAATGTGAAATTTTCTGCACATATGCAGAAGATGAGTCACCCCTCTTTGCACCTGACAAGACTCCAATTAGCCTGTTTGCACACAAAATTCAGCACTTGCCTAGCCAAAGAGTATTTTTGGGCATCCCACAGTTCTCTGCCTTTTGAGGTTCCCAAACAAGCTTGCCACATCTGATTTTATTAAATATTTAGAGTTGAAAAGGAAATTACACTTTAAAAATCACTTCTTGAGTTGAAAACACAAGATTCAAGTTGTTCAGTAAAAAAGCCAGGCACTGTGAGTCAGGCAGTGTGTGCAATGCTTTAATTTCTCTAATAAGACAGCATAATGGCCCATTATTGTTTTTACATGCCACCTTACTGTGCTCTTTGGACAAATTTTCTGTCAAATTTTCTTTTAGCCTCCATATATTGCATTTGTATTGACCCTGGGCCCTTTCAAAATATTATGTTAAAAAATGTTGAAGTGTTTCACTAAAAGAGTTCAAAGCCACTTACAGCCTTCCAGTAAACATGTGTTATTCATCTCTCCATTAGAGGTATTATGTGCTTTATGGATATGTATTCGTGTATTTATAACTGTATATACATATGTATCTATAGTGGTGCTTTTATGTGTATGTGCATAAATGCATACACATATATATAAAAATATACATACACATCCTTGTATATAGGAATTGTAAAAACCTAAACACTTACGATTAGAAACTTGCTGCCATATAAAAAGCACATTAAGAATTCACATAAACATTTATAGATCAACTAGAGCCAAAACAAGCTCTGCAGCTGATAGTTCTTATGTATTTTAGAGCTGGCTTCTTGTTCAGAGGTTTCTTTTGATCTATTTTCATTCATGGGTGCAACAAAACCAAATTCAGCTTGAATAGCCCTACAGAATGGTTACATATAAATATACTATTGCTTGTGTACCCTGTGGATTACAGAAGACCTTAAATTAACCCTGGAACAATTTATGGTGTCAGTGGTGAGGCAATGGAACAGGTTTCCCAGAGAAGCAGTAAATGCTGCATCCCTGGAAGCAAGAGCAGGTTGGATGGGGCTCTGAGAAATCTGGTCTAGTGGAAGGTGTCCCTACTCATGGCAAGGGGGGTCAGAACTAGATAATCTTTAAACTTCCATCCAACCCCACCCAAGCCATTCTGTGATATATGATATTTGATACAATATATTTATTTTCTAGGGATGTGAATGTGGCGCTTGCAGCATGGGAGGTGGTCTGAAATTACAGATTTGTGGAAAACTAGGGTTTTGCATGATCAAATGTGTCATAAAAGTTCTTTTATTAGCTCCATCCTGGTACTTCTGAGATCTGCTCCACTTCTCTCTGGTCAGTCTAAAAGAGTTTTTATTCTTCCAAGGTTAGAAAGTGCTTCTTAATTTTCTTGTAAAATTTATGTATGAACCTTTTGTACTTGTTTATTCTTATTTACATGTAGGCTTTTAGCCCAAATATCTCTTTTCTCTGTCTTCTTCTATCCTGACATGTTTATTGACTGAAGTCATATTCCCTCTGAATTTTAGTTTTGCACATTTAAGAAAACCAGAAGTTTGAAGTCCCTTCTAAAAAGGTATCTTTCTTCTAGTCATAATAACTATCTGAAACTACTGAATCTGATTTAAGTCTAACTTCAATATGAACATGCTTCTCCCCAGAATGTATATAAACAAACTTGTATCTACTATTTTACGAACCTCTTGGTAACCTCACACATTGATATAGACATTTCTGTATTTTCTTTTATTGGGAATTGTTTAATTGGTAAATGTCCTACTTCAAATATTCATTGCTGGTCTTTTCAAATACCAAAAAGGAATAATATTTTACTTTTTTTGTCAAAAATCAGCTCAATGTTTTAGTTGCTGGTGGTCTTGGTGACGGGGAAATAAGGAGAAGCTGTTGTGTGTTTCCTACTGAATACATTAAATTATTTTTAAAGATTTTTGGGACATTCAGAACATTGTGAAACAAAGGTGTGACATATTGCTAATTGTAAATACAAACAATAATTATATTGGCTGATGACTCATTCAAATAATTGCAGTGTGTACACAGCTAGCAATGAAATGGAGTGGAGACCTACAACAAGACTGTGCAGTAATATAAAATAACTGTTGCACAAGCAGGAGCTTTTAAACCCTTTCAAATCATCATAAATACAAATACAAATGTACCAGGCAGGCCAACATTTTCTGTTTGAAAGGGTTTAATCGGAAAGTTAAAAAATCTGTTAATTTTGGAGGAAACTTTCTTCCCTAATTTTCTGTTTTGCAACAACAACAACAAAAAGAAAATTAAGAGTTGTTCTTTGGTATTTCAGTTTCTGTTCACATTTTTCCTAGTTATACTTTCATTTCTCTTCACACCTTTTTGAGAAAACATAAAGTAGAAAAATAGAGAAAAAAATAAGTATGAGATATTTTGACATTTTCCTCCAGTGGATATTTATTAGAAAAAGAGCTTGCATTAAATGAGAAATTTTAGTCTCTGTTCACCTAAGAGACAACAGCATATAATGTAGTCATTTGTTCTCTTTTATTTCCTTGAATATCCATCTTCTATTTTTCACATCTATAGATTTCTTAACTCCATGAAGTACAAAGTCTGGTACCATTTCCTGCTTCTCTAAAAACTCAAACCCACCCAGGAAACCAATAAATAAACAGAAAACATGAAATTTTTCAGGACTTGAAATGAGACTTCTGACCTTCAGGTTAATCTTTGATTTGTGTCACAAACCCTATTTGAGTATTTGAGTTCCTATTTGAGTAAATCAGTCTAACTCTGGTAAAAAAACATGGGGGATCTGCAGGCTGTGAGAGAGAGAGGGAAGGTGTACTGAAAGAAAAGGAAAAGTGAGATAATTCTGATCAGTGTGCAAGAAGGGGGGGTTCACAGCTGAGAAACTTTCTGTGGGCAGCAAAAAGAATTAATGAGGGTGAACCTGTAGAAGCACAGTCGAATGACGTTTAGGAAGCTCTAAGCAGCAAGTATTGTTGCAGAACTGTGTACAAATGTATTTTCCAGAATATGTAAGAATATTAGAGATGGGATCTGACACTTCAGTAGCAAACAAGAAAGGCTGAGCAGATTAGGGGGCTCCAAAGAGCCTTGGATGTAAAAATAAGTAATCTCAATTTGGTGTGATAGAAGCAGAATGAATATAAAGATGCATATAGAGGGCTGTCATTACCAAAGCACTGAGCTATGAAAATGATATTTGGCCAAAGCATTTTGAATATGGTGAGAACCTGAATGGAAACCTTATTAGGGTATATCTGTATGTGGAAAGATATACCTCATGATTTAAATTAGGTGTACTGAAAGTTTTCTGTAGCTAGAGCCGGACAATACAAAATGATGAGGGAGTCACTTGCATTATTCAGTTTTCAGACTCACATGATTAGGTCTTTTAGTGATGAGAGGCAGTGATGATGTTTAAAAAAAAAAAAAAAAAAAAAGAAAAAGAGAAATGAACCAAGAGAGAAAAAATATCCCACCAAAACAAACAACTAGATAATTCAGACCCTACCTTAATTTTTTCCACCTTCATCTTGTGTTTTTTAAAAATCAGACCCGTAGTCAGGGAGACAGACAAATATTTTACTCTAACAGGAAAGGCCAAATCTTTAAAGCTGAGGTAGATCTACAAGTGTTGATCTGCCTGAAGGTGCAGAAATAGTGAATATAGGGTTTTTGAAAGAGTGCTTGTGGATTGTTTTGTCCAGTGATTTGGTATCAAGAAAAAAAAAGAGAAAATCAAATTATGATATCTGGGGAAACAATCTGGATTAAGGGCACTGAAAAAATGAAACTGTATATATATATATATATATGAAATTCTGGATAAGTGTTTATGAAAGTTAACATAAAATCCCTATGAATGAAATTTGTAACTACACAAATGTCATCATGATGGCAAAAAGATAATTCTAAAATACCTGAATCATGCAGTCAAACAAGCCTGTATATCTAGACCTGTATAAATATTTTTGTAAGAGAAATGCCATTGCAGGAAAATGATTGTACATCACACATGGAAAATTGCACATATGCAAAAAAAATAGCTGATAGAAAAGTCATACTGTAAATCAGTGCTTGGAAATAATTTTAAAGGCACAATGTAAATTAAATGCATGAAAGATTTTTGAGTGGAGATGTAGCAAAAAGGAATAATGACATTTTGTAATATGTATAACATTAATAAGATGTGTACTACAGCTTTTTCTGAGTTTTGGCATCTCCACTTTTTAAAAAATGTTGATAGAATGAAATTTATATGACATACTCCTCTTGACTCCTCTGCAAAGAGAGAACAGGAAATGACATTACACAGTGCTTTTCCTTCTTAAAAAAATTGATTTGTTATTGATTTTGTTCCTTGTGTGAGTTGAGGTTTGCATGAGACGACCTCCTGATTCCTTTCCAACCTAAATCAGTCTAAGAGCTATGATAATGGCATTTTCATAAAATAATAGGAGCAAAGGGCATAACAGCAGCTATTTGACACATTCCAAAGAGAAATGACACATTTCCTCACATAAAGAGGACTAGTTATCATTAAAAAAAAGATTGAAAGTGCTTGAAAGAAATTTATTGGATTCCTCTTCCCATGATGCTCTGATTTCAAAGTTTCCTGAATTCCCAATGACGTGCTTTAGCTAAACATGAGTTTTGCTGGGCTGCATACAAGGTTAAGTAGGTGAAATGCAGTGTCCCGTGGTTTGACGAGGGTCAAAGTAGGTGAAGCAGTTGTCCCTTCTGGCCTTCCACTCTGGGAATCTATGATTCATATTAATCTTGTTCAGAGTCTATATTTTGGTAAGCTGTTCCTTCCTTGTAACAGTTTTGTTTTCTCCACCCTGATCCAAAACAATTTTCTAGGAAGTGACAGATTTCCCAAAGGAAATATCACAGCTTCATGATTTTGCTTGATGGCACTAACTTGGCCTTTAATTTTGGGACTAAGAGTGAGTTTAAAAGCCAAGTGTGACAAAGCCAGCGGTATGTAAAAGCACATTTTATACCTTTAAAATTATTTTAAAATACTTACTGGAGGCTCATGCTAGCTAAATAGTTTTTTTCCACAGACAAATGAAGATGCAAAGAAAAGCTATAGGGATTATTTTATTTAATTTTGATTTGCTTTGCACTTCTTTTAAGAATAAAAAGAAGATTAAAGGTGTTCTCAGATGGTTAATATTAAATATTCAGGTTCATATTTTCAAAGATGCCTATGGGGTTTGAACTCCTGTTTCCTATTAATTTTAAGTAAGTATTCAGGTAAGCCTGAATTTTTAAGGGAAGCTGTGTCTTGATCAGCGAATCAAAATATCACCTCACCTGCATAGCTTTGTCAAAGATGCATACTGTATTTCTTGATTAGCCTTTTGTTGTTGTTCTTACCACATAATGGCCTGCTAAAGCCTAAATACCTTCATCATTTCCTTAGCCTCCCTGAATCTAGATAACAATAAAATAATCGATCTTAGGTACATGACTGATAATACTTTCTGATCTGTATTTAACTAATTTTCAAAATTAATTAAAGGATTTTTTTTTTTTGGTGCAAAATAGCCAAAACCAGCTCTAGGTGTTAGCAAGCTGATCTTTGGAACCAGACTGTTAGGGGATCCTAGATGTGAAACTATTAACTGCACGATCCCTGATCCCTGACACGAGCTGCCATCCACAGCCCAGTCCTTGCCTGCTCATCTCCCCGCGGGAACCACACTCTTAAAGAAGATTGCATTACACAAATAACAATGAGCTTGGATAGAGGACAAACCAAGAGAGAGTCCATTAAACCTTTCACATCATTACAAGCCTCATTGTTTTGCTGATGAGCAACATAAAGTGGAACATATGCATGAGGCCTCTTACTGACTCTCAGGGTACTGGGGATTTCAACTATCTGAACCTTGTTGATTGCTGGTAAATGAATAAATAACCTTGAGATAATCCTTCCTTTTTGCCAGAAAGGTGCCCTGCTTAAATAGCAGATAATAAAAAAATGTCCAGATTTCCTTTATCATCTTTTTGGTTCTCTGTTTTCTATGTACTATCCTGTAATTGCTCTGGTCCCTGCTTTTTGCCATCTGCTCACATCAGAAGCTGAAATTGGTGTTTGGATTGAATCTTATTAAGCTGGTCCAGGAGAGGAAATCAAAAGAGAATTAGAGGTAGTCTTCCCACAGTATCTGATTTAAGGTATAGGCCACCTCTGAAAAAGACACTTTTCATGGGGACCTGGAGTCCTGAAGTTGTCAATGTCAATGGTTGTATGTCACAACAAGTGATAAAAAGTGATTTATTCAAAGTTTTACTGGCTGGTTTATCTTTGTAATGTGCTCCTAGAAAAGCTATTTTTTATGTTGTGTGCTGGGTGACTGTTGATCATATTTCATTTTTTCATAAATTAACTTAATATGAATTTTCATACGATTTCCCCCCATTATTACTTTTGTCAAATGTCAAAATGATGTCTTGTTTATTCAATTTTTGAGCTATTGCAATAATAGCAGAGGTCTAATTTTAGATCAGAACACCTGTACATAGGCCTTTTAAAGGTTTCATTTAATGATACCTGCAAGTAATAGCTTACTTAGACAATTCTAGCTTAGCACTAGAATTCCTTCCTAAAGAGACAGGGAGAGTGGCAGAATAATAAACGTTAATATTTTTTAACCCCTAGGAATAACCTTTAAGCTCAGATTCAGATCTATGGTGATATTTTAATAAAAACTACATAATATTTTTCCACTTTAGGAAGAACTAAGTCAGGAGAACAGATTCTTATTGTGTGAAATGTGAAAGACTGATTTCTATTACTTTTGATTTACCTCATGATACAGACTTGTTCCTTTGCTAGCTTATTTTTACACTCTAGGTATTAATCTGCTATATGGTAGTGATCTTAATTAGCAGTGCTCACTAATATCTTGCAATTTTATCCTTTTTCCCTGAAGGATCCCAAAAGTTGGGTTGTTTGGAAAAATATAGTCCCAATTTGAATTTGATACAAACAAAGTTAGGTTCATATAATGAATATAATTCAGCTCTCTGAGTCCTATAGGTCTACAGGGAAACTCTGAGAGCTCTACTAGTGACTCCTGATTCAGGATCATGTATTTCCTATGGACTAAATGAGACGTGAATGTGTCTCATTGTGTGT
Source organism: Cisticola juncidis (assembly GCA_013400215.1). Lineage (NCBI taxonomy): Eukaryota > Metazoa > Chordata > Aves > Passeriformes > Cisticolidae > Cisticola > Cisticola juncidis. Next base: position 992,991 of record VXBR01005529.1, read on the forward strand.
GTATGTTTAACAAAAGGGGAAAGAAAAAGTCTCACAGAGAGAAGGGGTAAGAAATTTTTAGCAGGTTGGTAAGGTTTGCACACCCAGTGATTATTGTACCTTACTTATTCAGTCTAAGTGCAAAATGGCAGTGATGGGTGAAAATGAAAAGGTTGAGTGGTTGAGACAAGCTCCACTGAGAATGCAGTGATACTTAACCAAAGCAAATAGTCAAACCCCAGGACCTATAGGGCTGATTTTCAGAAGAAAATATTTTAAAAATGATTGTCATGTGACTCCCTTTAAATTTAAGTTCTGCCTGGACATGACTGCCCAAATCTTTTTGGCAAAAAAATTAAAAAGATAATATATATATATATTTTGTGAACTTAGGCACCTTTCAAAATTATTTCTATAACTGATTTTTCATCACAAGTCACACACCTATAACAGTGAGAGATCTTTCTTCATCCCTGAAGAAAGGGGGCCCTGTAAAGAAAAGATGTAACAGACTTAGGGCATGAACTCTTGTGCAGCCTCAGTGTGTCTGGAGGAAAATATCTCAGGCAGGTAGGTGGATGAGGGGAGGAAGGTGGTGGGGAAAAGAGACAAAGCAGGATATGGGGAGAAAGGGAGGAGCGAGAGGTTGACTCCCTTTATTTTTCCTCTAACATTCCTCACAAATCCCCTTAATTCCCTCTTCATACTCTGAAAGGAAGGTAACATCTTTCCATGGTTCTAAGCACAAACCCTTCACTTTTTGAGGACCTATTTAATTATTTTCCATCAGACCTTGCAGAGCCTTTTGCTACTTTCCTCTTACACTATTCAGTGTGACTGGGCAAACTGCTTATAAAAAGCCTGGGATTAGAAACGAGTGGCTGTTGCAGTTTATTGGTCAAATCCAAGCAGAATTACTCTCTGAGGAATCGGAGGAAACTTACCAGGAATCTGGCTGTATTTCACTTGAGTCCTTTGGGTCCCATTAGTCCCTCACTTTCATTATCCTAAGCACCAATTCATTTCACTTACTCTCACCTTTCCCTACAGCCATATTGCCTACGATACCATGATAAAATGATTTTATTGCTTTGTTTTTGTCTATGAAATTTTATGGACATAATAAATAAAAATACAATTTTTCTGATGTATTTGCAACAGTAACTATACCCTATTGCATACAGATACCAAATTCATGCTCACTGTATTAATATTTTATATGAAGACAAATCCTAGAAATAAAATAAATAGCTTTATCATATCACTAATGATTCCATAATAAATTTTTCTCCCATTATAAATCAACTGCATATTAATTGAGTTAGGATAATCACTTTTACTACTGCAAGTATTCATATCTTGTGAAACAGTTGATACTATTTCTATGTTAAATACAATGGTTATCATGTTGAATGCTTTAGACAGTGTCCTGCATTTCCAGATATGAGTTTAAAGATGTTATTTGGCTCAAGTAAAGTCATTTTCATTATCTATTATTATGAAGTTTCTAAATATACTCAACATTGTGTGCTAGCTGCATGAGAGGTATACAGCTGACATCTCAAGTTCTTGTTCTACATCCCATGTTTTTCATCAGTGTGGGATTGTATTAATTATCTAAATGTCCATTTTTAGCCCCGTATCAGTTATGAAGTTGTAATGCATGCATATATTACAAATGCAAGTTAACCAGAGTTTTCTGAGGGAATTGGAAGAGTTTAGAGGAGAAGAGTGGTTTGCTGCATGCTGATCAGTTAGTGAGAGACCAGAGCGGCTCACTTTGCTTTTGGTGCATATTTGCAAGTCTGTTTTTTAATACAGTTAAAATAAAAAAGTCTGATGACTTTTGGCTCATTTTATGCATTTTTTACAGGTAGCCTTTTTTTTTTTTTTTTTTTGGGGGGGGGGGGGGGGGGGTTTTTTTTTCCATGTTTTTNNNNTTTTTTTTGGTGCGGGGGGAGGGACTGTTATTTCTCACATGTTTATTGCAGCCCTCAATTGGGGCCAAGTTGAAATAATTGTTGTATTCTTTCCAAAAGAAGTGTGCAGATAGCTGGGTTCAGCTCCTCCACCAGGGTAGCAGCAACAGCTGCCTTATTCACTAGATTGTCTCTGAATACCTTTGTATGATTCAAAGCCCTCTCCTGTTTAAACTGGGTCTTACAGGAACATGTCAACTTTTCAGAGGTGAAAGGATTTTATGTTATATAATCAACCTTGTGGACAAAAAAAAAAAATATCAAATGTTCTTTTCTTGCCCTCTCAGAAGGGCATCTACCTTACTGGGTTTTTTGGTTAGCAAATTTGAGGTCTTTGTGTCTTGTTTTTAAATTACTCAAGGTGTTTCTCTTCCCACATGGGATGTAACTGGAAAACTGCTAAGCAAGTTTATGATGACAAGTTCTATCCAAAGACTTCATGCAAATCAGATTCACAGTGATTTTTGGAATTAGGAAACATAATGCAGCAAATGAAAGATATGCAAAAACAGGTGAAGAATTATAGGGTGGGAGTACACTGGAGGGAGTTCTCAACCAACCTACACAGTAGCCAAAATAATCTCTTTTCCTTTTTTTTTTTTTTTTTTTTTTTTTTTTTTTTTTTTAAAAATTTTTTTTTTTTCTTTTTTTTTTTTTTTTTTTGTTAGAACATATTCTATTGACTTCTCTGTGTTTTAGAAGTTAAAAATTTCTCAAGTGGCCTAAACTAGTACTAGTCCAGACAGCAAAGTTATCTCTAGACTGAAGTACAACTGCATACCATCAAAAATAGGTTGCCCTGTGCTGAAACAGAAAAAGAAAACAGATGGCATGCAAAACCAGAAACCAGACTGTGTGAATTTTCTGTCCTGTGACAGATTTTGAAGGTGAATTTTTTTCTATATCAGTTTGGGATATAAACAAAGAATCTAGGAATATCTCTATCTCTCTTTAAAGAAAGAAGAGGCAACATAGAGAATTAAAAAAAGTGAGATTAAAGTTACTGTTTTATTCATTTTTTAATATTGCAAGATTGCCTTTCAAAGGTTATATCTTATTTTTAAAGATTTTAGTCTGAGTTAAACAGAGAGTTTCAAAATGGGAATCCTTTGTGTAACAAACCATTGAAATTTCTGTTTTTTAAAATATCAACACACGCTCTTTGATGATATGAATCCTTTTTTCAGATTTGAGGGTATTTTGGGTTTTTTCTTGTTTTGTAAGATTGTTAAAACTGAATATGTTCCTGATAGAGCTATAGTTTTGTCAAATAAATACTTTTCATGAGATAAAAGCAAAATTAAAAATATATTTACAATGAAGTTAATCAAATGTATGAATGAAACATTTCTGTAAAACAACCCATAATTTTATAATTCTATACATCGGAACTTTTGATTTCACAATGATCTCCACTCATTTCCTTATGGAAATTTAGAGGGTGCAATTCTTAATGTTCTCTTCAGTCTTACATTTTCTTTTAGGCCTATGCACTCAACCAAACACAAAAGGTTCACAGCACCCATCTCAGTGATGATCATTTGTTGCATCACTTTCTGTAGTATTTTTTCTCTTTCACTGACATAATGTAGCTTTAAACATGTAATCTTATCTGGTAAAAAGTGCTTACCCCCATAAATCTTGTTATACCCAATAGATGTTTCCTTTGTCTGGAAGAAACACTAAACAAATCAGATAATCCAAATATTTTGACAAACCTGAATATTGAGAAGTTTCATCCCTATTACCTCTTCATAACTGGTTGTCAGTATTTTTTTCCATGCTCTGTTTCTGGGTACTGGAAAGATACTAATATGAATAAATTTTAAATCTGGTTCCAGATACATGTTATGTATGTTCAGACATTATTTTGAATTATCTGCTAGACAAAGATATTAAAGTTTTTTTACCTTCTGAGCTAACTGAACTCATAAGAGAAAGAATAAACTGAACTTTATTTCATTAATGCATCCTATTTTGTCAAAATACAAAATATGCCAAAATAAGGAAATACAACATTGGCAAGTCCTCCTTCTCCTTCAAAGTAGTGAAAAAATTAATTCATTAAAAATTTACCTTGAAATGCCTTGCCTCTGTAATGTAAGAAAGAATCAGACCTGAGTCTACATTTCCATAATTCACAGTCTTCCTTTGACCTGAAGTTTTAAAATATCCATGACAATATTGGTATTATGATTTAGTACTTGCAGTATTATTGACTTGTCTAATAGCAACAACAAAACACAGCAAATCATCCTAATGAGATTGTGGAAAAACCAATTAGTAAATTAGGACAGAATGTTAATCTACTCTAACGCTTGAGTAGGACACACTTATCAATTGTTATCAGCCTGAGCTCTCTCTAACAGCAAGAGCAAATATTTATCTAGATCGCATTGGGCAGTAATTCCAAATAGGGTATCATGAAATTTATCTACTATTTTCATAACTGATTTAGAACAATCTGAGGTATTGTGTTTGAGTTGTTTTGGGTTTTTTCAGTATCAGTATCATCTTCTCTTTGTGAAAGCTTTCAAAAAAAAGTATATTAGAACAGACTGTGTAAAGGTACTCAAAAAAACTCCTGTTGGTGAAGTTAAAAAAGATCAGTTCCAATAAAAATTCCAATGGGTAAGTATGCAAAGTTCTGCATATTGTGGTTATAACTAACAAAGAAAAAATACAAACATAGTACTATTGAGTTTGGGATGAGAACTAAGAAATGAACAGTCAAAAAGAGTACAAGGAAGGGTTCAAATAAGCATGTCAAGACCAGGATCCAATGGTTTCAGTGTTAAATTTACGAAAGAAGGATCAAGTCCATTTGTATTAAAAATCACTTAATAAAGGCATATTTCTTCACCTGGTAAGACTAAGATTTAAAGGCAAACATCAGTGGTTTTTTCCTTTCTTTTTTCTTTTTTTTTAAGAAAGGATGAATCTATCTTTTTACTTAATTTTACACAATTTATAAGATGCTGTAGAATTTTCTTTAAAAGTAGAAAGAACTTGTATAAAAAGAAATAAAATGACACCTGCAAATGAGCAGGTTTAAGCTAAAATATCTCAACCCTTCTTGTGCTCCTTGAATCAATAACCAGATTCAATGATGAAAACCCAAATCAAAGAAAGAAGGAAAAGAAATCCCAGAAGCGTAAGAAGCAAACTGTCACATAAGGGAACATATGACTAAAACAGACAGAAACGTTGAAGTATCTACATTATAAAAAGTTTGCCATGGTCACATAAATACAAACATTTTAATAGTTACAACTGTGATTCAATATTCATTATTCTGCATTTTGGCCTACACTGAATTACTCTTCTGATTCCCAAAATAGACAGAAGTGAGACTTTATTCATCCCACTACCTTCTGGCAGACTTCATGTAGTCACTGGTACCTGTATCCTTGTGAAATTGTTTTTTGCTGAAGAAGCCTTAGACTTTGTGAAGCAGATTTCCAAATTATTTGTGGATTCTTAGAACAGTAGCTAAATACTAACTAGGTGAAATAAAGCCTCTATCACTCAGCTTGCATGCTTTTGCAAGTAGTGGCCAGTCCCAAAACATTCTTAGACTGTGCATCTCTTCTTTCCCCTAACACAATGAAATCTAGAGTTAAAGAAATGATGTGAGGAAATACACATAAAACAAACAAACAAACAAAAAACCCCACAAAAAAACCAAACCAAAACAAAAAGTTTTCTGTAAAAGAATATATATTTTGACCACAAATATTTGTTAACACTCTGCTGTAGATGTGTTGGATTTTCCTGTAAGAGAAGGTGACAAGCAGAAAGATCGTCCTCTTAAAACTTTTATAAAAATGCAACAAGACAGACAAAATATGATACCAGCAAGTTCATAAGAAATGCCATGCCCTCAGTAAAGAGAAATGAAAAATATCAAGCAGTTCTCCTAAACAAAGTTTAGAAATATATGTGGTGATTACTTATCCAAAATGTGACTTAAAGAAATTTGTAGGTAAGTAAATATCTTAACATAAATGACTCAAATATCCATTGATACATAAGGATAGTTATAACTTTGTACTGGATATATTTAAATTATCTGAAGATACAATTGGCTATATATTTTTTTTTTTTTCTAAAGGTGGGTGGTGTAGTGTGCTTTACTACTAACTTCCTACAAGTCTTTTAAAAGTGCACTTGACATTTGTTATGGGGGCAGTGTTCTGAGTCAGAAGAGACTTTTATGTCCACACCCGATGCTAAAAGGAACAGTGACGAGGAGGCTGGTGTTAGTGGATGGCAGGAAAAAAAGTTAACTGTGAATTAGTTGTGAAAATCTTGGTCACAGAAATTAATTTTAAGTGTACTTGAGGAGGACTATGACTATGACTATAACGTGACATTCTAGGGGAATTTTTGGTAAGGTTGAGTTCAGATGACAAGGACGTGATGCTGAGAATTTTCCGGCAATAAATTACTTACTGGCTCCTTCCTGAGATATTAGAATTCCTCTTGGCAAAGAAAAGCAGGAGAGGAAGTCACTAAAACAGCTGACTTCTAATCAGATACTAATTATTAAACATATAAGAGATTTTGGACAGTCAGAAGACTGGGCAAAATGTAAGCATTGTCATAAGGAAACTTTATTTAGGAAAAAGAAAAACACTTTTTTGTCCTATCTTGCACTGCTGAATGACATTTCAATGCAAGTCTCTTCAAGCAATTGCAGAGGAATAGATTACATTGAGATTTTAATTTCAAATTAAAAAAGCCTGCCCTTCAGAAACTTTTGGATTGCAAAAGATGTTTTTGTTAGTATGCTGAGATTTCTCTGAAAAACTTGCTATTCCTGATTTTCTCACTCTTTGAATAAAGAAACAAACCCATATTGTGTATCTGTGGTCTCTCACGGCTTCTTATAACAAATAAGAAAGCAGCAAAATTTTGTCACACAAAAAAGCTTGTTACTTATAGTTTATTACATTCTTATATCCAGAAATAAACTTGTGTGCAGTGCCACTGTCCAACTGAGCAACTTTCTTGTTTTTATTTAGGATTTTCAGGTTGCAGCTTTATGTATGATACATTCCCTGCTCTTAGAGAAGGATTCTTGTGGGGCTGTTTAACTTCCAGAATTTATTTGGAAGAGATCTACCTCCCACCATTCCACTAATACTCTCATCTGCTTCAAATAGGCTAAATAATTTTCAAAGGTGTCAGGAGGTATATTTTTAGTGACAGCTTATGTCTTCTTGGCACATTCCTGGTGCAGCAATGTTGGCAGACCTCATGTTACAGAATCTCCCGGTCTGTCATGTATTAAATCTGTTCTCTGGTTATCCAAGCACTTAAAATACTTGTGAGTGTCAGGTTTGCAAGTAGATGGATATTTCTTTAGGTTTGATTTAAATACCAAGAGAGGCTAAAACATCAGAAAAGGCAGAGCTCTAAAAGGTTCTCATACGGTCAGATACCTTAAAGACACATACTGGACAAACTAAACAGCTTGATGATTCTGATTTCAGGTGGTGGCAAATCTCTGAAATGCATACCTAAATGAGTAATAAAACCTAATATATAGACAGTTTTGATAACAATGATAAATGTCATGGTATTTAAACAGATAGCCAGATAAATCATCAAAAGTGAAGGCTTATCTAGCAATCTCCTTCAGCATATAAAAATGCAACCGTTTTTTATTTAACTGTTTTTGGATTATCTGATAACCTTACCAACATTGCTTAAATTGTTATAAATAACAATAAAATCTGCTAGCAATAGACCAGAAAAGATTCATTTAATTCAGCCCACTTAGGAAAAGGAAAGGTAGTCCAGTGACAGGAGTGACAGTGTGGAAGATGATTGGGATATGTTAGCGTTGACAAAAACTCCTTGTGCAGCAATGCCTTCTGAGGATAAATACACTGGAGTTGTTAAAAGCACCTGACCTCTACAGTAATGAGGCCAGTGCAGGTAACACAGACTAATAGGCATTGCACTCCACTGTTTGTTTTGTGGCATCCTAATGATTCTAACATAAAGGGAGCAAACTGAGGGAGACCTGAGCTGAGATTTGCTGCTGGCCTGGTAGGCACCTTGGACAAAACCACTCAATTTTTCTCATTTCTCCCTATACTCCCTAGAAAACCATGAGAAATAATCCTACTTTTTTTTTTTTTTTTTTTTTTTTTTTTTTTTTTTTTTTTTCTTCCATTTTTTTTTTTTTTTTTTTTGTACAACATCCTGCAATTATTTTATGACATATGTTATCAAAGGCTATTGTTGCTGTTAAAAAATATTTATTTTTTAAAGAAAGGTGTACTGAAGGTGAAAAACAATTCTTATCGTGAGCCTATACTTACATTTAAAAGAAGAAAATGTGCTTTGTTTAAGCCATTCATTCTGGGTTTTTTTTTTTCCCTCAAATCTCAACATATTCTTATGGAATTCAAGCAAAAATATGAGAGCCCTCCAGTGGTGAAAATAATGTATCTGGATTTCATAATGTGGCTATTTTGCTGTGACTGGTGCTTGTTTGCAAAATAATTGCTACAGTTTCCTGACACATGTAGGTATTGATATAATTCTGCTCAACAGGAATTGAAGCTATCCTTTATATTCCTGGACTTGCATCTAAATGTGTTCCCGGATGACAGTTGTAAAAGCAGAAAAGTCAGATTTTTCTCACATTACTTTCTTTTCTATACAGACAGGAAAACCCTCAGGGGCTCTTTGTTTGTTTGTTTACTTCCTACTAGGACTTGCATGGGTTAATCATGTTCTCCCCTTCCACAAGGTTCTCACCTTTAAAGGTGTGTGGGTGAAAAGGAGTTTACAATTGCAGTAATAGAGATGTTTGTCTGACGTGATCCACCCATTCTTTGGCTTCCTGGATTATCACATCAATCCAGGCACCATTCTGCAGCCCCCTATGTAAAGCTGTGGGACATCCTTCTGGAAAGGCCCTGGCCAGCTGGTCAGCCACTGTCCTGAAACTGAAACCTCAGAGCATATTGTACTGCTTCAGCAAAAAATGCACATTTTGGGCTTCTGCGCTCAATTTGCCATAAAAAAGAGGGGCTATTATTTCTGAAAAAAACCAAGGTCTATCGCACTCCAGAAAGAAAATGGAGATCATAATCTGCTTTTCAACAAAATGTATCTGTAGCTTTCTCCACTTACACCTGCAGAGTCCACTGGGAATACAACCCATCCCTGAACATGTTAATATTACCACTACCACTACAAAAAAACATCCTTAATATAGGGCTCTTGCACTTTTAATTCCAGTTTGTAAGACTTTTGAACATTTTAAAGCTAAACATGCCAGAAAAACTGTAAATGGCTTCTCCTGGTGAAGTTGCAAAGGTGGAGTTAAAAGCAGTTTCCTTGCAAGTGATGAACATGTAAAATACAAATGCCTTGAAAACTAGCAGACTTTGGAGAGTCCTTCTATAGCACTGGAAACAATAGCAGACAGGAAGTGTAGAGATTTAGACATTTGTCTTCTTTTAATGAGGATAGCTTTTGTTGGAAACACATGTTGATAAAGTGCATGGGAACACCAAGAATATTTCTTTGAAGCATTTGGCATCGGAGGTATTCATAAGCAGCCCACAGCAAAAGCTGTACAGCCACTGTAGTACTATTATCTGCACCACAATTGTCACAGGCACATTCAGAAAAGGCACAGGAAAGCTCATCTTAATGATGCAGATGTGAGTGTGCACATACCCCCACTGTTTTGAATTGTGTTTAGCCAGAGGTATATCTCTGAGTACAGACAGAGGAGGAAGAATTGTGTTTCCTTCTGGTTTTGTTTTCTGTTTTATTTAATTTCAAATCTAGGCAGGCCACTGAAATAAACAGAACAGCAGAAATAAGATTTTAAGAGGCTGAATCTATTTCACATCCATAGCTTTTGGACTTCAATGCTTTTTGCCATATCTTCTACAGCAGCTGCAGAGTGCAGGACTCCTATTGTCATGGAAAAATAAAGGCCTCATTTAACTGCTGGAGGAGCTGTAGTGTGTGATGTGTGTTTGTTAGTCTAAGACATCTGCTCTTTGTGTCAACCACTAACTTCAGACACCACAGAGTGTTCCCCGTCCCTGCCAGGCTGTATACACAGGCAGTGGGTAAGAGCTATACACTGCCCTCTAACAAAAGAATAAAAGGACAAAGAAAATATTTGTGTGCTGTGGGGACTAAGTGACAGGAAAAGACACACTTTCAGCTGTGGGTGGGAAGTTATATGATAGGCATGTGACAGGCTGCTGGCCCTTAACCACTGGCTGCACAAGGATGACTGGTTGCCAGGGAGGCTCTGACCTATGCAATCTGGCAAAAACAGCTCTGAGAGGATGCTGATTTTAGTTACCAGGCCCACACTATGCACAGTTCACTTATCATCAGTAGATATTAAAAATATGCAGCAGATCAAGCAGCAGAAACCCAGGAGTGTGCATGGCACTCCCCATGACTACAAGTACCTGGATCAGCTCCCTCCATGGGTGAGGGGCACCTCTGCAGCTCCCTGATCTTCCTCAGGACCCAACAGTGCCATGGCACTGCCCTTCACCACTCTCCAGACCCCTTGGAGCACCAACAGCCCCTGGCTGCAGCTGTCAGAACAATGAGCCAGCATCTAGGAGTGTCATTTAGGAGATGCAGTTTAAATGTACAATAGTTTTATTTTTTTCACTTGGGGAGAAGTATAGAGAGAACAATGAAAAAAAACCCCAGAATTTATAAAAGATAAGAAACTTTAGGATCTAACATATTATTTTTTTTACATCTTTATAAAAAAGGAAGAAAAAAATATTCATTTGTGGTTTTGTGATAACAAAGAAATTTTGCAATTTTGACATACAGAGAGGTTTTGTTAAGTTTGTAGCTGTCTCTTAAGCAAAATAGAAATTGAATAGACTGTTTCTGATGAGTGCTTGCCAAAAAATTACAGACGGCTTCTTGCTTTTTATGAGAAATTTTCTTTGCTTGAGTGTTGGACTTGTCACACAATTTTAATTATCTGGAAGTTGGATTTCTCAGCTAGATGTCTCGTGCAACTTAATGAAAGGGTGTGAGGAGTGAGTATCAGGTAGAATGTCTTCAAGATCCGAACTTGCATCAAATAAGGTGCCACCACTGGAGTGGCTGTCCCTTTCCACTCGTTGTTCACGGAGCCCAGATGACTAGGCTAAACTCTGACTGATGTTTAGATGGCAGAATTAGATAATTCCTACCTAACTTTCAAGATGATTAAACCTATATTTTCACCAAGATTTTTATTTCCGTGTTTCGTATTTAATCCCAATTAAAAGTTCTGATTAGAACTTGGCTTGGACATGATTTAACCAAATATGTGATGCCTACTTCTTACTGCCATCTATTGTGTTTGCTTTTCAAACACTGATTTTTGCCTGTAATCATTTAGCAGCTTTATAGCACAATCATGTAACACCTTTAGACATTCCAACATGATGAATACTCTGGAAGGATTGATTGCTTTCATTGTACAGCTGAAATTTTCCTGCTATCTATCTAGGGACCAAGATTATCAGGACCTTGTTCTATAAGGAAAAATTGTCTAACTATTTTTACTGTTCTATTAAGTCTTAACTCTTTCTATGAGTTAGGTACACTGAGTGAATTTGGTATTCACTTAATTTTTATTTCAATGATGTATATTGATTTTTCTCTCTCTATACATAAGCATGTCTAAGTAGAGAATGTATTTCAATATATTTTACTGCTCTGTAAGAAAACAAAGTCACATAGCAACCATAATGACCTCAAATATGTGAGAAAAGCCTGCAAACATCCTTCTTCTCCACTGTCTCAATCCCAGCTTTAGGACAACTTGTTCCCCAGTGTACACACAGAAAATATATTTCCTTAAAATTCTGAAAATAATCGGTTTAACATAATTATGATGCATTTTCACAAAGTACTGGGAAGTGAAGAGCAGGAAAAGACAATGTATGGCATTGGCTACAGTTGTATAACCTAAAAGTAAGAAAAAAAAAACCCCAAAAGCATGGGAGAGGGAAAGTTTACTCTTTTATTCAAAAACCTTCAGAATCTGCTGAGATTGGGAAAACCTCAGGATTGGACCCTATATACTTCCTTACTTTATTTTTCAGGAAATTAAACACAACAATTTTTGTCTCAGTTTTCTTTTGGTCCACCTTTCCTCTGCAAATAAAAATATTACTTAAATTCAGTTTGAGTTTTGGCATATTTCAAAAATTGTGTATGATGTTTTAATTGTTAGGAGGTTTTGACAAACAACCCATCAAAAAACTGTTTCAGAGACAAATTCTCACCTTTAAAAAAATTCTGACTTCTCTTTGATTTGAAAGAATTTTTTGTTAGACTATGATCACGTTTAACTCAGAGAATGGTTACAATACCTCTTTCATTTTAACATGTTTCTCTGCAAGAGACTAATTTGCCTATATTTTCGTTTTTAAGCAAAAGTCAATCTATATGCATTCTAGTATAAGATACTTGGATGTTCAACATAATTGCATAATTTGCTAAGAAGTAATTTTAAAGAACTCTGTTGAGAAATTTAAATGCAGGTGATTTGAGGACTTTAGGTAATACTACTTCAGTTTTCCTCTCTAAATAAAGCTAATCTCTGTCCTCCAGTACTGAGAAGTAGGTTTTGATTCTTGAAAATGAGTAGTTCAATTTCATTGAAGTGTTTACATGGTGAATTATTTCTGCTTAGTTTAGGCTTATCATAAGAACAGAAAATAAATAAAAAGTCCACAACAAATCACTGTAGAGTGGTTTATTGTGCATCACAGCATAGCTGTAATTTAACATGGGTTAGTAAACTTATTTGCATAATATAAATTTTAGCCTCGTTTTATAATGAATTGGCTGTGTGAGTGCATTGACCCACAACAGGCTGCAACACTAAAGTTCAGTAAAAGTGGTGACATACTACATTTCCTTGTAGCAACTCAGTGGAATTGCAAATGTAATAGCCAAGAGCATGTTTTTCTGAAAGCATTTGGGAACACCATCAATAGTGCAAATGATCCTTTAAGGACACTATTTTTTTTGTTGGTACTTTATTATTGACTTTGAAACTAATTTTTTTTCATCTATTTTCTATGTGGTTTTGTTTGTTTGTTTGTTTTTTTGTTGTTGTTTTTTTGTTTTGTCCTACTAATATTTTGCAAAATTATTAGGACAAGTACTCAAACATTATTTGAGAGTGATGTGGCATTAATACTCCTAATACACACATAAGTAGGTATATTTCATCTCTTCTTCACTACTTATGAACAATTTAATGTGTGTTTGGACCTCTACAACATGACAGAAAACAAGATACAGCTACTGCAGCCCACGTGAAGCAAGCCTTTAACTCTCTGACAACATTTCCTGACATTTATAGCACAGCTCCTGAGGGCCTTAATGACCATCATGTCAAGCTGAATCTACTATTAATATACCTCACTAGTAAGGATTAAGGATTATGGTTTTCATCCTGAGTGTGAAAGGTCCATATTTCACAAAGATCTTGACTATAGCTGAGTTATTAAAAGGTTCCCCATAAGGAAAGAAACAGTAATTTCTTTTTTATTCCTGTTCTTTTTTAACAGTTTCTGTCTGCTGAAACTTTCTTCTCTTGAAAGGAAGTGATCTACATTTAAATTAAAATACGAATCAGGTACTTTAGCAAAGCCAAGACTGTCTATTGTTTTCCAGTTCTGTATAGAGAGCAGAAATTAGATCTGAGGGTCATCTTCAGGTAGAACTTCCAATACAGTTAGCAAGAGTTCCATATTTACATGTTGATATTAGGAAAGGTTTTGGTGGTTTTTTTTTTTTTTTTTTCATTATTCAAGACTCACTCCTAAAGAGATTAAGACACAGAACACCACTGCTAAAACAAGCAAAAGTTGGAAAGAAAGGTTTCCTGAAGTGACAGATCAGTTTTGGACATTCCTTTTTCGTGCATCCAGGTCTGGGACATTTCAGAGAGTAGTAGTAGTAGAGTAGTAGTAGTAGAGTTTCAGAGAGTAGTAGAGTAGTAGTAGTAGTAGAGAGAAGTAGTTTTGATTGGAAGTGCTCTCTATTCCTTATCTGCTCTGGCCCTTGCTCAAAACAACATCAAAGACTCAGGACCTTGTCCTCTCCAGATTTGCAAATCTGTTTTCAAGAAGCTAAAAAATCAGAAAATGAGCCACAGACCTCCTTGCCCTTTATTCCTGATGCATATCTTCTAAACAATCACCCAAAAGACCAATCACCCAAAATAGGTCATCCCAAAGCATGCATTATTTTTATAGATTTTGTTCAGGCTGGGTTTCTCCTGTGTTTGTATAAAGGCTAGGATTAATATGACCCACTATTGTTCCAGGCACCCTTCACTATCTCTTTAATCAATGAACTGAAACTCAGTGTTTCTTGAGCATGATTCATCTGAGTGTATAGTAGGTTTCTAATGTAGGCCAGATGAATAGTGCCCCAGGGTGTCTTTTTTTTTTGCTGACTCCATTGCCAATAAAAAGATCCTGGAGAGATTAGCTCAGGTGTAGACATGTTCACATCTGAAATTATAAATCCTATTTATGGATTTTTCTTGAACTGATAGTGAAAGAATTGCCTGTCAAATTCAGTGTTATGGGTTATGTTGGATGGGTTGTACAGTACAGGTTATAGGTGAACTCAGTGTCTTTTTGAAAGAGGTATTATAGTGTTCCAGAATTGACATTACATCAGTAAATCCTTTTCTTCTTTCTTTATTTTTTTTTCTTTTTTTTTTTTTTTTCTTTTTTTCCCCATTTCTATGTAAAGATTTTTAAGAAACAAGTGTTTCTATTAATTCATTTTTCTGTATGGATAATTGAAGAGACCTAGCATGTGACTGGAATTATTTTCACAATACTGACTATGTAATATGTCAGTAATTCATGGTCTGTTGACAGAATAAATTTAAACAAATGAATTTGCCTCTTGTATCTTTTCCTGTTTTCATTGCAGGCTGTACAAATGAGAACTGAAATAAATGAGAAAAAAATCTTTTGAGCAATGCATGCTAGTCAGGAAATGTAAGCCTTTTGTGTACAGACTGACAAGAATGATAGTGTTTTAAAAGCAGGAGACTAGTATCGGTAAGGTAATCTATAAATTTTCCCCCATGCAAAAGCAGAGGCTTAGGTAAGCAGTACAAGCTCTCTTCAAATGTGTAAATAACCAAGAAATTCAACTAAATTAGAACAGTGGATTTAAAGCTTTTGTATGTGGCTACTAACAGTAAATGAAATAAAGGATTTAATAATAAGAAACTCACAAAAAGGAAATGGAGACTCTGAGGAGTCTGTTTCAAAGGAGCAGATAATGAAATTTGTAGTGCAAAGTGGCAGATGGCACTACCTGAAGTAGCACATGCATGTCCCCACTGAGTTTCATGAAAAAGCTGCACAGTTTGCATCATCATGTGGCTACTACAGTTCCTGGGAAACACTTCTTCGTTCTTTTAAAAAATTCCTGTCTTTATGATAGACTGCACCATTAGCTCTTTTGGCATGTATTCCAAGTTTACTGGATGGGAGTTAATGTTTATCTGAAAAGCTGTATGAATCACATGAGGCTTTTAACATTTTAGTTCTATAACTGTGTGATTGCCACACTGATTACCATACTGCCATTTACCCAGGAGGAAAAATGTTACATTTACAGTACATTTTTTGTTATATAAATCACATTTTTGTCCAATTTTAGATATTATGAGAGTTAAGGACCTATTTTTCCTATGAAGTGCATTTAGAGTTGTAAATCTGTCTATCACCCTTCCTGATTTTAACTGATTTCTGCTCAAAAATTACTTCTGGTGGTCTGGTGGACTACCAGGAACATGTTCAACCACATCTTTTGTTTCAATTAAGTTGAAGTATAGGGGGCTTTTTTGCTTTGGTTTTGTTTTGAAGTATTTGGTATCTTGTTCACTCTTCTGATAAACAGAGCAACTCTTACACCAACCTCAGAAAGCAGAACATAAGGGGTTTAAATTTTTGTTAGCATTTGCCTGTTTAGGTTCTATGACATGTCAAACCTGATTTATTCTGTTGCTACAAGAAGAACTGAAGTAAGGAGTGAATCTCTCAGGATCTTCACATCTCTATTTCCTTCATAGTTAAGGCCAGTGATGGGTGACAGCTTTGTCAGCTAGTCATGTACTGTCATTGGAGAGTCCATGTAGCTGGCTGACTGTAAAATTTCCTTGTCACTTGTTAGAAGGTACAAGACAGCAGAACCCTAAAGAGAGAGCATTTTCTTATGTAAGTTGGTAGCGAAAAATGTGTAAATGGAACAGCCTCGTGGTTTTTTTTTCCTTTTTTTTTCTAATACCTTAACCAGTTTATGAACTGCTGGCTACCTAGCAATACTAAAACCGAATTCTGGAACTAGGACCTGAACATAGAAGTGCAACTACTCTGTGAACACAGAACTTCTATTGCAGTGCTTTTAAAACACTTCACAGACAGAGGTGAAATTGTTTCATTTTTGACTTCCACACTGTCTCATGCTGTGATGTTTTCCTTCTTCCTTATGGGCAGGTCATTCTACATATTTCCCACAGAATTCCCACAGAGGACCTTTGACATGTTCATGAAGTTACAAAAATATTTGGATGAGCCAATCTACAAAAATGAAACAACATACTAAAATCTTACTGGGTAAAATAATATGCAAAACCCAACAAAGGCAAGTTGATTACCTTTATAAGATTGTCCTTTCAATTTCCCCACTCTGTATCTTTCAACAGATGCTCACATTTAACATCTTTGAGGAGCTTTTTAAAAAGCAAAAGTTGTTATTCTAATGTGTGACACGTGAGACCCCACAATAATATGAGGGTACCAGTGCATGTTTCTTCAAGGTGATTGGGTGGCTTAGAAGCAGCACATCAGAGACCTTGACTCTACAGAAAGAAAAAGAGACGTCTTTAATGTCTGACAGAGTGTGACACAAGCGTGCCACAGTATTCAGCTTTAAGGAATTCCAGAATAACCAAGTTTACTGTTTAAAGTCACCCTAGACATACAGTCTTGGAGACTGAAAGATTATATTGTAACAGGAGAGATATAAATTCTTCAACACCGAAATGCAGAAAACTTTTAAAAAATGAGATTTTGACCCAAATGAATATTGTAAGCAAAATACTAGTGGTAGGGTATTAATGTACATGTACACTTTATGGAGTTATTTACCATGTAAGATTTTGAAAGATGTTTAATCTATTTTTTTATATTATATATACACACATATATACATATACACACACATAAAATATATTAAACATGCCTCTACATTCTGTTTGCATTGTCCTGATATAAATCTGTTGAAAACTGTGTTCTCTTCACACACTTGCTACTGTTTTAGACAGCACCAGGTATGATCTAATAATCTGGACTCTGGAACAATCATCCAATTTTTAATATTTGATAAAAAAGGTTTAATGTTTTCTTTGCTAATATCTGTACTCAATATCCTTCCATAAAGGGTGATTTAGTATATGGATTAAGGTAAGGCTATGGACCTATTGGAAGGAGTCCAGGTTGAGGGTTTTGAAGATGATCTGATGATCTCTTGTTTGGGTCTGAAAGACACGTGTCTGCTAGGGAGGGGCAGGAGAGTTCAAATCTCAGTGGAGAGTTCAAATGGAGAGTTGGAGTAGTTCAGCCTGCAAGAAGAAGCTACAGGCAAACCTTATAGAAGTCTTATGGTACCTCGGGAAGCCTACAGAAAAGATAGGGAGGGACTTTTAACATGAGCATGTAATGACAACATGAGGGACAATGGCTTTGAACTGAAAGATGGTTGTTTTAGTTCAGATATTGAGAAGAAATTCTTTATTAGGAGGATGGTGAGACACTGGAACTGGTTGTCCAGAGGAGTTGTGAAAGACCCATTCCCACCAGTGTTTGAGGCCAGGTTGGATGGGACTTTGAGCAACCTGGTCTAGTGGAAAGTGTCTGTGTCCAAGGCTGGGGGTTTGGAATTAGATGATCCTTAAGGTCCTTGCCAGCCCAAACTGTCGCATACAGCTAAAAACCTTACAAAGAGAAGGCCTTGCAAAACTATGGCTCAGGCCTGCTGCTTTGGTGAAGCAGAAAAGGACTATGGGAAAGTGACCCAGAGGAATTAGAAGTGGAAAAACAAGTTATGTAACCATTGCATGTTCACATCGTGGTGTATGGTGGTTGGTTAAATTATGTTTGTTATGATTTAAAACCATGTAGCTGATAACCAGCTGGTTATAAAGTTTGGGTTTTGGAATAAAGCTGCACTCCTTTGCAGTGCCTGGGGATCCTGCATCACTTTGTACCCTCACCTCACACCAAGCCATTCTATGATTCTATGATATACTGTCATTAGCTGTAATTGTTGACCTCTCAAGACTGTTAATACTCATTTGGCTTCAGTAAACCATAGTTTGTTCGGAGTCCTTGTTTCTATTTACCCCATGGCTTTAGGTGAAAATATGTTCTTCCACTATTGCTACGAGAAGGTTCAAAATCTAGACATCTTGAAAAGTCTAACTTTAGAAAGAAGAAAGACGTAATTATTCTAAGATAAAGATATCAACATCTGCATTTTTTTTCTTCTTTCATTTATTTAATTTCTCTGTTCATCCCTTCTTCCAGGCATAGGATAAAATGAACAAAACCTTGGTAGATTTCTATTAATTACCATTTTATCAGGAAAGAAATAGACTTTGGTCAGAAAGCAATCTAACTTAAGAAAAGTCATAAAAATCATAGAATAAAATCATAGAGTTATTAAGGTTCCAAGATCATCGAATCCATGTGTTGACAGAATACTATCATCCTCACTAAACCACATCAAAAAGTCCTATCATTTCTGCCTGCTATGTAAAATAAAGTTTTGTGCTTCTGCACAGATTTTCATATCTGTTGCTAAAGTCAGGGTTTCCTAAAGTTGTGCATAGATAAGACAGTACTCATGCTTATTACATCAAGTTTATTTTATTCTAGTCAGGAGCTTTCCTTTCTCATATCTGATGCTCCAGTCAGTGCCTTGATTTGGAGAGACTTATACCATGATTTATTCTTAATTTTTGTCTGATTTGTATAATATAGGGAATGTGATGGAATGAGACTACGAAAAGATGCTACTGTCATGGTAGTTTTAACCATTATGAGTTATCATAACAACACTGATTAAATAATCAGACTTTTGAAGAGTATATCACTAAGAAATTGCCAGAGACAGTTTCTGCTAAAATATTGTTTTCACTTTATTATACTTGGATTGATTAAGATTTTTTTTTTTTAAATTTCTGCAGTTATAACTATGTTAGTCATGACATTTAGTATCATATCAATTTGGTATGAGGTCATTAACAGATGGTAAGCAGTACAAAGGAGGGAAAATTTCATTTTTCAATATTTTTCTGTGGATAGGTTTAAAAGCTACCTGCTGTTATAACTGATGAGACATATTTCTATATATTGTTAAATTCCTTTGTGTTCTCAAAATGAGTTCTTCTAGGTGAAAAAGATTACCTACAAGTTATGTAAAACCAAACTTGTCCAGTAATGCTCACATGTGCCTGTTTTGAGAAGAGAGGCACCTATATCCATCCTTGTGCTCCGAAGAGATTTACAGTTAGATAGATGGGCACCTGAAATCACCCTAACTTGATAAGATAGGCATGATCCACAACAGCATTGGTGCACAACTTCTGTACCATAGTGTAAGAAACTGAAGGCTCACTCAAGAAGCTGGGAACTCAGTATGCTAAATACTATTTGAGCTCAGGGGATCAATATTTTCCTCCCGTCAAGAAATGCCCATTAGAAATGGACAGACTAAATACAGGGCTGAAAGAATTATTTATTTATTTATTTCTGTTTAGAAACTTCTGTTTAGGTTCCTAAATTCTCAGTCAAAGATGTAGATATCGGGATCTTCCTGAGTAACATGGCTTGTCTTCTGGAGACACTTCAGAATTATTTCAGAAATATCAGAAAATCTAGTTTGAAATCTCAGTGTCTACTTAAATTGCCTAATTCCCAATAAGGAAAAAAATATAAGTTGTTTTATATGGTGATATACCCCATTCTAAAATTGCTGTCTAAGGCAAATGGGTAAATAATTTCCAGTAGAGGCACTTGTGTCTCTTTATTTACTATGAAGATCTGAATTTAAGTGCAGTGAATTGTGTGCTCTTAGGTCAAGCCCCTAAAATTTCAGTCGGATATTGTGAAATTAGTCACCTCAATAAGACAATGTAGTGTCATTCTTATCTTCTGTGGCATACTGACCACTTAAATATTTCACCCAATATTTCACTCCAGTGATACTGAGAGAAGACAATATGTAAGAACAACTTTGTGGTGAAGAGGGAGAATATCTTTGTGCTTGTACCATTTGTTCCCATCACTGTGTGCTAACATTGCATATTTCAGTATAGTGGAGTATCTCCATTTTCAAAGGCAGATGAGGTCCCATCTGCTTTTTGAGCCTGTGATCATGACACTCATTCCAGAATTTTAGAGACCTGATTTCTATGTCTCTCCCAGGCAGTGGACAAAGGGTCAGGCCTGTAATTTTTCAAGTTTTTTCAGACTTTCTGACTAGAGGCAATGGTCTGATGGGGTAAGACTTTTTGGTCAATATTTGAATGACATGCAAGAGTGGTCCTTGAATGAGAATTTCTACTCAGTTATCAAATGAAGCCAACACTCTCATACTGAGGAATTTCAGTGGTGCTTATTCAGTTAACATAAAGGAGAAAAATATACACAAACACCCTTCAAGTTTCTGTTTAACTCTCATCTGAAATGTGAGAACTCAATTATTTAGATTAAATTCACTCCATGGAAGTTATTTATTTTATGTTTCATGGGAGCTGACCTGGTACAAAAGAGTTTTGCAAACCATCCTTTATGAAAAATAACCAAAATATTTCTAGTATAAAATAATTTTATTTAATCTTAACTTCACTTTATAATAATTTTTTTCTTATTTAATATATAACTTCTTTATTCTGCTCTTTTAATAAATTAAAACATTTAGAAGGGAAAAGGACCTTTGGGCCCTGTTGGGTCATTCACACATAGAAGAGAGCTGCCTGTCTTTTTTCCCTTTCATTTCATGCCATTCTGTTTTATGAATCACTATGTTTTGTTGTGCCACCTGGATAGCCAGAAAAAGTTCAGTCTTCAAAACGGAGTGACAAATTCTTAAGTTAAAAGTTGCTACAATTAAATAAAGTAATGACATAGAACCTGAAGAAATCAACAGTTTCTTTAATCTTTTTAAGAACCATTTCCCAACATAAGTACAATTTTCTGGTTTTGTTATCAATACTTTTGTGAAATATTGTATCCTATTTTTTCCCTATACACTTCTGATTTTATCCAGAACACAAAGAAGCAATTGTAAGGCTAAAAAAGATAGTTAGCATTTTCCTGGTCACTGAATATATATGAATTCTGATTTATTATTTTGACATTTATATATGCACATAAATACAAAAACATGACAAAGAAGAGTCTGTGATTATTTTTGCAGAATTAAATATATAACTTTAAGATTTATTTAAAGTGTAATATTTTGCTTGCCTTATATGTCACTGAATAATAACAGCATCTGATAGATTTTAAAAACAATTTTAAATTTGATTTTTATATTTTTGTTTGAAAAACTTAGTTTTCTTTTTCATTATTATATCTTTGGTTCTCATTTTCATCAACAGACTAGAAATCTTTGATCTAAGGATATTTCAAAAAAACTGTGAAAAATATTTTGATAAAAAATAAGATTGACCAGGGGTTTCCTGAGAAATGTATATTCAATTTTTTTGTTTTGCTAGAGGCATATTGCCCTATAGCTATTTTCCCTATAAATGTATATTGATTAGAGAGCTATTGTGTTTCATCCTGATTAGTATTTCACTAATCTGGTGAAGCAGGAAGTGAATAATAAGAATCTAATAAAATTATGGAAAGTAAGTTTATATAGAGCATGCCAAATGACAGAAATTATCCTTTGCAATGTACTGAATACCTCATTAGCAACTCTTCAGAAGATTATGGATCTCTTAATGCTTACTTTCTTCATGTTTGGCTGCTGGCCTTTTAACAGTCCAGAAATTCCATCACTAATTACTCTTTATCACCTATCATCTGGCACTCCAAGTCCTGTCTTCCTTTTCAGTAAAAAAGGAAAGCCTTTTAGGAAAATTTTTCTGACAGTGTATACTTAAGAACATCAATTTACTTCTTCTTTTGTCTTTTTAATATTTGACAGGAAAACTTTGCCACTTTCTCTTCTGCTGTCTTCAGGTGTCAGAGTTAGGTTTGAATGATCTTTCTCCTGGGATTTATTGAAATAAGTAATCTTTCTACTTACCCTTTCCTGGATCTTTGATGGGTTTTTCTTTCTGTCTCCATTTTATGTCTCATAATTTTTACTTCTCCACAATATGTGGCTTGCTATTTCCTCATTAATCTTTCCCAAAGAGAGTCCCAAAAATGTCACGTAGAAAGGTTTTTCTAAATCAGGAGGGCTCTAGTATAACTAAAATAAATGTAAATCCAACAATACTGTGATATTCAAGGGCATTCACAAGCATGTAGGTAATAAATAGACAATAAAATTATGGTATATGCATCAGAAAAGAAGAACAAAGGATATTTTAATGTTTGGAGAATATAGAGGAAGAAGGGCTCACTCCCAATGGAAAAGAACAGGTTGTGGAACCTCAGACAAGCTGGACATATGTAAATCCACAAGTGAAAATCAATTAGGTGTGCTGAAGGAGCTGGCTGATGCTATTGTGAGGCCACTCTCATTTCATCTTTCACAGCTCCTGATTATCCAAGGAGGTTCCTGAAAACTGGAAGAGACCAAAGGTCATTCTCATCTTCAGAAAGGGCAAGAAGGAAAGTATGAGGAATTACATCTCAATCCCTGAATAGGTAACTGAGCAACTAATCCTGGGAAATATTTTCAAGCACATAAATGACAAGAAGGTAATCTGGAACTTTTGGATGTATAAAGACAAAATCATGTCTGGCCAGTCTCATAACCTTATGTAATGATGTGACTAAAAGGAGGAGAGTAGTGAATGCTGTTTCTCTTGGCTTTAATAGCTTTTAATACTTTCTCTCACAATGTCTAGATAGACAAATTTATAAATTATGGATTAGATAAGTGGGAAGTGACATGAAGTGAAAACTGGTTGAACAAGTGCACCCAGAGGATTTTGATAAGCAATGCAAAACTCACTAGAGGACAGAACATGAGTGAGCCAACACTGCTTAGTGATCCTTTCCCTCTACTCAGGAGTGGTGAGACACATCTGGAGTCCTGGGTTCTGTCCCTCATATAAAAACTGATATAGTGTAATGAACTTTTCTGCTTAAAAAAAAAAATAATCACAATTTCACAGGATTTTCACCACCACCAGATACCTTACAACTTTTGTCCTACATTTTTCTAAGTGTTTTATTTATTTCAGTTTTTATCACTTTACTTAACTAAGCTATAAAATCCCATTTGCCCATGAGATTTATACTCTTCAGCTGTGTATAGATTTTCAGTACATTAAACTTCTGTAGTTATTGAGCGAAGTTACAATACAAAATATTTTTTAATGGCCTCTATTTTGTACCAGCAAATTGTTCCTTCACTAGAAGTGTTTAAATATCTAAGCATTTGATTATGCCCATATATCAGGTGTGTACTGAACTAAATGCTTCAACTGTTTAATCAAATAAATTACAGGTAAAGATCCTACTTGCAGTATTACAGACAGAACTATCAAAAGTCCACTCAGCTGTTGAATATTATGTCATGAATCTGACAATATCAGTAAAGAACCTTTAAAAATTTTATTTTCTATATGGTCAAGTGATAAGTAACAGATGGTGAAAAATCCTGCACATTTGTTTTCCTGTTTTGGCGTTTAAAGTATGTCAAGTGTAGATAAAACATAATACCATGGCTGAACTACTTTCAGTGAAGGTCTCAGAAGTGCAGTCTTCTAATATTTTTTTTCCTTAAGTTAAGATGTATATGTTATTTCTTTCTCTCTTTTTCTCCAGTCACAAATAATCATGTCTACTGTGGACTACATTAGTGTAAATGCAAAGCAAGGTCAAAAGACAACTTTAATTATGAGGTGTTGCTTTGAGAGACAGCTACCAAAGAGTGGGAAATGAACTGCAAGTGTTACAGTAAAGCTTCAGACTGAACATTGGAGACTTGGACTTACACCCAGCTCTAAACATCTGTTACACAGTGCAGTTTGATACCTACACCCGTGTGTAGGCAGGTTTTTGATGGATTAAGTAAAAATTCTGATTAACATCTTGAACAGGCCCTGAAGTAGAGTGGGCCATTCCCTTCTGCCTACCCTGAGATATCTTTGAAGGCTGCACTCTGCAGCAGAATTCTGAACAATACCTTGGAAACAAATCCAGAAGGATTTAAACCTTAATATATGGCAAACACATGTAGGGATTCTTCCCCACAAAGGGACTGCCCTCTCAGTGCAGCAGATAGACTTTATCCTTCCTGAACTCGCAGAGCCCTGAATCCTGACTCAAAATGCTTAACTTTTCAAAGCTGCCAATTTTGTCCGTATGATTGTTGCAAACAAGGAATGAAACCTCTGAAGTAGTTGCTCTATACCTCTTTCACCTTACGTGATCGTACTTGTGTCAAGGACACCTTTCCAAGATATAAACCACCAAGGACTCTGAATGGATTCAATTTTCTGAACTGGAATGTCTCTTAAGTCAACAATGGGAGTTCTGAGTGCAGGAACTAGTGTATGAGAACACATGTCCTCAAACAGAGCAGCATAGGAATAGGGAACTTAGGACTGTTGTGTTTTCCAGGGCTCCCTCCCTTTTTTTCTCTTTTCAACATGAGGTTAGATGTGTTTGAGTTCCACAAGAGAAGGCTTAATGCTGGAGACCTCCCTTTCTCAGGCATATCCCTGTGACTACAATCCAACACTTATTTCTCCTCTGCTTTCCCAGAATAATGAATTTTGCACTGCTGGCTACACAGCAGTTCAGTCTCAGGAGAAGGAACAGTGAGTGCCTCACTGATTATTCATGGCACAGTGGTTAGGTCACTCTCCAGGGTGACAGGAGAGATGGATTCAGTCCCCTGTAAGGCAATCAGGGTTGGGAATGCAAACCTCTCATTTGCTTAGTGAGCACTCAAACCACTAGACTATTAAGCATAAGACAGTGTCACCTTTACCAGATATCTTTCTCAGAAGAGGACTAAAACACTCTGGGTCCTGAGTGGATGGAAGCACCTAACGTTTTCTATTAATTTTCTGCATTCTCAGTGGAAACATAGACACTTAAAATAGGAGTGGATTTCCCTCTGCTTATCTTCAGAGACACTCTCTCTCCACAATAGTAGGCAAACTCCAGCCTCCTTCTAGGGCCAAACAGGATTTTATGCATAATGTCTAAATTAGGCACCTAAATGAAGTGCACAGGATTATATACAGGAAAATTAAATCTCTTCAGACATGCCTGCTATATAAGAAGAGTGACACTTGAACTTTTTTTTGGTCAGAAAAATCTCTGAGGAGTTCCTGAGCTGAGACATGTGAGTACAGCAGCATCACTTATGACCTCAACCAATACTGAGCTGTTTAAACCTTTTTGCTTGGGTCTTGCTAGCTCAGGCATTCCCTGTGCCACACTCCTTTGTGTGGGGAGCCTGAGGATAGCATCTGATACCAGGAGTTAAGCATCTAAATCCACCACTTATGTATGCAAGAAGCAATGAGTTATTCAGAGGTAAAGGGCAGGCAGAGCCTCTGTCAGCTTAATGAATATTTGGGGTACAGATGACCTCTGAAAATCAGGCCATTTATGTGAGCACCTAAAAATAGATTCAGATGTTTAATTTTACATATTCAGGTTGAAAAATTTTGGCTAGAGAGTAAATTAATTGCCTAAGGTCACACAGCAAGTCAATGTATAATGAGAAAGTAATAATGAGTGAAGAAAAAAAGGTATTTTTAATCTCTATGGATTTATTGAATCCCAAAACTCTTTTATTAAAAGTGTTCTTGAATATATCTCTGTATTTTTTTAATTGTGGTTTAGCATTTTTATTTAAAGTGCATTTAAAAAAAAAATTAAAACATTACTTTTCTCCATGTTTACCCTGATTGCTGGTATCTTTCTATTGCTATGAAAACAAAAGGTTCAGTCAGATCTGCAAGAGCAGATATTTTGTTGCATAGGTAGTTAATGAATGAGATATTTGATTACAAAGGGATAAGTAACCTCTCCATAGCCTGCAATTAACATTTAACTTGATATGGTCAATAAGCCAAATGAAGGGAGAGTAAACTGAATAAAGAGGATTTTTCTCTCGTTAGGGGTTCATCGCACACACATATGGCAGTGAAGCATACTGTTGTGATTGGTGATTTTGTTGGCATATTCCTATAAAGCTAAGCTTTCATCTGGTCAAAAAGAAATAAAAGAACCACTCTCACTCTCTGGAGAAAAACAATATTTTAATCCATTCAGGTTTCAAGTGTGTGAAGATAATTTATAACAGTCAAGTGCATTATTAGGCAATAATGATATCTCAGGAAGTTAGTCACTCAGTTCATACTAAAATCCTGTGAGACTGGAGTGCCTAATTCCCTCACAGGCTTTCTAGTTTTAATGAGTTCTTGCTTACACACAGACGCAGCAAACGATGTCTGTTATATCCTTTTCATACAAATATAAATGAAACCCTTAGTGATATGTTCTGATTCAAAATATATATAAAATATGTGTTTTAAGCAGTTCTGCAGTTCAAAGTGAGCTGCACTGTGCCTTTTTCCTGTTGCACAGAATTCCCCAAAGCTGTTTATCACAAACATAGCAATAAAGTGAGAATGGTCTCCACGTTAAGGTTTGAGGCTTGGGAAATACATGCTGAATTTCTTTTACTGCCAGCTTCCTGCACTATCTTGGCCATATCATTTATATCACAGCATTAAAGACCAAACATGTTCCTCAGTTAAAAGAGAAATTTGAGTTTGCAAGATTAGCTACTTCTTGGTTTTAAGGCTGATTATTCCTGCTGTGAGCACTATTCCAAGAGAAAATTAAAACAGGTGAAAGCCCAAACTGCTAATTTCATGAAACCCTAGATTACAGTATCAGGCAAATGAAAAATAATATATGTTATTATTCTGTTATCATGCATTCTGTAAATATATATTTTCCTGGCTCATCTCCCCAGTTCTTTTCTCCATATCTGTTTTCACTTTTTTTAAAAGTCTTTCCAAAGGTTTGTGTTCTTTGTTGGAGGAGTCCCCAGGATGGATTCTATTAGGAATAGTATTAGGATAGTATTAGGATAGTATTAGGATGTGATTGGAATCACACCATGGTAAGAGATCTATTTTATATGTTGGATCTTCCATGCAAGAGATATAAAAATAGTCTATATCAGTGATTGTCTAAACATTCAAACATTATATATATTGAAGGGAAAGTACAAGAACTGCTACCTTTTATTATTTTTGAAGTTCATTATAACTGCACTTTTCATTGAGGCCATGATTCTGAAGACAGGATGCAACACTTGGCCAAGACTCACAATCAGTGAAAGATCATAAATATTTTGACCACTGGCACTTCTTCTATCTGTCATGTGAGCCACATGTGACCTTGTGCTGGCTCTCTTTAGAGAAGATCTCAGCAACCCAGAGGAAAATGAGGGTTCCTTTCTTCCTACAGTGATGGTTATTTAGTTTCCAAGGTGAATTTCTTATTGCAACTGTATGTTCAACACTGTTTACTGTGCTTTTGTCTGTGAAATGTGTTGTCTCTGGAAAGGAACATGCCCAAATTACATACCACCTCTCTGCTGTTCTCTGTTAGGAGCCATACTTGTCCAAGACAAAAGTGTTTGCTTAAGCCACATAAGCCTGTTTATTTAAATGAAACCAAGAGTAATGTTTTAATGAAATGGATTTCTGCTATAGATAGTGGACATGGCTTAAAATGGAAATCTGCTGCCTCATAGTAAAGAAATAAAGAAATGGGGTAATAGAGCCCAGTTTGTGGGGTTGCTGCTTGGTTTCTTTGGATCTGCTGAAAGTGTCCTGTGGTTTCTGAATTAAAGAAATATTTGAATCCTAATGATTCAGCCAGAGTGATTTTTTAGATCTAAACCACTACCTTTAGGGTTATGAACATTATTGCATATTCACAGCTTTAAATGTTTAAATGTGTTTTCATTCACTGAAAGAAACCCTGGGCATTTCTCTGTTCCCATCTTCTATTCCCTTTTACACCTAAGTATTATAATAGTTTTAAGTCTCCTCTTTGATACTCCTCTTTAACTTTTTCTTGTGTCTGTCAGGGGAGGACCAAACATAAGACTACACATAAATTTTATAAGAGAAAAGTATGTCCAGTTGTGGAACTTACTGCTAAAACTGTCTTCATTTCTTCTATCTGAAAAAAAAAATCTTACAGATGATCCAAGGCTTAATCAGTAGCTCTGTTGAGTTGTCTATGTTGAATTGTGTTTGCAGCACAGATTATTGGATCCTGTGGGGAAAGACAGACATGAAAATGGATTCATTTTACATAAAAGAGATGAAAATTCCACAGGATGGATTTTCCTATGTTCTTAAAACTGATATAAGACCAGAAGGAAATAGATTTATTTATTTACTTACTTACTTATTTATAGTAGTAGTTAATGTTAAGAGAATGTGTAATTGCAATATACTACAACATAATTTTAATACTATATTTTGGTACTTTATTGTAACAAAGTACAAATACATATCTACATGAAATGATCAGAATGCAAACCATTTTTTTTCTCATTTTCAGTTAGATATTCTACTTTTATTGCCCTTTGATTATTTTAATTTAAAACTTGTGCTGCATAGAAAACAAAAGAATGAAAAAGTCTGGGTTTTTTTCCTACTTGTCAACACTACAAACTAAATCTGGAATATGAAAGTGAAGATAAAAAGCTTTTTATTTTTTTCATACTCCATCCCCAACAATAAATATTCTGAAGGGCAAAAGTGGTCTTAGATTACAGTATTGGCTTTCCTTTGCTTTATGAAATCTACTTTGGCTGTCTAGTGTAAGTCTGTGCCTTCAATGGGGCTACACAGATGTATGTATCTATGAGCATAATTTGTACACTCAAGCTGAAGAGTGAGCCTGCCACAGGAATTTAATGCTGTGGATTGATGAGCAAAAAAAAGTCCTTTCCTTAGAGCTCTCCCCTTCTGTTGGACAGTTACCAGCAAAAAGTAAAAGCTAGTCTATGTAAGTAAAAGGATATTATACTGAATACACCCAGGAAAGCCAGCATGATGAATAAAATGGGGGCATTTTTAGTTGGAAACATTACAGTTGCAGTTTAGGCTTTCACTTCTGCGTGGGTCAATAGCAGTAATTAATTCTATTCCATTACATTCTTGTACTGGTTTGCTCATCATAATACCTGAGTGCACAATATTTGTGCTGCATGGTGGAATTGTGCTGGTGTGTTTTATTTAAGCTTAAGATTACTGCATGCAGTGAATGTATTTTTGCCTTTTTTAAAAACCATATTACTATTAAAGGAATGTACAGACACATTGAGCCAAGATGCAATTTCAATTAGACAATATAGGGTGAAGAAACAACTTTATACTCAGTGAGGACATGAGAGAGACTTCTAATTGCCCTTAATATCTGTGAGGGCTCACAATTCCAAGCCAGCTTTCAAAAACCCCTTGCTTCCCCTTCAAGTGAATTTCACCCTCTGTGGGTCTGTGCAGGAAAGACACAGTTCTCAGCTATTGTCTCCACATCAGAGCTTAGTTAATCTTCTAGCCAGGCTGGTTCCAGGTCATTGAGAGCCTGAGAGAGATATGGTCTGTGACACTGGCCGTGATTGAAACCAGAGGCAGCTTTAGGCAGTGAGGCAATCAGGGGTAAACACAAGCAAATGGAGTTTGCCCACGTTCATTGTCAGCAATGCAGACTTTACCCACTTCTTTGCCTGAAAGACAAAACAAACCGATGAGATTACCCCATTTCACCACAGGTTTTTAGTCTAATTCTACTGGGCAAAAGCCAGAGGCCACAGTGGAAAACAAATGATGGCTTCACTGATAAAATTACAAATGAGAAAATTACCCCTCTCTACACCCTGCAGCTCCTTTTTCCTCTTCTGTATTTTCTTTTTTCCTCTCCAATCAACAACAGCACCAAAAGCTAGTAACACAGTGTGGTTTGCAAAGATTGCTGCAAACTGGCTGCCTCTCAAGCAAAGAGAAGTATGCTGCAGGCATGCCTGGACAGCTGGTACGTGCTCCAGAATTTGCCCAGTTCCCATCATGGGATGGAAAAATTTCTACTTTGGCCAAGGTGAAGGGGGGACTGAATAGAGATAAAACATTTCAATTTACATAAGACTTTTTGCTATTGGGTTCGACAACATATCAAAAACTTTAACATAATCACATAACTGATGTGATTTTGAGGTTAATTAAAAGATTTTAGTTTACACAGGATGTCAATATCTCAAAATATTTAATGTTTGCTCTTCATTTAGGGTATTGTCAGTTTCCCCATTACTACATGGTGCACAATAATTTCTTTAAATGTTACATTTCTTAGTGGTGTGCAAGGGCAATTACTTGCCATGATTTAAGATTTGAAACCTGTACAAAAGAACTGACTTGCCTATAAATATTTTAAAACATGCAGGTAAAAGTACAGGAACTAGTAACTATTATAAGTATTATAAGTATATAAGTAAAGAACATGTCAGAAGAAAGAAGTTATAAAGAATGTGTAGGAGAGAAAGAATGGCTGGAATGAAGTGTAATTCAGGCTACTTTATAATAGTCATCATACTTTTGATGACTGCAAATTATGAAATGTAAGGAGTTGATCACTATTAGAGATCACTAGGAAGAGAAGTATGTCATTCCCCTGTTTTGTAGTCTTACTTTGTGCTCTCATCTACTTTATTACATAAAAATTACAAGAAAATTTATTACAAGAAAATTGTGGATGATATATATGCTGTGTTACTGCATCAAATTTATATAAACTTAACACTGAGAGGCTTAAAAAAATAAAACAACCCCCAAACCCAAATCCCACACCAAAGAAAAATATACACATCTGTGCAAAGTTTTAATGGCTTTCCTTTTGTTCTTAATTTGCATATTAACCCCAGACTCATATTTGGATTCCCATTACGATAGAGTGAGGACCAGGCAAGCAGGTGTCATTACAGAATCCAGAGCTTTAGTCCATAAAATTTGCGTCTGGCTTTTCAGGAAGCTCAGATCCCTGTGTTCAGGACAGTACTGGCTTCTCGAGGGCCTCTGCTGTCGACTCACCAAACCCAAGGTGGTTCAGGTACGGCCATGCAGCACAACAGTACAACTGTTAGCATTGACTGAGAGCTCTGGGAGTCTCTAAGGGTCTTTGATTCAAATATTTGTCCAGCTGGGCGTCAGGAGGGAGCTATGTGACCACACATTCTCCTGTGTGCATGCTCATGCTTTCTGGTTCAACCAGCTTGGAAAACAAACACAGAAACAGCTCATGGAACTGCTACCCCTTGGCTTCTCTGAAGATATTTAGTCCTTGTCTTCACATCCTCCTGGAACCAATGCAAAAACTTTTAGCACTGTTTAAATATAGTGAGAAATTCACATTTCTAAGAACAGTATAAGATACATGCTTATCTTTCCTAGCACCAGTGAGCCTATTCAGATTTGCTGCCCTGCAGTAGTGAAGCGTGCTGCTCTCATGGAATGCTAAAATGTGTTTGACAAGCTGCACATCAGTTAAGCCCATCATTTTAAACACTCTCTATTTCACTTTTAATGTCGTATCTTTCTGTTATTAAAGGTTAAATAATCTTTAATATTAGTTTTTGTATCACATAAGCAAAAATAAATAAAAACAGTGAATCACATTCAGTTCAACACATTAAAGGCAGTATAGTATGTAATACTTGATATTATTTAATATTTATACTATTTGAGAACAGCTATTTCCTCCACAGGAAATGTGGGTAAGGAGACCAATGATAACATTCACTACACTACAGGAGAAGGCTTTTGGCACAGTTTATCAATCATATTGTGCTGTTTGGGGAGCCCTAAAGGTACTATATTGAAAGCCTATAATGCTTTAGAAGCCTTTCAGTTTTATGTATTTAATGTTTCTTCTTGTTCTGCTCTGATGTGGAAAATAGGAAGCACAAACTTATTCATTTTGAGTGGTTTTAGACTGTGATTCTATTGCTAAAGGTACAATTTTATTGTTTTATTTGCAATATAGGACAAATGTGTTCAATGAGAGTAAAGTAACAAACAGCCATTCAAACACAGTGCTTAAGAAATATGGTTCTGTCTCATTAGTTATGGATGTCACATTGCTTGTTTCCTGGATCTTTGCATGTTTTACCCCAGTAACAGATATGAAAACAAAATAAAGAGATTAAAAAACCAAATAGGTGAATCAGAATGGGGAAAATAATACAGAAAACCGGAACTAACAAACTAAGTTTGCTTCATACTGAATTTGTGCCATTTTAAGTTTCAGTTTTTTAACCCATAGTTTTGGTCTCTTCAAAGGAGTGAAATACTTTATCTTCTTGACAGAACAAATTGAGTGGAAAATTACATAAACCCCTCAGCAGATGTTCTTTCCCACATTGTTTGGGAATTTATCCCTGTTACACAGTTCTTCTAGGGCCCATGCCAAGCTGAATGGGGACATTAGCAAACTTGAAGATATGTTCAGGTGAGCATTATGCAAAAATTCTCTTACCATCTCCTTATTATTTTTAAGTGCCAGTCAACTTTACCATGGTATTTTATTTTTCTATCAAGAACATCTCTATGTAGGTGCTAGACATATTATATCTCCATTGCAAATCCAATAAATGAGAACCCGTTTTTTTTTCACTGAAGCAAAAGCCAAAGTCCAGACCTCTATAAATTCAGTTTGCTATAATGAATGGGTCTTGGAGTCAAAGTTGTCAGGCAACAAACAACAGGAAAAAATAACCCAATTCCAGTTCCTACTGCCTGCAACATATCTATAGCTGCATAGCATACTAATTTCTGCAAATCAGATGGTATCTTCAAAATTGTAATGCACACCAGCAAGGTAAGCATCTGTATAAGAGCAAGATTTGTCATCCATCATTCAGTGAACAGCATAAGGCAACTTCCTGTCATCTAGTGCCAAGTGACATCCATCTAGATTGTCTGCCTGACCATTTGACTTTAAACTTTGCTACAACCCTTTAATCCAATTCTTTTTTTTAAATTATTAACCCTATTTTTTTGATGTTCTACTACAGCATGCACAAAGTTTGTGAATGAAAACAATGACGTTATAACTAATGCATAAGGAAAACCTCTTCAATAAATATTCATTATCCCTGTTTATTTTTTAGCAAACATAGTGAATTTCACCAATGGAAGTCCCAGTAGAATAACAAGAGAGATTTACAGCCCAAGTTGAGGAAGATATATCTGCAGCTGAGAAGTGCATGAAGAGATGCATAAGAATCTGGGGATAAATCAACAATTCCGTGCTCTGGGGTGCATTCACAAAGAAATTAAAGACTACCTGCAGAGAAAAACGTCTCTGCTGTTTTCCCTGTATTTCCTTGCTCCTAAAAATACATTGAGAATTGGGACAGTGGAAAAAAGGAGACTGAAGAATAGCAAAAAAAGATGAACAGTAGTGGAAGTTTTCTCCACTGGGATTAATTAATTAGTCTTCGTTGGCCTAGGAAGAATGGCATAAAGCAGATTCATTGGATCTGAGAATTGGACAGAGCTTAACGCTTTTAAATAGAAGCAGCAATTTACACAGGAGAATACTCAGGAGAAACGTGAATTCCTTTTGTTACAGATACATGCTGTTTGTGATGTTTTAGTAACATCAGGAGATGATTTTGGAAATGAAACATTGCTGCAGTGGCTGCTGGCTACTCTTGCATGATTCCTGGAACACTATCACGGTGAGGTGGGTTTGCCAGCAACCTTGGTCAAAACCCAGTAACTCCACTACATGAAAAGGACATTTTCCACAGTACCAGGATGAATCTAGGGAACAAGAAATAAATTCACATATAATTAATTGTAAGTAAGAATAGTTATCCAGATCTTAAACTGATGTTATTAAAGAGAAAAACAGAAAACAAATACTATGCTAAAAGGGATAGCAAAAGCTAATATATAAATATATTCAGAGATCTCAGACCTTACTGGTATTTATTGTTCTAAGTTCTTCCAGCATAAATGTATAGATTGTTATTCTCTCTTCGAGGCTAACTATAGGGAGCTGTATTAATAAACCTCTTTTTTTTTCTCACAGTGATTGCAAAGTGTTAATCCATCAGTGGTGAATCTAATGCAAGAGTTTTAGATTTTCCCATCCTTCCTCCTCCATCATTAGCCCACGCAGACCACAGGCCTCTCTGCTGTTGTGACTCAGCCAAGAGGTCCTGGAGAAGCACTTCTGGAGGCTGATGATACAACTCCTGAATAGTCACAGGTCTGGTTAAAACGGCTCATGTGAATGCAGTAAAACCATTTATAGTAGTCATATATTTGAAGGAGTATCTCACTGCCTGCTGATCTGGTGGTCCCTCTACCTTAAGACTGAGAGGGTCAAAAATAATAAGGAGGAACTTGTAAGATTTTGCCACAATCTTCCCTGTCCATAATGCTGAAGAAGCAAAA
>VXBR01005529.1:1031644-1087537 GCA_013400215.1 Cisticola juncidis
GAAGGGAAGGGAAGGGAAGGGAAGGGAAGGGAAGGGAAGGGAAGGGATCTGAAAGCAGAAAAATAAATCAGTGAATAGCCATCTACCAGCTATGTCATTCCAGGGTATGTTGATATAGAAACACTTATATTTTCCACAAATAATTAGGAGTGTCATTTTGCTCAAAAACTGCCAAAATATATTATGGTTGTTATTAACTCTATTTCCTCCATTTTATAGTGTTCTTTATCTCCTGTCTGCAGGGGATGAACCCAAGCTAAGGATATGACATTTCATTCATATTTCATTGGCTGAGTATGGTTTGTTGTACTCTTTTGGAGAATGCAGAATTAGAAAAGCAGCTTCATATTTGCCTATACCTGAATGTTTCAAAATCAGCTACTGAGGCTTGGCTTTCATGCCAGGATAGAAAATCAGGTGGATTAATTTCCTATGAAATAGGAAAATATACCATTTCAGTTTTTCTAGTAATGTCATGGTAACTGCTGTATAGAATCTGTTGTTCCTCTGATCTAAGAAGCACCCTAACTGTGAGTAATACCAGTTTCTTCAAAACAGAGTTCAAAAAACACTGTAATGAGGCCCTATTTAATTATCTGCTGATGAATGATCCCTTTTTCCTCTTCTTTAAGACTCTGTTTATGCCTGAAGCCCAAAACATTTCAATGTTTTCTAAAAGAGTTGCTTGAGTTGTGTTTTAATACTCTTCATTATAGAGCTATATGGGTTTTTTGTCTATACACACATCTAAAGTCTTTTAGGGATTCAACCATGAGTTCCATAGAGTTCTTTTAATCAAAAATACACGTTTTACCCCATTCCAACTTTTTTTTCCTTACCATCTCACTGATTGCCATTTGTTCTTTTATTCTGAGGAAAGAGAGATAGAATTTTACAAAATGTAAATTTAAAATTAGTATGCCATTAAGCAACACCAAAATCTTCTTTGTTCCAATGTTATTTATACTGCATAATAGTACATAATTTGCTCTTATTTGCTCTTATTACAGCCTCTATACACTCTCAGTTTTGTCAGACCCAGAAGAGAACTCCCAATAAGTGTTATCTGTTTGGAAGAGATTTGTACTAAGTTCATGGAATCTGAAGGAATAAACGACTTATCTTCATTTCTTTTTTTTTTCATATTCTGAATGTCTTTGGTAAGAACTAGGTAGAAATTTGAAGAGATAAGAAAGTTAATACAGGACAGAAAATACTACTGTGGTTAGCTTTGTCCTTTCTGCCCTAAATGTCAGATGCTACTCTTCTTTCTTGAAGGAGGTGATGGGGAGAATTGAACTCTTGTTTTATCCAGGAAGTCAGCAGAGAACAATCTTTTAGGACCAGCAACAGTAGAGGATGGGTCCTGTGCCGTTCTAGATAAAATTACAGAGACCTCAGCACGCTCTACTTTTCCTTTACACACACAGCCGTGAGGAGGAACTAGGAATCCTTCAGTTCAGTTCAGAGCTTAACTTGTCTGATCACACCCACCCACACACAAAGAATATCAGAGCTGGAAGAGACCCACTTGTCTGGCTCTTAGGTGCATGGCCAGTACAGGGATTGAGCTCACAACCCTGGTGATACAAGCACTGGGCTTAGCTCAGGGTCAGGTCTAGAACTATGTGTCTGGATGGATTGTCAGCCGTTCCATTTTTATTTCTACCTCAAAAACAAACAAATGACAACAACAACAACAACAAAGTTGGCTTAGAGAGGGAAGGAAAGGAAATTGTGAAATTAATGGGCAGCAAAGTTTGAACATCTCATGTGCAGAAAGTTTCCATATAGGAAAAATGCAGGCAAATTCCACATACTGAACTGCGTCAGGAAACAGCAGTGTCACGTTTGGTGAGGGATGTTGACCTTGGAATGTATCCCTACGGGCCTTCACAGAGAGATGTGCTCACACTGCTGCACTCAGAGTCAGCACCATGCCCCTCACTGTGGCTGCAGTGCTTGTGCTTGAGCTCAGTGTGTGGTACAAAGTACAAGTCAAGGCTTCTCATGATTGTGACAGTATTGTTTTGGGCCCTGAGCACAAGCAAGCTTCATTTGTACAGGGTATTATTTCAGTACATTCAGCTTTCTTAAAAATGTTTAAAGCTAATCCAAGAGAAAACAGTGTTTTCTCTAGATCTTTGTGGCAGTGGACTGTGGGAATTACTGAACTAGAATCCTCAGGGGCCTAGTATAGTCTCTAGTGTCTACAGCCTTAAACTTGTGATAAAAAGGTTGCACTTTACTGAAGAAGTTTCAATCTTCAAATGAGTCCATTGCTAAAGAGAGCACTGTGACTTCAGCTGTACTTCCCACAAGCCCTTACACAAATAGGTCATTAATTAGAAATTAAATATTTTGAAGCTGAATAGGAGACTAAATGTAATGAAATACTGAATTTAGATTTTCACAAGACGATTTTATTTTGCTTAATCCTTTCAGAAACTTTGGCAGTACAGAAATTACAATTTTCATCAAAAACCTCAGAGAAAAATTCTTAAGATTTTCTGGTTATATTTTATTCTATAGGGTCTGTATATTTTGTTTTGCTTTAGGCTTCACTAAAATGATTCAACTTTCATAAAAATCTTCTGAGAAAAGGAATTTAATTAAAAAAAATTCCAATTCACTCAAACCCCAGTATTATGAAAACAGTGATAACCCTAGCAGTGAATATTACTCTGTCAGTGTGCTTCTCTAAGTCCATGATGCAGATCCCTGACAGTACAGCTGTGTGCACCAGTCAGGTCAAAACCAAGGGCTCAAAAAGCTGTGTAAGCAGAAACCTCTAATGCTCCTAGAGCACCTCTGCTTACACCAGCACAGCTTGTGGATGCTTTTTAGTATTTATAAAGGGCTTATTTGGCTGATACAGATGCATCCACACAGAAGCTCTTTGCCAGTGTAGTACTGAGGCAAAACATGGTTACTATGGACATAAGCTCATATTTTATAAACCCAGTTCAAACGAAAAAAATCTTTGGGAGACAAGGCTGTGGTACCAAATAACTGAGGCGCTTAACAGTGGTGATCATGGAGCCTTGTAGGACTCAGGATTATCCGTACAAAAGACTGGGATCCAGAGAGAGCAAAGAAAAAGGCACTTCCCCCCACTGAGGCAAGCAGAGGCTCTGTGTCCCAAAGAGGTGGAGCTGCAGCGGTGAGTGAAACCTGATAAACTCTTCTTTGGTAGATGGTTTGTGACCTCATTGTGATTTAGGTAGCTGGTTTTAGCAAAATGGAGCTAGCAGCTTGAAACTTAACCCTGCAGGGAAACCCAAGTTGCTTTGGAAAGCTCTGTTTCAATGTCTGCTGCGTGACAGTGCTTTCCCATTGTGTCATGGGTTATTCCAGTACAGAAGGACCAAAAAAAAATCTTCTGTCCTCAATTACCCTTACTCTGAACAGTCCTACTTTGCAGCAAGGCCAGTGAGGTAGAGGATGAATCACAGTGAGGCACAGGCTTATGATATAATATGAGAAAACATTTCTACCTCCAGTAACTAGTCCTGTGAATATTTCTGGGGACTTCAGACAATTCAAGCTAGTGGCATGAGAGGTTTGCTGCATGTATACTATCATGTACACTATCATGTACACTACACATTTAGTCACGTGTGTAAAGCTACCTGATGCCAGTTAGAAATGTTTGATCATTTTCCTTTCAGAGCAGTAGGAGCCATGGTATCCCCTCCTCTGTGAAGGGAAGCAGCTCTAGCGGTGTGTCCACCTCTCTTCCCTGCAGGAAGTGGTGTTTCTTCTACTCTTGAGCTGACTGACAACAAATGTCTTAAAAGTACCCCTTTTCTCCACCATATATTTTCTGTGTGTGTGCTGTGTCATCCAGACATGGAGCTACTCATATTTCAAAAGGGTGCTGGAAGGCACACATCTGTCACAAGGCTTGCTGAGAAATAATAACAGCAGAATTGTTGCCATTGCATGTAGCTGCCTTATCTGTGAAACAGATGGACCTTCTGATTCCATGATTCCCATTTTCTGGACAGACAGACTGACAGACAGGGTATTGGAAGGCAAGGGGAACTTTCAGATGTAGGGAAGCGAAAGACTAAACAGCAGCAACTAAGCTGGAGGTCCTGTGTCTTTCATTCTGTAGCACAGAATGAGCAAAGTGAAGTTCTGTTTTGGGGAGGGATGGTGACTTCTGTGAATGTTGCAAGTACCAGAAGTATTTATCAAGAATATGTTTTCTCATGCAGAAGGTAAAAAAAGTATGCCTTGATTTCTAACCTTCCTGATTTTGACTCATTTGGTAGTGGTCAGACATTAACTTCCTTGTTTTCCTTTACTGTGACTGATGAGGGGGTGAACTATTCATTTGTTTTTTCTCACTGCCATTGTTTCACTCAGGAGCAGTATAAACATCTAAGTGAGAATGTCATGACTGAAGGAGAATTAAGCATACTAATCTGCTCTCTGTGCCAGCCATTAATATACTATATACCCTGTCTCCACTTCGCTTTCATATTCATTACTTCTTTAATGAAAAAAAAAAAAGATATTTTAATGGTCAAAAAATTCTAAATGATTAATGGTACATCAGTTAATGACATTTTGAAAGTATTTCAGGCTGGAAATATGACACTACAATCATTAAAAATCAGATTCAATTTCCAAAGGTCCTAATCTTAAACTTTATACTGCTGGCAGAAACATAAAATGATATCCCGTAAGCGCGGGTGCTTCTGCATGATGGAAAAGCTCAGGAGTTTTGTGAGCCATGCCAGAAAATAATGTGTTCTCGGAAATTCTGGAAGTTGAGCAGGAAGATAACTGATGAGGATATGACAAGGCAAATGAACAAATTGTTCGGTATAGAGGAATGCTTAATACAGAGAGATCTTTTTCTCTGAGACATTGTTTGGGGTCCAAGAGTAGCATAATGGCTCCAAATGGATAAAAACAACAGTAAATCCCATTCTCATGCATTATGCATGGGCTCTCGCTATTGGAGTTTACACCACCATCTGGTGTTTAATTATTCCCGCTTTACACCACACGGTGGTGTGAATCTAATGAAATGAATATGTACATTATAATAATTTGGTGCATAGATTCTGGTTTGTTAATTATTAGGTGCCAGGCATCCTTTTCTAAAACAGAGAGTTTAAATGCATTCTAAAAACTGTTTCTGTAGGCTTTCACTGGCAAATACAACAATTACTTGTTCCATTCTCTAAAGATCCATTATTTCTATATGGCTGGTTGAGTTTCTCTAACATCTGTACAACATAAATTAATTATACAGTAGTGTCAGAATCCACATTATCATGCACTGTTAGTATTGTTAGAAAGGACCTTGTCTGTTTGTAGTTTTAAAATGAAATATATACATACATATATATATGTATGTATGTATGTATATATATACACACACACAAATTGGTATTGAAGACCTCTCTTCCTGTCTTCCCTTGCTGACACAGTGGCTGTCACTATCTACATGAAGTTTTGTTATGTATCCAGGTTGTTTTTTTCCACATTATCACTTGTAGACCATTAGATTTCATCTGTCATCAGATTATCTGAAGCCAATATCCTGTGTTATTAGTTAGGATGGTAGTTCCTACCTGGTAATAAGCCCTGCTGTGAAGAGTGTGACTCCTCAGCAAGTGCAGTGTTCCCATTGCTCCCAGAAAGGATGCTGAAAAATGGGTCCATCACAGACAAATAATTGTGTCCACATATTTTTTCTGTTAACAAATGTTTTCATAAAATGAGGTACAATGTAAGAAGGGACAACAGGATTTTCTGCAATAATCACTAAGAAAACTTGGAAGGCTTTAGCAGTATGTTCAACAGTGTTACTTCTTACCAGATGATGGCTATCTGCTACAATAATGCTGTTAAGGGACTTTCAGATAACCAATGCATCCAGCAGTGTTCAAAGTTACAAATTTAATTTACTCTTCTATGTTTTGATATACTTTTTAGCTTACTGATTTGTGAACTTGAGAGCAAATTCACAGGGTTAGTTATGATATATAGCACTAAAAATACGTCTAAAAGCTGCAAAAGTTTTTATTTGCTGAGATATTTGAGAAAATAAAACAAAGTAGAATGGTAACAGACTCTGAGAGCCTGGAAGAAAAGTACTTTGATGTGGTGTTTTGGGGTTTTTTCTCACCTTTGAAAATTTACCTATAATTTTACCTATGCTTTTCCTTGATCTGTATTTCTGTAATCTTAAAAAAATAAGGATAAAAAGAAGAATTAGAAACCAACTGCTCAGAAAAATGTCAATGAAGACTAAAACCTCAGCTTCATATTATCCTGACAATTCAAATCACCCCACATTCCTTCTTTCCTTCCTTCCTTTTATAAAAACTTTGATAACACATATTAACTTGAAATCAATGCTTGTTATGAAATGAAGAATCACAGTTGAAAAGAGAATTTTTCACTCTTCTGCAAGAAAGAAAAAAAGCCTTGTTAAACATTTCATTGATTATTATGTGTATTTTAATCAACAGTCTTTTAAAATTAATATGTAGATTTAAATGGTGTGGAGAAAATGACAGTTTGTAGCAGATACTGCAGAAAGTGTATGTATTATAAAGCAAAAACATTCTCTTTGAAATTAATGTACTTATCCATAACATAAAAAGAGTTCTTTCACTCTACCAACTTTCAAATTTTTATAAATACAACTGAATTCAGTAATATAAACAAATCTCAATGCTTACAAAATATACTAGTTGCAGTACCAACAGTTAAGCAAATACTCTCTCATTTTCATTTTGTTATAAAAAAGAGGAAAAATACCATTATGTTTACCATTTTTCAAATATCCTTATTTGAATATTATAAAAGCTAAACAAATTTAGACAGAGGACATTTCTCTATAGTCCCAGTGGGTATAAAAAGTGATATTCATAAAAATAATTCATACAATAGTTTCTGATGCAGGCTCTCATTTTTTTGTGTGTGTGTAAGGTGGTGATAGAAAGAATTTGAATAGAATAATGATTGTCTTGGAAACAAGTTTCACTTTTTTTTAACAGAGAAAACCAAATAAGAAGCTATCAAAAAGTCTAACAATATCCAGCAGTTGCTTTTGACACAGAGTATGCTGTTTCCTAACTGCTTCTGTCTCCAGGAGCTATTCTGTATTCAATGGTCCTGGAGAAATTGGGAATGTTGTGCCGTCTGTATTGGCTCAGTGGGCTACCAGGGAACCTCAAAAAGTTCAGGTCGTATTTCTAGTTCTTGAAGAAATTAGGGAAAGGAGTCCATGGGGTTAAACTTAGTGTTATCTCATCAGCATTATCTCATCAGCATTCAGTACCACTGCTATGCCATGAAGGAGAAAAAATAACAGAGAAACATGAGAAGAGGAATAGATAAAAGGCAAGCACTGAGAGGAAAAACATGTTGTTCCTTAATTGAGCTGGAGGAGGGGAAAACACTGCTTGCAGCTCTCTTTTA
This sequence comes from Cisticola juncidis, assembly GCA_013400215.1. Taxonomy (NCBI): domain Eukaryota; kingdom Metazoa; phylum Chordata; class Aves; order Passeriformes; family Cisticolidae; genus Cisticola; species Cisticola juncidis. The sequence goes on from VXBR01005529.1 coordinate 1,039,097, forward strand.
AGGAGAAACTTTCTTGTGCCCATGACTATGTAGGTTAAAAATATAGTGGTATCTCTAATATACTGTCACTTTACAATTCTTATGTGGTAAATCAATGGTGAAAATTCAGGAAGAAAACAAGAGGAGGAAATGAGGAAATATATAATTCAGAATGAGAATATTCATAGGAAGTACAAGGTTAATTTATCTGACTGAAGACATCATTGCAACCCCTTTGAGGCTGTGAATATTTACATCAGCTAAGATTTTCACTCCCTTCCTCTTTCTCCCAATGTCTCAATCCCTTTCTCCCCACCGTATCCCAAAGTGTCTCTCATGGTGTTTGTAGTTCCATACTGTAGTTTATACTGTACACAAAATGGCAAGCAGGGAAGACTGCACAAACTTGTGAGGGTATTAGATTCGATGCTAAATCATTGTCTCATACCTACTTTTTTCTCAGCCACCTAAAGTGCACATATTTTTGATGTTACAATTTTTTTTTCTTCCTTTTTACTCTTCAGACAACAGCATCCCTACCTATTATCTGGGCTGGACTAGAATTAAACTCACCCAAGTGAATTCTGGAATGGAATCTTCAATGTATTCTACTTGCAGACTCAGAATAAATACGGCAAGAACAACTCCTGTAATGACATTTTCGCACTTTGGCTCACAGGTGGCAGGGGAAGGTACCGAAACTGAAAATATAAACAAAACCACCCTCTACAAACAAACCAGTAAACCAAATACCCTTGAATTTGGGATAAAGGCTGGGCTTGGGGCAGAGGCTTGATACTGCTCTTATTGTAAGCAATCCTAAGGCAATGTTTTCTAATTATAGCAGAAGCATTCCCTGTCGGATGGAGCTGCCTGTCAGCCCGCTCCACGGGAGGAGCGGCCATATGGGCTGCTCTGCAGACGGCCGGGCAGTGCCGTGGGTACAGCTGTGCAGCACCAGCACCCAGGTGTTGCAGCCTGCCTGTGACAGGCAGCCAGCAGGCAGCTCCACAAGGCTGGGGAGGAAGCTCAGTCAGGGTGAAAGAAACCAGCAAGATGGGATTTGACAGGAAATAGCAATAACGATAAATAACATTAATGAATAAAAATAAAGTGCTCTTGGTTTTGCTTTTTTTTCTGGGTCAGATCAGGATTTTCCATAAGGAACAGAGTCTGATCTTGCTTAAGATTTGCTGAGACTGTAAATAAGAAATATGAATATAACACAAGTATAGGCATCTATGAGGTTGCTCAAAATCACGTTAAAAAATAGCAAAAAGGATGGAAGTGCTTTGCTGCCATGTGAAGCAAGTGAGCATACCTGAAACAGACAGATAGCACTAATTTCTATCTCCAGATTTTCTCAGCTCCCATTCCCGGATCCTCTGCTCCCTAATTCCAGCGGCTCAGCTATTACAGGTCTTCAGTCTTATGCTAAATATACCACTTAGACCATCGGGAATGCAAAGTCACCTCACTGACTGCATCCAAGTCTCTTTTGACTTGTGCTGGTGAGGCTGCTATAGAAATCTGAGCTCCTTTCTATCACAGCTGAATCTGGAAAAGATGCATTTTTTGCTGCTGTCAGCTGAATCCCGCACACAGCTGCATCCAGATTCAGATATAACCATATACACAAATAACAGTGCTGGGAAGCTGCGAGCACAAAGAAAATACAGATTCAAAAAGCTGTTACAAAGTGCCAGAGAGCATTTTGTGCTATACAAAAATACTTATTACTAAGTATTTGCACTGGTTGCAAAGCTTTAGAAATGCTTTAAAGGATGCTTTTAACCAATGCATGAATATGATGAGGAGCACCTGTAAATATTTTTGATTATCATTCAGTATATCTAGGCTGTTATTTTGCTTTGGGCTGAAAAGCTTGGAAGAATACTTTGAGAAAAATACATTTTAAAAACACAGCAAAAATTAGCATTATATATAATATATATGCAGTATTCTTAAATGTAAAATAATACATTAATGAAAACCAATGTTTACATTTTTACTTTCAAATGTTGTCTTACACTATATACACTACTGACCTTGTTATACACTGGAAAAATGGAGAAAATGAAGAATGTCAGCCTAAACAGCTTTGAATTTTAACAAGTGTGGACTCCCCACTTCCTACAATAATCATCCTAAGCTTGACAAACTTTTGAGGGATTTAGCACAATAGCCAGGGTGTGTCAGGGTTCCGTACCAGTGGGAGTCTAGACTGAGGAATGAAATAGAAGTGAATTCACACTTCTAAATAAACACACTTGAGTTTTGGTCATTAGCTTTAAACAAGTCAGAAAACATTCATCTTCTTAATCTTGACAAGAATTGAGTATTATGGAAAGTCAAATGCAGGACTTATCTAAGAGTGATCTAATAAAAATTAGACTTCTCCTTGAAATTTTCCTCCCCTTCCATTGAGACTTAGAAATGAGAAAAATTGCCTTCTGGATATGCCTCTCGCTCTTCAATAGTCACAAAAGGAGACCTGAAAATTTTCTTAGACCAGGCTAGCTCTTACATAGCTGCACTAAGAGGGATAAATCTCATCCCCACCCATCTGTGGGGTGAGATTTTTGAATGTGCTTACATGACTTCTGTGTTTACTTTTCACTGGCTCTCTGGAAATGTGTGTTTCTCTCTTATATTTGGAGTTGATTTGAATCCCAATAAAATGAATAGACAAGCACCTTACCAAAATCCAAGTATGCTGAATATGTCCTTAAATTTTCAGTGCATTTTTTAAACATAACTTACAGTTTTCTTGCCTGTTTCTTTGTTAGCTCATACTTGGGAAGCAATGCAGAAGATGGGGATCCACATGGGGATACTGATTTCAAACATATAACAAGAAGAAGAAACCTTTAATAAAACTGCTCAGGGAAAGAGAAAGTAATTCCAGTGATTTTGCATTGACACACACAAAAAATAATTCCTCTGTAGTTAGGGATCAGTGGTTGTTTTATAGTCTGAATCATTAAAGTAGTTCTTGTATGTACAGAAGCTAAAGGAAATTGCTAGCTGAACTCAGTCATACCTGTCATCTCTATTTGATTATTAAATATATTTTTTCTAAAAAGAGTATGCAATATTGTGTTCTATTAATTATGTTTTGGAGACGAGAGGTTACTCTCCAGATGAAACATTGATGCACACTGCAAGGATTTTATACCTAAGTGGTAAAGCACACCTTTCTCCATAAGCACTACTCGGCTTCACAGCCCTCCACCTCATGACTTACTGCAGGAGACAATGTTAAAACCTCTGAGCACCTAAATTCCCAATAGTTAAGTTCTCCTAGCCACTTAATCCTGGCATGCACAATAATTTAAATCTGTTAGCATAAAGAGTGAAGTGCCAAGATCCTTCTTAAATCTCAGCTTGATTAATAAAACAAGTATTTCCAGAACAGTTTTACCTGGATATATCCACAGTGTAGCCAGGTTGTAAGAAAGGCAAAGCTGCTCTAATGTTAAAAGGGGCAATTCAGTGGTTGGTGAGGCGTGAGGGAGCTAAATTTTGATTTTTCTACTGACTGAAACAAAGTTGCCTGGGGGTACCACTGACAAGGTATTCCAGGGTGGGAGTTTTTCAGCCTCTTCTGTCTCATTTACCAGGAAATAATTAAATAACAGAGGAGCCAGAGGTAGAGCAGAACAATTTGCCAGCCTGCTAGTCAGACCACAACCTGGAATGTGGGATCATCCCCTTCTCAAAGGAATATAAATTATCCAGAAAGAGTGACACAGCTTCATCAGGTAGAAATGTAAATGTTCCCCCATCTTTAGGCAGGCAGTTTCCATTTACACAGTAGGTGATTGTTTATACCACTTTAGTAAAGGGGGGAAGGGAAAGGGAAAACAGGGAGTGGGAATTATATATTCCTTGCTATGTTGTGAGTTCTTTAGGTGAGATAAAGAAGGCAGAGGAGGGAAAACATCTATATTAAAAACACCAATATTAATGCTAATGCTTAATCCAAGATCCATGAATATTTTTTGGAAGCTGAACAGATATCAGTAATAGTGATACTTATGTCCTTGGAGGAGTAATAATAATTTTTAGGAGTTCCTGATGAAATAGAGCTTCTTCAAGAATCTTGTGATATTCCAAGTCTATAACTGGAAAATTTTATGCTTCATTTTCTTCCCTGTGGTCAGATACTTCTATGATTTCCTTTGAAAGGTTTTGGTACTTGTTGGATATTTTCTTGCATGACCTCAACTCAATATATCTACAGAAAATTAGACAATAAAAGTGACTGATCAGTGCACTCAAAGACCTTCATAAAACCAATAAAGGAGCAACACCAGAACTGGGGTAGAGAGGGAACTCAAAATCCTACCAAACAGTGTAGAAAAAAGCAAGACCAGCAATTAGAGCAGTTTGGGCTTCCAGAGATCTTGCCACTTTATTATGGCTTTGTGTCCTCTTTCAGGTGCCCTGATTACTTTGGACATGTGAAACATATATATCTTCATCTACTGTATAGAATTTGGAGTTACTAAACTTATTAAGTAGTCATATGCCTGAAGACTAGCCCACAAATCTCTGCTACAAGCCTATCCCAATTTCCTTTTCTAAATCTCATGAGACAGAATCCAAACTGGTATCAAGAAATACGTTCCCGAGGAACCATTTACCAAGATTTTTTATTCAACTCAATGTAAGCATTTTCATAACTGGATATAAAAGAAGCTTCTTATTTAATTTTTTAATCATTGTACCATACAAAATTACTTCTCTGTTGTATCTGCTTTTACTTTCATCATTTCTAGACTGAGATTCTGACCATGTAAACATCTAATTTTGAGCATGTGAGTAGTGCCTTGCAGTTCAAGAAGGGCAACAGAAGTGACCAGAGACATCTGACCCTAATTTAAACCTTAATCCCATGAAGTTTTTGAATATGAAATCAATATGACTCTTCGCACAGCTAAACGTAGGAATGTGAACTCTTTACAAGGTTGGGACCTACTAGAAAAGGCTCTTTTAATTTCATTTAGTGCAGGAATGCCATGTTTCTGACAATTTTGTTGTTCTTCTTGTAACCTTGCATGTTATTGTTTTGATGTTTGGGAAAGATGATTATCTCTGGGTTTTCAGGAGGACCAAAGGTGTTTGGGTGAGCTTTCCAATATCTGTTGATTTTATCCTGTAAGAAAATGGAAATTCCACAGTTACAGTTCTGCCAATTGTAACTATCTGCTAATATTATAATGCATTCACTTGCATTCTTGAACCTTCACAGAACTTGGGCTTCTAATGGAGAACAGTCCCCTGCTGGCTTGTGTTGTGAAGTATTATCTCCACATGTATCATTAATTTTCTTTTCATAGTATTAGGCCTCGTTAATCCATTTCTAGTTGTCTTGTATTTAAAAATAGAAGTTATTAAAGTGGATTTCTCTTAACTGCATAGTAAATAAATTATATAGGATATTTGGCTCTTAAACTTATATCATAAAAGTGTATTATTAGTCACATGTATGTGTACACCAGTGAAGATACACAATTTTATATTTTTCTTAATAAAACACAAAATTATGTTAAATAAAATTCTTTTGTTTCTATACTGGATAAAGCCTTTTTGTAGGACTCCATTAATGTGCAAGAAACAGGCAACCTGTCAATTTACTTTTAAAATCCATTCTTATTGTGCACCTTTTTGCAGATTTTTTGAAAATCCAAGTCTAGGAACTCAAGGTGACATACACTCTGTCTTAAACCCATCACAGTCGCTAAGAGAAATCCAATACTCTTATACTTTTTTAAATTCCTAAGGCATTTAAATACAGTATTTTCATTCTTAGATTAAAGCCCCCTGGGTTCTTAATTTTAATTGCCCAGATATATGAATTGCGTTCACACCAGGCAGTGCAAATTGACACCCGAACTCTGTCAAGGCCTTTAGAGAAGCTTGACAAACATGAATTATGAGATTATATTTAGCATCCTCTGGCATGCTGTCTGTTGATTTGGATTTTTTTTTTTCTATAGAGGTTTGATATAGCTATAGTGGTAGAATACTGTTCTAGGTCCTAAGCTACTCAATGAGAGGAGACAGAACACTTACATGCTGACAAAGTGCCCAGACTCTCAGGTTTGTGGAGTTTTGCAACATTTCACTTGTTTACAATCAGTTAGAAGTCACAGGGCAAGAGCAAAGGAAGACTGGTATCTATCTGGTAAGAAAGGAACTAAATGAAATTGAAATAATTTTCCCTACTCTAGGACTGATGTCCTGCCTCATTTCTTAAAGCTGCCCTTACCGCAAACATTCAGTATAAAGGGCCAGCACTTTGGAAAAAGCAGCCATGAGCAAGACTGATCCCAAATGGTGAAGGCAATTCGTATTTCCCCTTTGTTCCTGTGTTCTTAGGAAAAGAGGTGAGGAGAGCTAAATCCTAATTTCAGGATGAAGTGATGGAAAGAGATATCTTTTTGTCTGTGTGTAGCCAATATAGAATATTAGTAGTATGTGGAACATTGCCAGCAAAAGCTCTCTCACCTGCAGCAGAATGTGAGGTAAAGCATACAGCATATCCCTATCCAAGCCTCCAGAGACATCACCTCACACCACTGTGGGTGCAGGGAATTCAGGTTTCTTTGAAACTCCCCCCTGCAAGAACCAATTCTTATCATTCTTAGAGAAGAAGTCCTTCATCACCTTTATTAGACATGTGGATTCCTCTTCAGTTTATGCGGAAGCATCAATAGAGGGGATTAGCATTTTACGTTGCTTTGTTTTACCTGTTTAATTTACCTTTTTGGTTTGACTCCCTTAATTTTGTTTTCTAGTTATTGGAGATTCTACTGGTTTTTTATACTCTCAGCTTTTGCCTTTGAAAATGTTGCTAAGTTAAGCTTATCTTTTTCAGTCCTCATGATCTAACTACCTACAGATATCTGAATGTTTTGTCTCACTGTCCCCATGAATTCACAAAGTCTAAAACCCGTTTTCTTCAGTTGAATAGGCTGTTAAATCACCTCTGTGAGTGATAAACATGTCATGAGTTTATGTCCTCATTTTGGAGGACTATAATATATTAAGCTAATACAATGTTTTATTCTCTCCTGCATTGTATCATTTCTTCATGGATTATTTCTGCCATTCTCGAACTCAGAGTCACTTCGAGGAATAACTGCCAGAGAATTGCTTTCTTCTTTCTCACACACTTCCTTTCAAAATGCACTCCGCCTTAAATATAGGAAAGACTGTAAGTTCAATATCTTGCAACCCTTCAGGGTTAGAAACAGAAGCTTTATCCCATTGGAAACAGATGGTTCCTACTTCCCAAAGGGTCATACATAGCTCTTGCTGGAGTCCCTGGAAAGTCTTGAAGCAGCATGTTGTGACAGACTCTTCACACCTGCAATCATCCCAGTTACTAACCTACCCTACATATCTACCTTTTAAAAGTTGGAAGAGGCATACAATAGCACAATGGCACTGAATGTAGACAAATAAAAGCCTTTTTATTTTTTAAATTATATCAATAAAAATTGAAACTATCCTAATGTAACAAAGATTTCCATCTCCAATTGACATATGACATCTAATTCAATGAAAAGTTTTATATACTGTGTGCTGCTGATGTTGATTAGGGATTTCCTCTGGCAGAACAACTAAGGGCTGAAATCTGTCATTTTGATTTACATTAGCTGGTGATAAGTCTCTCTCACTGGTAAATCAGCAAATGCTTAGGAACATAGGATTAGGATGAAATTATTTTTGAAATGTAGTTCAGCTTCTGATATTACAGGTAGATAACATGTAATAATTTTTAAAAATAAACAAATTAATTCCCCTTTACAAATAAGTCAGACTTTTGGGGGGCTGTGCTCTTTCTGTAGATAATTCATTGTTCTTACAGCAGAAATCTTCACCTTTCTTGCCAATGTCTATTCATGACCTGGCTAATTGTCTTTTGTGTAAATCCTGAATCATCATTGCCACTTAAGGAGTTTAGTTTTCTTGTTTTGTGGGTTTATTTATTTTATTTTTTTTGTGTGTGAGTTTTTTTGTTGTTTGTTTTTTTTATTTTGTGGTTTTTTTTTTTTTCCTTTTTGGTGTTGACACTTTGTATATGCTTTCAGTCCTTCTTGACCTTCTTTTCTATGACTAATTTAATAAATACCTAATAACATTTTGTTTCTTTTTGTAAGGTTTTCTCCTGATCCTATGCACCTTTCTCCAACCTATTCCAGTTTCAATATGTCTTTTTTTGATTGTATGTGATCAGAATTGCATGCATTGTTTTTCATGACATTTCACTTTTGCCCTGTACAATGTCATTGATTCCTGCCTGTCTCCTCTGAAAACACTTCAAATGATACTTTGAAGGATCACATTTCCTTTTTCATGGTCACACTGATGTGATGGTACATAGTTGTCTGTGACATGTAGAGACAGATTTTCTCCTCAGTCATTTCCAAATATAAATTTCTGATTTACTGAAAAAATAATAATTATTATTAATTCCTAAATGCACAACAATATATTTCTTACTATTGAATTTCATTCTGCTCCTATTTTTCCAGTACACAGGGTCATCCAATTCTTTCTGCATGATATCCGAATTTTCCTAACAAGTTATATATTTCATTTAACTATGTATCATAATCCTTTCAAGGTTATTAAAGAAAATATTAACTAAACCACTCAAGAGACCAATCACTGAGGAAATGCAGTTGCAGCCTCCCTCTACCTGAGATCATCTGTGTTCTTTACTCCTATTGTCACCCCTCCTTTAATCCCTTCTCCACTTTATAATTCCCAGATTAATCCTTTTTTTCTCGTCTTCTTAACTAACAATTCCTGTGTGGTATCAGACTGATAAGATCTCTTCTTTTTTCCTATCTAGAGAGTCAATCATTTTTCAATGCATTCTATCAGGTTAGACTGGCAATATCTTATTCTTTCTTTCAAAATGTCTTTCAGAAGAAGCCTTGAATATTAGTATTTATCAGACTAATGGGTTGTCATTCTGCCCTCCTTTTCACCTCATCTTCTATTCTCCACTGATATGAAACAACCCAGGAAATAAAAAAATACTACAGAATCTGGCTTTGAAGTCTGCAATTCTATGTTTCATTTTCCTCCGAAATCTGGAATAAAAGGACTTTGTTCCTCTGCTTGGGATACTTTAAGATATTCATATTTTGGTTCTATCTCAGTTGCAGTTGCACTATAATGGATAATAACCACTATTCACACACTCATCACCTTACCAGTGTTTTCATGTTCATCATCATTGTCATGAGATTCATGGAAAAATGAGGAAAATATTAATTTAAATAGATATCTTCCTAATCTTGTTGCATATTACCACTGATTCTTCTATTTTTAATCTTTTTTATTTATGGGATTGAAGCAATTTCTTATGGCTTGACTCACAAACAATGTATAGGAAGCACAGAAGTGTAAACTTTCCCAGTTTCTTTTTTTTTGTAATTTCAGTTTGTACTGATATTTATCTTCTGTTTATATTTGAACTGTTCTCATTCACATATTTCTCTATGTCACTTATTTATCCAGTTACATTTGGAACACTGAAATATTTGTTTTCCTGCACTTTTGAGTTCCTTATATGATTCAGATGTTTTTTCTCCTTTGGTTTAAATGAAAGCTGGATCCTCTTTCTATTCAAGTTCCTGAATGCTATGGCCTAGTTCGTTTCACTCTCTGATTCTTGTATTGTATCAGCAGTTGACTTTTCAAAAATGAGAACCTTAACAACGAACAGACACTTCATCTATCTTTCTTTACAATGTGAATTCAATAAGAGATAAGAAATAGATAATCACTGTGTTTTTTGTAAATAACAAACAATTTCTACTATAACAACTTATGCAAAATCATTGAAAATTATTCAGAGCTTCATGTTGATCTGGTGACTGGCTGGTGAAGTAGGTACTGCTCTATTCAGAGAGACAGAGAGGAGTCCACAAATGGAACAATGGTTTTTTTTTTTAACAGGAAAAATATCTGATGTTTGGTACAAGTGGAAGAGTATATTGACACATCCTATATTAGTAAGTTTTGTAAGAGCTTAATTTAAATTCCCACTTACTCATTCATTTTGTGAAGATGTTAAGAGGACAGTGTATATACAAACTCATATAAATGAGTTTGTAGTATTTTCAAGAAATTCATGACATCTTCCTGAAAGTCTCTTCTCTAAATATAGAATGAACCCATCCCTAGTCAGCTTGTGATATTATCATAATTTTAGTGGTCTGTCTACAGATGTGGTGCAGTTGCTCTAGTCAATGGTAGGAACAAAAAACTGAGAATCAATAAATCTTATCTGAATATTGATTATACAATATCTTTCTCTGTTCTTTCTGGGTTTAGCTGGTGGTCTACTGTCAATCAGCAACCAGTTACTTAAGCAGAAGCTAATGTTACAGATGCCATAAAAAGAGTAGCAGCAGAGCAAACAGATTTAAATCAGCTCAATTCCAACAAAAAATATATCATCTTGAAACAATTTAAACTGTACCAAGGATAAGTAAACAGAAATAATATATTTTCTTTTACCTTCAACTGTCAGTAGTTGCTTTCATATTCTCCACCTTCAGATATGAGAAAAGTTTTAATATCTTTCCCCATACAAGTCTCTTTTAAGATCTTAACATAACTGGATATTTTTAGTTTACACATTTCTCACTGTATTTACATATTAGTTGTGACAATTTTTCAAACCAGAGTTCCTCCTACAGATAAAGAACAGGAAAAGCAGATACAGGAGAATCAAGGATCTTCCTTTTTTCTATTAATTGTGTTGATCATACAGAAACATAAAAGCAACATTAGCAACTGAGTCTGGTTTTATTTCTAAATTAATATCATTGGCCTAATTCTCTGCAGCATAGCTAGAGTCTTTATATATGTCCATACATAGAAACAAAACCATTTACACGTATGAACACCAGGGAACAGAAAAGATCTAAAGAATTATTTTGTTTTTAAAATATGAAATTCTGTATGCTTCCTTTCAAGTCTAATATACCACTTTTAACAGCTAAGAAAAGCTGCATGCATATTGAGGTACTGTCTCACTTGTTTAAGGGAACTAAATTCGAGTTCCTTCAGAAAATGTCAAAAATTGTGGCTGGCAGAAACATTATTCAAAAGATCTTTTTTTTAAATAGCATTAGTACTCATATTAGCTGTTCCTGCTGTTCAGAGTATAGGATTAGGCAGAACAGAGAGAAGATTAAAGTTTTTCTTACAAGTAGAATGGCCCGAACATGCTCCTTAGTGCTCGCTCATCAGAGGTCCTACCCTCTCAATTGTGCAAGTAGAAAGAAGGATGGGGATGCTGCCTATTTAAACTCTTCAGGATAACTCAGATGATTTATATTTAAAACAGATTAGGAAGTGTTGGTGGGAGCTAGTACATTTACTGGGCTTTAATACTGTACTCTCCAGTTGAGGAAAAGTAACATCTGGAATTACAGACCTCTTCAGTGTCTGTTCACAACCTGAGAAAATAAGATGAAGACAACAAATACACCTGAATTTACAGGGATCCTCGTATTTTTGTTGCACTTAAAAGTTGTTTCATTTGATTTACCTGACTGATTCGTCTGGCCCCATCTGTTTAACAACAGAGATTGGTAGTAGGGAAACCTTATAAATAAGGTAAATTTATTTACCTTATAATAGTATAAATTCCAATTAAGCTGATCCAAGAAGAGATACTTGGCTGTACAGGCACATCCTTTAAAAGAAGAGTTAAACTTGTATACTCAAGGAAATATTTTCAGGACTAAGAAAAAAAATCTTGTTTTCAAAGGCTTTGTTCTGCTGAATATCATCCTTGAGGAAAAATACAAAGTACAGAAATGTTCTGTGGCTGCTATAACAAATTATGGGAAGACAGATGTTCCTTTCTCCACCTTGTTTTGTGACAATTTTGTAGCTCATGCTGCTATTTTTTGGTATTGCTCCTGAAGTACATTCTGTTTCAGATGCTGTAGTTTCCCTCTGTTACAAAGAAAATGGATTGGCATGCCCAAAGCATATCCATCTTTTTTCCATCCTCTCAGCCTCTCCCATTTGACATGTCAGAGAATTGGCAATTATCAACAGATGGTGCAAATTAGAATGTCATGATGTTACTTTAAATTTTCTCCAATGGCAGGTTATCTTTCTAATAAATTCAGGGGTTAAGAAAACACAAAGATAATATTTCCCTTCCTTTAACCCATTCACCTTTAGTCTTCAAATAAGTCTAAGAACCAAAGCTAGTAAATCCACATATTTTGGTAACTCGCTGATTTAATTGCTCAAGTAACTATTCCTTAATTTATCCCTTAATCAAAAAGTTTCTCCTTATCTTGATCCCTTAATCTGGAAGTTGACAGAGGTAAAAACTAATGTCTATTATCATATAGCAAAATTACTAGAAATGTACAACTCATCTAAAACAGAACCAGAAAGAATTAATGAACTAGGGACTGAAAAGGACAACATAAAATTGCATCAATGACTATTTACTGAAAAACAAAGAATATTCAAGGAGGGAGAGGGAAGTTCAAAGTATTTGTCAGTCAATCATCAAAGGTAACCAAACATTAGAATTCAAAACCGGGCAAGTGTTTTTGAAGCATATTGCAGAAATTATTAAGATTCTGGTGAAATTCTTAACAAACAATGATAATATTTCTGATTATTTAATTTGAAGTAAATCTCATTAATTTGTTATTTAATATATCTCCTTGTTAAGCATTTTGTTGAGAAATAAGGAACTCAGAATCAGTTTCAAAATAAATAAAAGTAAAAAGCAGAAAATTTGCTAACGATAAATTGCCCTAATCTCATAATTCACAGGGAAAAAAAGTTACTTTCTAGACTAAAAAAAAGTTCTGGGTTGCCTTTCTAAGTTAAAATAGCAATCAGATTTATTAGAATTAAACATTTTGCAGAACATAATTTGGTGCTCCCTGGTTGATCAGACATCCACATCTGTTTCAGTAACAGCACTTTGGAACAGAATGCTATTTCACCGATCTCTTTTTATCATTTACTCTCTGTTTAGGCTTATTCCCTCATCCATTTCTTTATAACCTTGGATGTTAAAATCCTTTAGGGTTAACTTACAAGGAATCTACAGATGGGGATAAAGTCAATCAAAGTTTATACAAATCTTACTTGGAACTTCAAAACTACCTGGTTAAATGAATTTTTTAATATTAAGACTATAAAAAATTAAAAATTAAAAAAAAAAACAGAATAAATTTACAATAAATTTACAAATCCTTGCCTCTTCACTCACTTATTAAATTGAATGAATTTTCTTGGCTTCATGAACTGGGGATCTGAAAATGTCAGATTGTGCTAATTATTACAGATTTTGAGCCTCCATATTTTTAAGGCAAAGTTTAAATAAATAAAAATTGGTATAAAAACAGCTTTATACTGATTTGTATCTTCTAGGCGGGTTTTTTTGCAGTGTTTCATTTGGTAGTAATTTATTGAACAATGTCCTTTTAAATATCAATGATGCTCTATCTGTTCTAGAAACAAATGCAATTACAGAGTTTCAATCTTCACACACTTCTTCCGGGCTTATACTGGTACACTAACTTAATCACCTTAATGGAATTACTCTTGATTTACACTGTTTTACCTGAGCTACAAATCCAGTCTATGACCTGCAAGCATATACATGGGAGTTTGAGGCTTTTACCTATAGTAGCTGATATACATGCATAAAATTATTTCCATTTCTAAATTGTAAAAAAACAATTCAGTAGTTTCCTATTGTTTCCCATGAAGTTTTGCATAAATCTTCCCTTGGCTGTGTAAGTATACAATACATCCTTGAGCTGTCCAAATCAGTCTAGACCAACTTCTACTTCCACCTGTTTTAAAAATACAATTACTGTTAGCTTCAGTGGGAGGAATCACTTTCCTGGAGAACAGCATCCTCTTTTTAAGCTGTTGAAGGGAAACAAAGAAGATGCTTTGAAACAAAGTCCATTCTAGTAGCTTAATATTTGTTATTTTTTAGATTCCTTTTCAAAAAGAGTGAAAGAAGCATGGGCAGCTGTATCGAAGAGAAGATTATTTTCCATCAAGACTTGAGTACAATGTCTTTGAAAGATCCTTTTTAGAAATGCTAGCATTTGAAAAGGACAAACAAGGAAACAAACCTCAAAGGGGATGACAATAGTATACGGAGAGGAAGTGGGTGGGTTTAATGATTCTGAGAAGCAAAGCTCCTTATAAAGACATTGAAGAGATTTAAGGTTTATGTAGTGACAAAAGAAGTTATGGAATGAGGTATAATTTTCCCACAGGACTTTTGTCTTTTGATGTTTTTGAAACAAATTTTTTTTTAAAAAAGAAGAGTAGTTCATGATTTGATAGGCAGGAAGTTTGTGTAGAAGAGTGCATCTATTTATAAAGGGGAAGAGTATGCCACCATTATTCTGATGTATGTAAAATGACTTGAACATTCATTGGAAAAACTATCAGAAAGTTAAAAAAATTTTGAAATCATGGTAGTTATCCTTCCCCATTTAGTGTATATGAACTCTGTACATTAAAAAGACCTAGTCTTGACTCGGTTTTAGGTCTACAGCTGCTATTAGGATTGTCCTAGAACTTCATGAATCTGTAAGCAAACTGCAGCAGTGAAAAATGTCTGTGAAAATCTAGGCTTCTCTACACAGGATGGGCATTGACTGCAAGAATTAAATAGCCTGGACTTAAGGTCCCTGCAGAGGATGTCTCGACTGTCAGAGCACTTCTAGAACCTTTTGAACTGTAATATACCTGGTAAAAACCCTATACTATTAATCATTATTTTTGTGGGAGACAAAGAAAGGAGTGAAAGAAAATTCCTCCTTGCTGTGTGTCCTATGTAGGTTGTTCATACTAAAAACCCTTTTCTTTTTGGTGAATACTCTTTAGCTATTGCAGCAACACAAAAGCTGTTTCATCCTCCTGATGTGTGAATTTCACTTTGTGGTCCAGGTACACAGACCTGTTTATAACAATCTGAAGTCAATACTCACTCACCTTCTCCACATAGCTTATGTCACAGCATATATTTCCATGTGCATACTGTCTAAAGCACGTGAATTTATTGTAATAGTTTGCTTCCAATTATCTAGACTACTCCTTTGTTTCAGTATAATGGGAAGAATAAGCCACAGGGTAAGAATTCTTATCTTTATAACATTTTAAAAAGCAGATGAAATCCCACATCTCTTTGTTCAATCACTTTAAAGCTTAAGAGGACTTAGACATGGCTATACCTGTGCTCAGATTTCTGGTATGATTGTTCTTATATTTTTTGCTATAACTTCAGTGGGAAAAAGTGTTCTGGCAAAATCTCAAAGCTAAAGGCTGTACCACTCCTATCCTTCCTTACACTAATCCTACACGTCAGGTTGCACGCTCAAAACTACAAGTACAAGACTGCTGAAAAGCCTTCCCTTGGATATGGACATGATTTTACACAAAATTTGTAATCATAATTTTGTTTCAAAAGCATGCTTGTGATCCAGTAGAGAAGAACAGTCATTGCTCCAGTCCTGAAGCTTACCTGGCAAACAGTTGTAGGGAATGGGAAGAGAGGTCAAAACATACAAAAAGAAGGTTCAGTTCACCTGAAACAGCAACATGTTACTCTGTGGATTTGTTGGAAATCCTTTTTTTAAAAAAAATAAACAAAAAATATTTAATTGTAAAGACATGTCGAGAGACAGGAAGAGGACAAAATAAATACAAAAAAAAAAAAAAAAAAAAAAAAAAAAAAAAAAAAAAAAAAAAGAATGAGAAAAAATTATTAAGGTATCAGGGTGAGGAAGGAAGGCTGATGAAAAGACTGTGTGACAAGTAGTGGAAGTTGGAGACAGTACTGATCACAACATGCAGAAAAAAGTGCAACTCATTCCAGAGAAAATATTGTCAGGATCTGTGATAGTACTGCTCAGGCTTCTCTGCCAATTTCACTCTTCGGGGGACTTGCTAAAAAAAAAAAAAAATTATAAAGAGGAAAACTCTCAATGTCATCCTGAGTTGTGAAGTTTATGTTAAAACCTTAAATTGTGTGACTTTAATCCTAAACTTTCTTTTACTGACAAAATATCATCATCTGTTTTAGTACTTCATAGCAGAGCCTTTAACCTACCAGTTCCTTGTGATAATCAAATCAGTACAAAGGGAACAGAAACTCAAGTGTCAAGCAGTCACACGGCTGTACCTCCTTTACACCTGGTGAAGGAAGCCTATTCCCTCTTGAATTTGTACAGTGAAAAAAAGGAACACAGGAGGGAATTCACCCTACAGGTGCTAATGCCTTCTGTGTTGCTATTACTCCATCAGACTGCCCTCATTATCAGCTAGAGGCTAGTTCAGTCTTTCCAGAGTATTTATGAAGTCCTGCAGACTGAAAGCATGCCGCAGTTTTTACCAGTGCTTCTGATTTTGTATCAGTACAATCACATTAGAAGAAAAACACATGGGAAAATCAAATCTCGTAAATGAAATAGAAAATCCTTTTGGATTATTAGTTCAGACCAATGTTAAAAGAATATTTTGTGTGCATGTCAGATTCTGTGCCAGTCTCAAAGTAGTCATTTGGATTCACTTCATTATAGGCAGTGCAATACCTTAGGAGAGAAAGAGAGAAATAGAGCGTGAGACAGAGTAATAATAACCCTTGAACAATGAAGCTTTTCTCCTAGCAGAACTTCAAATAACTCAGACAACTATCTTTTAATCAAATATACAAGCAGCAGTGTAACTGAATTCAGCATAGCTAGCATCCATGAGGAGAAAAAAAAAACCACAGAGGAACATAAAGGAGGAGATTCTAGATAAAATGAAAGGAGCACTATGTCATGAACTAAGACTTCCAGAAAAGCATGAATACCAACCTGACAGCAGAATAAACCCATGCTCTAAAGATGGGCTCATCTTTTCCTGTTTGAGTCAACAGGACTTTCCCCACTGACTAGAGTGGGAGAGAAAACAGGCTGTTACTCTCCAGTCTGCCTCTTTCTACCAGTCTGGTTCTGGTTCCCTACTTTTCCACTCTGGTTTTCTGGAATGTGTTCTCCACCTTCATCCTGGGAGCTTCTGCTGCTTCTTCTTCTCTGTTTTAAATTTTCCTCTACTGGTTGTGCTCTTTCATTTGTTCTTTTTCTGGCAAGGATATTTTAAATAACCAAAATACACATTACATATTAGGATCAGGTAAATCTTAATGATGTTCAAAGGACAAAGCCAGTTAATGAAAAGCTGTAGGAAAAAAAATAAATTAGAGTTTAAACTCCAAACATACTCGTGTGAATTCCCATTTGTCCATCTTATGCTGAGTGGGTGAAATACTTATTAAATGGTTTTACCACTGGGCTTTTTCCAGATATGAATTCCTATATAGAACTTCAGGTTCTAATCCCAATTCAGTAGAATTATTTACTAGTGCTGAGTTTCAAGAGTATAAATAGTAAAGATGACTCAAGTGTCTCACATGTCTTCAGTAAAATGTTTTCCTTTGGAAAAAAAAAAAATCCTGTGCAAGCATAGATTTCTTTCAGATGTGTTGTTTATAATTAATTTCTCTTCAAAATTTAATCAATATTTCTACAAATCAGAGGAGGTTTTTTCAAATGGTTAATAAATTTATTTTTTAAAATAAGAACAGACTTCAGTGAATATTTTAATAACTTTTTATAGAACCATTTATTAACATGTCACGAATGTTTTCAGGAAAATGAAAATTACCCCAATTTGAATTTTGTAAAATGAAAACAATCTGAAACTTGCTGTAAATATTGAATTTTCCCTTCCAATGTCTTTAATGAACACTTTAATTGACTTTGGTAAGGTTGTTCCCATTCTTGAACTATACATGTACTGACATACCTTATGTAGTGAGGGTGGTGCAGGCATTTACTTAATTTCTTTTGGTTTTGGTGGGGGTTTTTTTGGTTTTTTTTTTGTATTTTGTTGGGGCATTTTTTAATCAGATTATATAGTTTTGGATTCAACGATACTTTGGCAAAACCACCTTTCATCCTGCCATAGCAGCCTTCATTAATCAGCANTGTTTAGTTTGGTTTGGTTTGGTTTTTTTTTAACTTGTATCCTTGTCTCAACAATCAGATTCATTTACCATTAGCTATGTAAAAATTACATGTGAAGTCCAAACTAGTAACCTAGTCTTCTTCTAGTGGTCAATGGAGAAAGAGATCTCCTTCCAAAGACAAGGTGTTTGTGACTTCTGAGGTCAATTGCTCTCAGAAGGTGCTGTATTTCCTTGAACTGTAAAGGAAAAAGAAATAGCTGTGAATGGCTAGAACCTTCAAGGATGGACATGAGTGCGTTGGAGTGATGAGACCACGCTAAGATACTAAGGATTGCTTCATTTCTGCTACTGCTTTCAGTTTTGTTGGCTATGCCTTCTGAAATCAAGGAAGCATCCCACAGAAAGGAATCAAAGCAGTCGATATTGGGCTGTACGTGACAGCTTACTACTTTTAATTCTTTTGCCATTGATAATCCTTCTTTGATAATTCCTGAGGACTTTTCCTTCTTTGTTCACCTTTCTTTTGAACAACTATTGTGGTTCTATAGTAGCCTAATTCAACCAAACTTACTAAAGGACTTAGATTTGAACTCTTTTATTCCTTAAATGCCTCATGAAGCAGAAAGTATGCATGTTTCTGCTAAGCACTGACTAAGAACTAATTGTCTTTTTTAAAATATTTAAAGACCTTGTTTAAAAAAATAATAATAAAAAAACCCCATTGTGAACAGATTTATTTCTTCCTTTGATACTCAAGAGGTCATATTTTCCACTTCCCATCCTACATGTGGTGAGCCAATTTGCCACTTGTTTTCAAATGGTACCAATAGGTGGCACTAGAAATTTCCTTTTTTTTTTTTTAACTCATGAAAAGAACAGTGGCAAGAGATTTGCCTTTTTATCAGTACAGTAGAGCACCAAAAGAAAATAAGATCTTACACGGCCTGGAAAGAAGCAAAATAGCATTCAGGCATGGCCTGCAGCTCTTTCTTACAACTATTTGATCATTGGGATGTAAAGGTAGTATTGCCTAATTAACTTGTAATTCTCTTTTTATACTACATATCCCTACTTACTGCAGAAATTTAGGTAGAATGGGGACTTGGAGTGTATTTCCTACTGGCATAAACCCAGCAAAATTTGAGTTGCTGAAATAATTTCTCTGCCTATTGATTGTTAGATTTGGTAATTAAAACTGTTTACCGTGGTATCATGCAGCATGTCTTGACAATAGGTAAATTAATTTCTTTTCTGGCAAATTTACTATAGTGTTCTGTATTTTTTTTTTCAACTAAAAGTTCCTTAATTAACTTCATAAACCTATGAATATTCATTAAAATATTCATAAAAGTATGGGACATTAATGACATGATTTTTTTTGTGGCATCTTTGGAGAAGCTATCCAAGCAGATACAACACATGCAGCAAAGAGAAGTGAAAACTGGAATGATTAGGTAAGCTTCTTTGAATTTCTAAACTCCCTAAAGAACACCTAAACATAGCCAAAATATTCCTGTAAATAAGAATCCAACTCCTGTATCTACAAGGATTTCATAAAGATTGGCTAAGAGGTTCAATATGTATATAACTATTTTAATTCATTATGTAATAAATACAGATTTTTTTTTTTTTTTTTTTTGCAGAAGTTGAATTTTCAGTCTTCTCTGGGCTTGGACTATGAGATGCACATCACATTTTGGTTGTCTTTTTGTAAAATATCTTGTAAGAATACATATTCTTGTACTATCCACATGGTGTCATGTTTACTTTTTCACTCAGTGATCTTCCTTTAGATCTATAATGACACTGAAGTGCAGACATTGAAATCAGTATATGGTCATTTTCCTAAATAAAGATTTTTTTCCTACGTCTATGACTTCTCTGTAGTTAACTACTTGTTAGTTTTCCTAAGTCAGATAGTGAGAATGCTGTATATAAAATATACACGATACAATACCTAAAAATATTTTCTGTAGTGTTCTTGTCATTGCCATAAAATTTCTCCAGTCTGCTTTGTTATGCTATTTGAACAGAAAAGCATCAACAATGAGCAGGAATTGAAGCTTTTACAGACATTTGAATAGGTAATCACTATTCAGGGATTTTGGGAAAATATCATTTCACCCACAGTCCTTCACACTACGGCCAAAGAGTTCAGGTATCTGAGGTTCAGCTGGGTTACCAGGTGGTATAAGCTACATTAACAGATCCAGAATCACACAACAGAAGACTTAAAGGGACTTGAGAACCATCTCTGTTCAGGCAGACTTCACATTTACAGCAAGGAAAGATGGGAAAAGAAAAGGAGCTTCACATTTCATTCAGCCACAGTTTTATTAAATTGGGAAGGGATAGCTGTGCAGCTAACTTTTGCTCAGTTCACTAGTACACTTCTTCCTGCAGACAATTTCCCCTAGTCATTTCTAGTCCCTTTGCTATTTACATAGGCCTTTCTGCCAAACTGAGATCTAATCCACTTTCACTCTAGCTTTAAGGCAAATTAAATCATTCATATCAAATCATATCATGTACATATGCATGTATCCATAAAAATTGGGATAACGCATTATTTAGAAAAAGGCAAACAGTGTAACACATGCATACCCTACTTTAAGGTATTTTTACTCCCTTACTTTGGAACTATAAGTATTTAAGTAACTATATATATGCAGACATAAGCATACATATATCGTATTTTAAACTTTATTTATACTTGCAAAATGTATAATTTTACTTCAAGCCAAACATAAAGAAGAGTGATTAATGCTGAAGGCAATTCATAATTCTGCACTCAAAACCAGGAAATGAATGGAAACTGGTACCCAACTATCTGGAGAAATTCTCTGAGAATATAAAAGATTAAAATGCCAATTATTGTGGGCTCAATAGGTTCATCTTCCACTAAAGTCCTGCAAGTGGGTGGAGGAAAGCTCTAGAAAGATAACACCTTTCATAACCAAGCTGAAGATGAATTAGTGCAATATACCCAGTGTCATGTCTTATTGCCTAATTGACTACCTCTAGGTATAATATAGCTCGCTTTATCAGAGAAAAATCATTCTGATTTATTTGATGCATTGTATATCACAAGGAAGTATGCATGAGGTTATTAATGTCTTGCATGGCTGTGACATTTTCCAAGGGCACAGATAATACATTTCATCATATGCAGTACTAGCCAGTTATGATTATTATGCTGAAATTTGGTATTTTTATGAATTTTATTTTTTATGGTATTTTTTCCTCACATTTCCTGCTTGGCATGTAAGAGTAGCAGCATGAATAGTACTTATGATCTAAAGGAATCTACTGTAAATGTTACAAAACTTTATTTGGAACAGAGCAGTTGGAAATATTGGCTATAATATAAAGGCAGATTATACCAATTCCATTTATTGCTAATTTATTATGGCAATTGAGTTGTTAATTGTTCTCTTTGGCTCATAAATGTCAAGGTCTATCTATAAGAGTCAAGTGGCTGGGCCACAGTCTCTAAATAAATGTAGCTCTGTCACATTAAAAAAAAATGTGTCGAGTGAATATCATCTTTTTCCCCATCTTCTCCTAAATATTCTGGAGGTCCTAGGAAATTAAGGTGGATTGTTTAGAGGGACAAATTTTAAAATTTAGTAAAGTGGTCTTGACACTAAAGAAGTTTGCCTTAAAATTCAGATGAGTGCAAGACATCTTCACAGAGCAATTAAAAGTCATGTTTGACTTTTCCAACAAGTTAGTAACTTTATTTAAACTGTATAAATGTTTCATAGAAAGCATTCTGTGATTCTGTGATTCTATGATTCTAAAACATGTTTTTCACTGTTTTTCTATCCTAGTGCAGTCAATTATATTTCATATAAGTGCAAAAAACAGAAGAACAGCCCTAAAAACATCTCAGACAAGTACAACACAGTTTAAACATGCCAACAACTCTTTCACTTTGTTTTTTTCCTCTTGCTTCAGGGTGTCAGTCTCATGTGTTTTGAATATGGTACCCCTGCCTACTGCCTTTCACCCACCTGAAGGTGCATTTCGATTGTTCTGGCTGATGGAAACACATAAGGCTCAGCCCATGAAATTGTGGATGTTGAAGTAACTCTTGCAGATATGTTAAAATCTGACAAATGTTTCCATTTGAAAGCATTTTTCATACTAGCCACCTACTATCAGACATGTCAGAGTACCTCAGACAAAGGACATGCTAAGTCAAAAATTTGATACGCTCATGTGATAATAGAGTCATCCCCATCTCTTCCTAATAGAACAACGGAGTTTTTTCCACAGAAGTATTTTGGTAATTTATGAGGTGTACTTAAGAGAACAGATCCCTACAGCTAATTCAAATACACTGAGAGAGTGGTCTTGCACAGAATGGTTTTACATTTACCAGGAGACTGTCACTTTACAGTCTGTTGAAATATCAGTAATAATCTTTGAATGAGAATAAATGATGGATTGAACCTACCAGTGAAAAAGTTTTCAGGACTAAGCTTTCAGATTTCATCTGGAAAATTTGCTTTCATTTTGTTTTGGAACTTGTCTGGCAATACTTGAAACAATGAAATTTCTCCAAGTGACTTCAGACAGACTCTTGCAGGACAATGAAAGAATTCTGGGGTTTAATTACTTTTTTTTTTTTTATTATTATGGATGAAAACAAATGCTCTCCGCTGAGCTTTATTTGTAGTCATTTTCTTTAAAGCAATGTCATCAAACCTATGGAGAAAAGAGGATAAGGGTCTCTGAATGCCTCTAATTCTAAGGGTAGTGTCTAGAATAACAAGAGATCTAAATCTATAGAACTGTATCTCAACAGAAAACATGCAGATAGATTGAGTGATCTGGTACACTGAAGAGGACTTGAGGATACTTTGCCATTTCAAAGGAGATTGTAATGAAAGCCATGAAGTGGTCTTGGTCAAAATGGCTCTTCCTTGATCTACCACATTAGGAATGCTGCCAGTGCTGGCAGCCTCTCTGGTTTATGCTGAGCTGGACATGAATATTAATAGGGCTGTGAGGCCTTTGAGAATAAAGTCTGGGGTTTTAGTTTTCTTTTGTTCTTTCTTTTTCTCTCTTTCTCTGCCCAGAACTTGTCTGTGCATGCCAACAAGGTGTTTATCAGGAAAAAATCAGGTGGGCTAGATTCAAATGCTTATAGCTCAGCTGCTCTTCTTCAAGAAGATTACATGTTCACATAATTGCTGAGGTATAAATCTGTTCTTTCTTGTTTCCACCAAGATCTCTGCAACTAGAACCACGTGAAAAAAATATTCAACTGCCAGAAAAATTGGAGAAAATTGTTCTGTCAGGTTTTGAGAACTGGGAATTATTTTTGAAAATACTAAAAGCACATTATCTTTCATTTATCCCCTAAGGCAAGTGTATTAAATACATCTAATTTATCAGACTAAGTGGGTCCCAGTTAGCACCAAGTTATTTGTCACATACAATGTGCTACAGCTGCCAGAGAGCTGGGATGATTCAGATGCATGTGGAGAGTTCACACAAGAGTCTCTGTATCTTAATAGCCTATGTTAGCTCTCAGATGAATTAATTTTGAGAACCATGGAAGGGAATAAGGCAATCCCAAACAAAAAGATAAATTGATGTTATATGCTATTAGCGCATGAACCAGGTAAGATAGATTACCAAATCATTTTTTCTTTTTCTTTTTCGTTTAACTTTCTCATTTTATGCTTCCCTTGTAATTTCTGCATGGAAATGACTTTTTTTTTTGTTTCCACCATAAATGTGAGTGGACTTCAAGACGTTTTATCAATGCCTACAAGTATTATAATGGCATCTATTCTAGTACAGATTCCATTAGCTGAAATCTTCAGTCAAAGAAGTGACAAGCAGTCCAGAAGCCTTGCAACCTTGTACCTTTCCCACTGCTTGTGGCAATAAATTCTGTTACTTCTAACCCCTGGAGTCTTCCAAAAAGTCATACTACTCAAATTTTGTAGAGGGAGGGAAGGAGAAGGTAGGGGAAAATGCCTTTGACCAGATCAGATGGATTCATTTTAAAATATTTCAGTGTCTTTTTATCTGTTATCATAATAGTCTGCTAGTCTTTACTTCAAAAAGAAACTGCTTATGTCAATGGGATTTAGTCCTTTAAGATATTCAGCCAGCTGGCTACTTTTGAGACTTAGTCCCTTGTCCAGACCAGCAGGCAACATTTTTAAGCCAAAATCAACAGAATCAAGATGCATGAAATAGCTATAACCTCAAGTGTTTGTCCTATTATTTTATTCCAAATTTCAAGTAGAAATATTAACAAAAAGCTATATTCATTAAGACTATCACTTCTGTGTATCAAAAATCACAAAATGACAGTTAATGCTTTCATGAATTTCTAATTGCAGGTAGAAAAAGATTGAGGTCTAAATAAGGACACAATGATTTTATATCGGTGCAATACTTTCTGCAAAGGATGCACTGTGAGCAAAACTAGGTAGTGGGACCCCATGGACAAGATTTAGGCATTGTTGTAGATTGGAGAATGAAGACATGGCCTGGATACTGCTTTCGGTTTTGATTCCATCATTCCAGAAACTGCCTGAATATGAAAGGTCTGCAGAACAGAAATGGCCAGGTAAGGGTGAGTGAGCAGTGTGTGTATCCTCTGTAATTAGAGATTAGGAATTTTGGAGAATTCGGACCAGAAAATGGAAAAGAAAAAAAAAAAAAAAAAAGGGAGAGGTAATAAAAAACATCTCTACCCAGCATCTATGTTAGGTGTTCTAGTATTTCCATGAAATAGGTGATGGATGTTAGGCTGACAGTCAAAAAAAAACAATTTTAAAGTTGTGATTGCTATTCTTCTCAAGAGTAAATTAGCCCAAGAAACTCACACATAATAGGTAGCAGAGATTCCAATGCAAGCATAAAATTGGATTACTCTTTTGTAAGACTCAAAATTGCACAAAAATAAAAGCAGTTCATCTTTATGTACCAGGACATCAGCTGGTGTCAGGACAAAGGTTCTCAATTGTCAAGGGCAAGCAGTAAGTGCTTTAGTTTAGCTAAATATTCTGTTACCCTCTGAAAACTGAGTATGACAGCAGAATAGTGTTTCTTTGTTCAGTATTTCCTTATTACACCCAGATCATTTTTGTGTTACTCACACTTTATGACCTTCAATCTCTATCAGCTCACCTGAGATCTGAACACCAAACTGCCTTCTGTGATAAGCAATTCAGCATCTTCACTAGATAATGAAGTTTCTAACCAAATGGAATATATCAAAAGGAATAGCTGACTTACACTGCATGGCTAAGTACAGCTCATGATCTTGCATGCAGAGGCATAAACCAGCAGATTAGGAGCAAGCCTGTAGAGCATTTGCTTCATCCTGAGAATCACTGAGACTCAACTGCAAGCCTGATATTATCCAATGATGAAATAAAAAGCCATTCCCAATTTCATGTACAAACTACTCCTTGAGCTCCCCCTTTCTTTTACTTTCTGAAAGTGTAATTTAAGTGTTCAGTGGCCATAAGATTTAGGTGTGTTGCCCCCAGGACAGAAAAGATTCACGAACCCTGGTCATTATCTATGCAAAGAGTAAGTTGCAAGTGACAATTACAATTCAGAACATTTTCTCAAAGATGGATTGATTGCAGTAGGAAAAAAAAAAAAAGAAAAAAGAAAAGAAATGAGTAGCATTATTCTCTCTGATTTGAAGGAAAGACAAGATCACAATAGACTATATTTCAGTCAGTATGATAGGTGGGAAGAGAGTCACCTACCATTGTTCCTTATTTCCTAAAGTTTAAGGAGAAAAAAAAAATGGATTGTTGTAAAGATCTGGAAATGCATGTCCAATGTATCTCTCTTCAAGAAATATCAGGGGGAACTGAACTGGTGGCCTACTTTTGGAGATAGGCTTGAAAGCATTTAAAATTTTCTATCATTTTCTATCATTATTACTATTATTATAAACATCATCGTTATTATAATTATTATAAATATTAAAAATGGGTTAATGTTTGTCATATTAAATTAGAGCTATCAGTAGTGTTCAGAGGTTGTGTAAAAGATAGAGATTTTATTATTTAGCTCATTCAAATACTTACAGGCCTTCTTCAAGGGAAAAGCATAATTACAGAACTGTGTTTCCAGATTTGAGGAATAAAAGTAAAATGAAGCATAGATCTTAGGACTCACCTTTTAATGGACAGTGGAAAACACAGTCTATTCTTGAGAGTCCTTGTGCAAGCACTGCTGTTTCAAGCTGCTGGACTATATACCTTTGTAACTGCAGTGAACTGATACACACTTCAGTTGAGCAGGGAAGTCAGGCACTGAATGAATATTTTATCTATTCCTGTGTTCTGGGAAAAGAAAAAGGTTTCTTCTGCCCTAGAGAAAACAGCAGAATTCAACCATGAACAAAAAGCAGAGAAAAAAATGGTTATTAGAATTAAGATTTCTTCATACTCAGTCAGACACCAAGCACAAGGCAGGGCACAATGAGACAGCTATACAGAAACTCTTGCATGGCTCAGACTTTAGGCTGCTGCTTCACATATTGCAGAAGCATGAAACTTCTGTAACTTTTCTTCTGTTATATGATTTAACTCATTACAGATTGCAGCTTAGGACAGCAATGCCTACCATACTTCTCACAGTAGAAAAAGATGTTTGCTCAGTTACATCAGCAAATAATAATCCACAATGAAGACAAACACAAGGAAGTCCCTGACCATCTAAGATTTATGTACCACTTCAGTTGCTGACTAACCTCAAACACAGGATACAATTGATCTATTGCCACATCAGCTTCTCTCTAGAATCCTGAGCTGTTAAAAACCATATTATTTCTGATATAGAAAACTTGTTTCATTAGAAAAGTTAATGATCCTGTTCTCCTCTGATTCAGGTATTTTATTCTACACTACATCACTAATGGGAAAAACTGTCACAATTGAAGAGGGATTAGCAGAACCTAAGCTGATCATTAAGTAGGTTGGTAGTGTTTTCCATTTCACTTTCTTTCCTCCAAAGTCTCAATGTTTTTAAGGCACAGTACAACAGAGTTAATCAGCCAAAATTTTGCTCAAAATCTATTTAAAAGTCTCAGAATTTATTTTGTCTGTTTATTTTGTCTGCCCTCACCTAATTTGAGAAGAGGCTGTCAGCTTGCAGCGGCAAGAAATGGCCAAGAAATCACATCCTTAAGAGACAGAGGAGGACAAATAACAATCAATAGGATTTTTATTCAGTAGCACTGCTCCAATGGACATCAAAAGTGTGCTATTGGAGTGTATTTGGTTGTCTGTATACTTTCAGACTTTTTTTCAGAAGAAAGAAACAGTAGAAGAGGAAATCAACAGTTCCCTATTTGAAAACTTCATGGATATTGCACTTTTTCACAGGTATCATTTTTGATCAGTGTTAGGAAACACACCAGAAAATTAATTGAGTTCAGGTGCAACAGAGACAGTGTTTCCATATATGGTTTTGGTAGCATTTGATTAATAATAACTACTGATGGATTCTTACATCTAAGCAGAAGTTTATCTTCACTAAAAAGTGAAGCCACCATTTTTGCTCAACTGTGACACAGACAACAATTCATCCTCTTTTGTCCTCAGTGGGAGAAATCTTAATTGCAGTACTCTTCAAATCATTCAGTCAAACATAAGAATTTTTTCTAGATTACCCAGATAGGGACAGCAGTTCATGGCATTACTCCTTCCTTAGCTGCTGAAGATGATCTCCAGTTTCTCAGACTGCACTGTTATGATTAATACACATGTGAAGATCTTAATTACTGTTGATGTATATGTGGAAAACACAGAACCACAACCCTGTGATTACCTTTTGCACCATAGTAATTCAGTTTGAGGGGGTTTTGCTTTTTTAAAGGACAATTTAATTAAAACTCTTGCTAGTCTTCAGAGAATAAGTATCCTTATTTCTTGACTTTTAGTAATAGGAGCAAGCTTTCTCTTTTGGTACATACATTTCTAGCACTGGAAAATCCTGATTATTCATGCCAGTAGGCTAAGCAAATAATAAGGCAATCACAGAAAAATATCTTTAAACCTAAAAAGACTCAAATTGAGATCAGGTCTCTAGACCACCACCACCAATATTAAATAGCTAAGAAAAAGCATAGCCTAATGATTTTGTATCACTGCTATGATTTTTTTTTTTTTAACTGGTAATGGTTTTACATATCAATAAAAATGATATCAATTTTCACTGAAATGCAGCCTCAGATAAACCTGGATGCAAGAGACATGTAATGCATAAACTGTACATTTAACTTCAATTTAAACTACTGTTTAATTTGTTTTCCCTAATAATTTTAACCATGCAACTGATTAATGCCAGTGGCATTGTAGAAAATTGAATACTAGAATAGCTTCAGATGTAAGGTGTGGTTACTGCTTTACCCTACTTAGCTAAGCAATAAATTGGAAATTTGGTTAGGTAGAAATCTTGATTAGCTACATTCTTATAGCTATTTTTTGTTATTTGAAATTTGTCTGCATTTGATAACATTGACGGAATCTAAGATTCAAAGAAAGCTTCCTCTGTCACATATTGGGAACTTGCTTTTCAAAGCTTTCATTTCCATCCATTTTGGAACTAGATTTAACCTAGAATTTTTTTTTTTAAACTTTAACTCTTAGGAACGTTTGGCAATGAAGTCCTTGATGTCTCACACTGCTAGTGGCTCTGTTCAACATATTAAGGATCTCTTAGGATCTCAAAATGACACCACAATGCTTCCAATTACAGAGCTACCAAAAGTCACCTGATGAAGTATTGAAGACTATTAAAATATTTTTCCTTTGAATAGCTGTCCCAAAGAAACTTTTAAAACCACGTACAAGACTCGTTGCTTGTCCTGTTTTGTTGGTTTATTTTCAACCAAGTTGTTTTAAAGCAACAGATGCTGAATAAAGATATTTTATACAATGAGCCAGTCTCAACAAGGCAGTTATTTCAAGAATGGTAATCCGTCTCCCTTTACCATATGAATAACTTCAAATCCATATCTCTGTTCTTACCAGAAAGTGGCATAAGAAGAGTGGAATGGAAGCTAGTAAAGGACTTGCAGATAGTTCTTATGTTTTAAGTGTTTTATGAAAGAGAATTCAATATTATTTAGACCAGAATTCAGAGAATAGAAAAGCCTACAGAAGTGTTTTTCAGGCAATAAAGACAAAAATTCACCATCTGAAAAGATTCATGTTTCCTCCCTCCATTGTCTTATCATAAAATTCATTTCTGTTTAGTGATAGATTTAACAGGAAGGATTACAAATAACCCTTATCTGTATCCCCTTTACTACTGTTTGGAAAACTCCTTATCCACTTGATGTGCTGGAAGATTTTCTCTAGGCTGGTTTTTCTCTGGACTGGACTTATTGTTCAGGTTTTGTGGGGTTTTTTTTGGGTTTTTTTGTTTTATTTTTGAGTGTGGTGGGGTTTTTTTGTTGTTGTTTTGTTTTGTTTTGTTTTTTGTTTTGTATTTTTAAATTTTTTTTATAATAAAATATTGTCTGTCACTAGGTTATGTTTTGAGATTAATCATTTTAGTGAGCATTCAAAGCATAGATCTCTTGGATAACAAGGAAGGAAGACTGTCTAGGTATCTGGATTCAGAGAGATGCTCCATTGCTCATCTCTGTCGTAACTGAGATCTACAAATGAGAAACCCTGTCACTTATGAAGATTTACATTAGTAAAGACTAGATGGCTGCTCCTCTGGTGTGCTTTATGACTGTGACCTACAATTCAGGAGTCTAAATTTTATTTATGTGCTATTTTAGAAACTGATGCTCCTTTATCATTGTAAAAGGAGATTTACTCATCATTTTAAGCATCCACGAGAACCAATAGGAACTTGATAGGAGCTTGCTCTGCCATTGCCAAGCACTGTCATCAGCTACGTCTTGTTAAAATGCCCTCTGAACTCAGTTTTCATTTTTATTATGCTTTTTCTGATTATCATTATTACCCTGATTTTTCTGGTTCCCATGACAGAATTCTTGGCACCTAAGGTTAACTTGGTATGGCATTACAATCCCAAGTGTAGCTTGTGTGCGTCTTTGTAGTGTGTAACACATGTCTAGGATAATACAAGACTTAGTGAGAGTTTCATCACTGACTACCTTCCAGATGGAATATTAAACTACTTGACTAAATGAGGAAGTTTTTAATTTTTGTGGCAGCTTCTTTATTCTCTGGATGGAGATTTCCATCTCAAGAATCCTAACACCTGTTGGTACTTTCTGTTTATAGTTTTTAGGAGGTTGCCTTAGTGAGCTGAAAAGTAATGAAAAAAGCTGTCCTCCCTTACCAGCTCTGAACTCTAATACTTTGAATTGTGAGTTCTGGTTATGGCTCAAGATTTATGTTTTGTTTGATTTTGGTTTTTTGTTTGCTTTTTTAATTAAAAACTCATTAGAGTTACAAGCTTCATTTCAGATTTCTCATTAGCAGCCACAAAGGGGCATAGCAGCCTACACACTTTGCAACACTAGAAGAAATGTCTTTAGTGTCTTCAAAGGAAGCCCATTCAGGAGATCTAACCCCGCACCTCTGCCCTACAAGATTCTGAAACTGAAGAACAGCAGCCACAGTTCTCAAGAAGATATCTGGGTGTGAGCATTAGGTATCATCTGGAAAGCATACTCATTCAATCCTCTACCTAAATGCTAGAGTACTTTTGCAAAAATATTTCAGGCATGCATTTGCTCAGACCCAGGCCAGCACTGGCACTGAGGCTGGTCAGAGGAGCATTCATACGAAGCCCTGATCATTCCCTGACCTCATGTGGATCTGCTTCATATTCTATCAGTTGGATCATACAAGGGCTAATCCAAAGATATTATTATCCAGTTAAGGTTCCTCAGGCAACCCATCAGCTTTGGTGCTTGCTACATATTTTCTGTAGGTGCTCAGTTTCTTTAATTTTTTTTTTTTTTTGGTTGAAATGCAGGTTTTATGTGAACAGAACATAGAAAGGAGAAGTAATTTNCAGCAAAAATTCTCTAAACCAAGAAGTATTTGCTTTAGGGAATGCCTCCTTAAAGGTATAA
Organism: Cisticola juncidis; assembly: GCA_013400215.1. Lineage (NCBI taxonomy): Eukaryota > Metazoa > Chordata > Aves > Passeriformes > Cisticolidae > Cisticola > Cisticola juncidis. Next base: position 1,070,206 of record VXBR01005529.1, read on the forward strand.
GCAGCTAAATGTTCTCTCTCACTCATATTCCCTCCTAGGCATCCCTCTTTTCATCTTTTCTAACTAAAGGATATCATATATATGATGAAAAGTTCAGTGATTAGAATATTTCCTAGGGAGACACAGGAGATGGGTTAAGATCCAGTCTCCTCTTTGACTAACTGATATAAGAAGTCACATTTCCTTTTTCTCTCTCTTTTTTTTTTTCCTTTCCCCAGAAGAATGTTCCAAATAAAGTATATCTGCAATGTGGTAGTAGATTTATTATATCTGTCTATGCTCTCTCACTTTTCTGAATATTCATTAGACAAAAACCAGCATATGGCAAGTTGGTAGAGCACTCATGTAGAATGGGTGCTTTATATTATGGTTTTGTTCCCCATACTCTGATTTTATGATATGCCTTTTTAGACAACAGTTTAGCCATTTTTTTAAATGAAAGAATTGAAATATTAATGCTAAAAAAAAAAAGCAAATAAGCTTTATATTCATTCATAAAACCAGTGTACAATCACCACTGAATTTCTTAGGCAACCTGAAGCTGTTTCTACCTTTTTTTCTGCTTTATTTCCTGGGTATAACCAGCTCCTTATATATATATATGTTTCTGTGTATGTATATATATATATCTCCAAGTAATATAGAAAATATTACAAAAATTTATGCTTAATCTATCTTGTTAAATATGGAGTATAGTACCAGATTGATAATGACATAAACTGTGTAATTAGACAGAATGGTATGCGTTGGCATGTAAGGCCTAATTATGTGATTACTTGTGTATATATTACATAAATATAAATAATAAAAATAATTTGAAATGAAATTGCTGTCAAAAAAGCTCATCTGTTTGAGAGAATTTCTGTAAAGTATGACTCTCTTGCACTAATTTTACGGTGACTCAAATCATGTGATAAAGAAAATAGTTTTCACTGAACTCACTCTGCTGAACAGATCTTCCAATACACTGGCCTAAGTCTGAATAAAACAATAAAAAAATAACAGTTGATATGCACAGTGCTGTACTATAATAATCCAATTACTTCCCATAGTGCAGAAATGACATGCAATTTCCACACCTGTGACTCCCAAGAGATGTTATTTGCACAGTTTGGATCTGAATGCCTAGTCAAATTTTGCTTTGGTGCCTTGGGTCAGATTTATGTTAAATTTCTCTCCTTATAAACTCCACCATCACATATTATTTTCTGGTGTGCTGGTTACATGCACTGCTCTCTTGCTTGGCAGGAAATCTGTCTTGATGATCAACTTCTGCATCCTTGTGGTTAGTGGCCGTGCCATAAAGACAACCCCTGTAGTGAGAAGTGCCAGCTCCACAGTGGGGAGAATGAGAAAGGTGGGGACTGTGTTTTCCCCGCTGCATTTAGTCTGTCTTTCATAATGTAGCTGTAGTAGTAGTGTTAGGCAAGAGACCCTTCAGTTCCACAGCAAGAAAACCAACGACCAGTGTCTGGGAAGTGGGATTTTGTATCTTTATCATCAATGTTAATACACTGGCAACACATGAGGAATAAGTTTGATACATATCAGGAGTCATGGTCTTAATAACCAGAGTTATTTTTTAAGTGAAAAAATAGCAATTTGACTGATGCTTAGGGCCATACAAGCACTGACAATTTGATTGTGGTATAAAGGATTTCTAAGGCCTTTCAGAAGTCTGACTGTGGTTTTTTTGTTTGTTTGGGGTTTTTTTGGGTTTTTTTTTTGTTTGTTTTTTTTTTTTTTTTTTTTTTTTTTTTTTTTTTTTTTTTTTTTTTTTTTTTTTTTTGTTGTTGTTGTTGTTGTTGTTGTTGTTGTTTTTATTTTTTTTACATCAGTTGATTAAATTTTACACATTTTACATTTGCATCTACAACTGTCAAATTTCCTGTCTAAACCTAAAATCTCATTGACTTCAGCTGTGCAAAGCACAGCAAGAATCACCCTATTTCTGTGCTTCCCTATGCAATATTGTCCCAAATCTGTGCACAGAGAAGTAGACTATATGCAGACCCATTTCCAGATACTTGTGATTTATTTACTGCTTCTAATGCTCACTCTACTCCACTGACTGATTTACGGAGTATATTCTGCCAAAAGCCAAAAGTGACAAGACATAATATTTGTAATTAACCACTAAACAGTCTCTAGGTGCAGGAAGTACATTTCTGTTGCAAAAACAGAGACTCCTTTGAAGAGACAACAGGAAGAATTCATTGTCAGTTACTTAGGAAACTATAAAACTCTTTCTGCCTATGACTCCTAGGTTGGAGAGATAGTATTATCTCAGGGTTTTTGAGTTCAGTATTGTTGTTCTTTCCTCACTATCCCTAAAACTCTCCATTTGTTGTCATTTACTTTCTGGTAGTATGCTTGTATATCAAGTCACTGCAAGTTTGAAGACATACTCTGAGGTATTTAATTTATTCATTTTTATTCATTCTATTTTATCTAAATGCTTTAAAGTGTTGTCCAGGCCTGCTCAGTGTTCTTGTCTATTATACATATATATATATTAATATAACTAGTGAAGCAGTAGGATTTAATAAAATCCATCAAATTGTGAGTCTCACAATTTGAAAATTCAAGTCTCCCTTCCCCCTTGTTAACCTAATTTTAAATGCATTTGGGAAAATGACATGTGCAATATGTCCTCAATGTCTATAGATTTGGCCTAGTTCAGTACAGAAGGGGATTGATTCTAAAAGCCCCCACAGGAAAAAAAAATAGTGCCATCAGCTTCCTCTCACTTTTACTAAAGCTCATTTCAACTGTGTCAGTACTGCAAAGAATGAGAGGTTTTTACTAGGTAGGCTTGAACCTTTTAGACATTTTCATCTTAATAAACATGCACGTCTTAATAAACATGCAGATTATACCACTTTCTAACTGTTATTTTCCACCTAGCAATGTAAAGCAAACATCTAGCAAATAAAAAATGATTGGTTATCTCTGTGCTCATTTGGACACATTATGTGAGCAATGTAGCCTCTCTCCTATAAGCACAACTGCACTACACTGCTATATTTAATACTGACTGAAATGCTTCATATTGTAAAGGCAAGAGTTAAAGACACTTGAACTACCAGGCACTGTAAGCAATAAGTCTGCATGGGTTCCTAAAGAAACTCAGGTCTGGTTTAGAAAGAACATAGAATCATAGAATAATTTGATTTGGAAGGGAACTGGAAAGATAATCTAGTCCCAACCACCCCATCATGGGCAGGGATATCATTCACTAGATTAGGTGCATCACTAAGTAAGGGTCAAAATTGCACTCAAGGAAAGAAAACATTATATTGTACTGGCACACTACTACTACCAAGAGAGTAAAATGAAAAAAAAAAAAAAAAGACATTTAAAATATTTTATAATTTTATCACCATACATGGTGATAAGGTTATGTTAATAGGATTAAGTGATAAGATTAATAAGATTAAGGTGGGTAACCCAATTACATTTTCAACTAGTGTGGCACTGATCTGTGTGGACGCAACATCTTGGCTTGGTATGGTTTAGAGTTGGCGTTACCTGAAGGTGAATCAGAAGCCTCTACATCAGGCATCCTTGGGCTTGACCAGTATAAATATATGTTCATACAATTTATTAAACTAAAATAACAATTTCCTAAGGTATGTGAAAAGGAAGAATGCAATTATGTGAGGAGTTGTATTTTGTCTGCAGAGAAAAGACTCTTAACTACTTTTAAGGAGTAAAAGTAGATGGTGATGAAAAGCAAGTTCATACGGGCTGCACGTATTCGCCAAAGCGGCAAGTTTTGGTGGTGGTGGTCTGTCTGAATGGCGTCTGCAAGAAGGTTGGGCTACCCAGTGCTGGACAGGACTGGTTCTGCAATTAATTCACTGCTAGCCACAGCTGAGCCCATCACCAAAATGTGTGAGAGCCCTGGCAGAACATATTTGACTTAGGGAGAAAATGCCAGAAAAGCAGAGATGGAAAAAAGACTCAACAGCAACAAAACAGAAAAAAACCCCTAAACCCACAAAATCAAAATAAACAAAGAAAACAAGCAACAAAAACCAGAGTAGCAAACACCTGGGAACACCTAAATCAGAGATGAAGGAGGAAGAAATGTTCCATGGTGGAAAAAACATTTCCTGCAGAATGTGAAGGACCCATGCTGGAGCAGGGGAAAGGAGTAAGAAGGAACAGCAAAGAGGAACTGCTGTGTACTGACCATACAGCACTCCCTTGCATTAATTAGAGGAATAAATAGAGGTGTCTGCAGTGAAGGAGAGAAGTTAAGCAAGGAGAAGGGAGATTACAGGTGTTTTGATGTTTATCTTTCTGTTCCAAATGATAGAGATGTCTTTTAATCTGCAACAAATTATTTTCCTCCCATCAGGTCTGTTACATCTAACACAGTATTTGATAAGCAACATCCCTGACTCGGAGCACACCAGCTCTTTCATCCTCTCATCTTCCTGTTCAGCTGCAGAGGAGGAATCAGTGAGTGGCTGTGTAGGTATTTAACTGTTAACAGATACTTATGTACCATGCACATCTACCTGCACACACACTTAACCTAACTCTCTACTGTAAAACTTCTAGATAGGTGTAAGTTCACTTTGGAAACATTTTAGGTATCTTCTAGTTGAAAAAGGCCATTCCACATCATTTAAGCAGCAATGAGAAATGCTTCAAGCCTATTTTTTCAAAACAGCCATCTTGTGTCCTCAGAAAATGTTAAAACTCCACAAGCCTTGTTTGTAGTGCCTATCATAATGATTTTTTTTTGTCAGAGGCAATTAGTTAATATCCTACTGGAAAGATAGTCTGCTCTAGAAATAATACTCTTGTGTTTGCTGCAGGGAAGCTTTAATTCCTCTTACACTGCATGAGGTTCCTTAACTTCTGCTGTTTAACTTCTGTTTGGCTTTTGTCATGGGAATTAGTAATTTTCCAGTGTTCTTCTCCTGTTTATTTTCTTGTCTGATATGCAGGGCCTTTTTTCCCATCTGCACTCATATTCAGCCAAGATCATTTTCTGTCATCCCTGTCACAGAAAAACAATGTTAATTTGTATTTAAATATATTTTATTATTATTTTATTTTTATTTTAACATGTATTATTATATTTTATTATATATTTTATTATTTAGTATTTTAAATAATTTGTATTTAAAACTTAGTTAATACACCAAAATTCTAATTCTAATAATACACCAAAAATCAAATTCTAATACACTAAAACATATTTATATGACCTAGAAAACAGTCATCCTTGAAAATAATTAGGTTACATCTTTTTAAAATGTTTAAAGCATGCTTCTATTTCCTAATCCAGTTCTTTTCAGATAAGTAAAGTTTGGTCCTTCAGAAACACTGATGCAATTAGATGTTTCTAAAAATATCACAAGACATGTAGAACTGACATCCCGTGTACATGTTGTCACAGTCTGTATATTCTGTTTATTTCTATTAAAGGAACAAAGTTGATGTTTATGTGATAATCAAAACTAATCTTGGCATATATTCTTTAATATTCATTTTACCTTGATTTTAATTAGAAAATTACGTTCTTATATGTTTTCTAGCCCAAAAAAAAATTCTACTGTGTGTTATGTTATACACTAGGAATGCCTGTGTCTTTCCACCACCTCAAGAGAGAGAGGGGAGATTTGTAGTTACAGAGTTTATCTTTCCAAGTCACCACTACTCATGATGGAACTTTGCTTTCCTGGAGATGGCCAAAGAGTGCACATCTGTAGGAAGTGGTGAATGAATTTCTTGTTCTGCTTTTCTTGAGTATGCAGCTTTTGTTTTACCCATTAACCTGTCTTTACCTCAGCCCATGGGTTTTCTAGTTTGCATTTTTCTGACTCTTCCCAGTTATGGTAGATAGGAGGGAGTGAGCAGTTCTGTGGTACTTGATTGCTGTTAGGGTTAAAGCACAATAGTTATGAAGGTATTTAATCTCTAAATTAGATCCACCAGAGAGGTTATGGAATTTCTATCCTTAGACATTTTCAAAGGATGTAGTCCTAAGCACCAGACTCATTGCTTTGGGTTGAGGACTGAACTAGATGACCAAAAAAAAGCACTTTTCAAATCAAGCCTATGATCATTTAAGTCTCTATCTACCTGCACATTTAAAAAATCCATAAACTTCTGGAGAAACTGTGCAAAAAATATGCAAATGTCTCCTGAATTAGGCTGTTGTATGCATGCTATAATCAAAAATATTCTTCGTGTTCTAGGGCCTAAGCTTTGTAGGCAGTAGCTGTGCTATTTAGACAGCATTTTCTGTAGGTAAGCAGTGAACTTTTTAGAAATTAATACAAAGCCAGAAACATATGCAAAGAAACTTGAGTTGATTATTGTGGTTTGGAGGTTTCTGTGCATTTTTAATGGATATCTATATCCTCTGGGAGTGCTAGAAATAAGGGTGATTACTTATTGGTTTTTAAAATGTTAATTTTAGTTTCAACATGAATTCAGTTTTCCAGTTATATCTTGTTGATATGAATAGCATCCAGTGTCCAAGCTGGTTAGTAATTGAGGCTTTGGGAGTTGGACTGCTCTTGTACTAATTAAAATCTAATCATCATCATGAGAACAAACACCTACTGAGACTTTTAACTGTAACTCCTAAAGAACCCCTCTCAAAGTTTGCATGCATGCACACTCTTTGTCAAAAGTGAAGGCTGCTTAATATGCTGAATATATTGTACCTGTAATAACACAACTTCTTACAGGTTTATGCATAGAAATTATCTCACTCTCAGTTCTATGCATAGAGCTGTGCAACCTTTTTACTTTTCTCATGGACTGAGGATACTTTTTCCCCTTCTATTGCCTCAGCCAATGCTATACAGACATGATTCGGGAAGTGTTTAAAACATTTTAATTATCAGTCTTATCTTCAATAAAAAGTTTTTTTAAACTTGATTATAATACCAACCCAAGAAACATGAACTTTTCTTTTCTTTTGCAGGAACATCATCTAGCAACCAAGTATGGATACATTCACATCTATATGGATATTGTAGCACAAGCTTGATTTATGCATACAAGTAAAAATATGATTTCTTGTTTAGAAATTGAAAATATGCTTTAAGAAAAATGTTTTTAGATACACTGAGACTGTAAACACTCACTCTGGAATTTAATCATCAGGAATATACCATGAATTCTGTTAATTTGCCCTTGTGTGATCTTGGAACATTAAGCTCTTCCAGACAATGAAATCAATAAAATCAGATCATGAAAAATGCAAGGGAGCACACCAATCCTGATGCTGGTAAATAAAAGTATTGTTGCATGTTTTATTGCATCCACATATCTCACAAATTAGCAAACTGTGATAGGGAATTTAATTTTTTATAAATTTTAGGAGAAGAGATAACAAGAAAGTTTAAACACTGGAACTTTCAAACTTTAATTATAATGATGAAAATTATTGTGGTCCTTGAATAGTAAAACTCTCAAGGACTACTTCTCACTGCAATCCTTCTGTACAGTCATCTTAACACTCACTCCACTCGTTTTCAGGTCACATTTGCTATCTTTTAGCTGTACATTACCTGCACATGTCAACAGTAATTGTGAGTACCTAATAATGGATCTGGGATGGGTGATAATTATAAACAGCAAGTTTCCAGTTCCTTTCTGCCATAATCTTCTGGTACTAAAAGTGCATAAACCCTATTTAAAGTTAAAAATGATAACAATTGCCTCCACTTTCTTTGCAAATTCAGGGAAGTTTTCATTAAGTGAATATGATGAGAAATAGTTCCTCAGTGAAAATGATGTGTGAAAAAAAACTTCTTGCAGTACTAAGTTACTGCATTTTGACGTAGGTTTATTTAGCTCAGTCATTTAGAAATGAAATATTATAATTTGATCCAGATTTCTTTTGTGTAGGTCTTTGAGTTATGCCATCAGATAAGTCAAAGTAGTGTTAACTGGAATATAAAAGCAGGCCAAAGATATGAAACCAACTTTTATCAAAGAGGTAAAAGAGAAAAAGAGAGTGCGTTAGAGAAAACAATTATTTTGTGGTTGCAGTGCAGTATAGCATTTTGGTACTGTTGTTTAGGATACCTGACAATATAAAAAGAGGCAACATGGTTCTTGGGTTTTGTCCTCTTTTGTTGAAGAAGAGGGCATGACAGCCTGTTTATCAAAAGCAAAAGTAAAAGCTATGGGTAGATTGTTTTTCTATGAGAGAGATTTCTGTCTTAACAGATAGAAAGGAATTCCGACTGGCCGAATTTAGTCCAGGTAGTCAGCTCCCTTGGGGTGGTTCTATCAATACGGAGGATTTTTTTTCTCTCTTCTGTACAAGAAATTACATTTAGCTTATGAAAAGCAGAATAGGGAGGAGACAATATCAAAGGGGAGAAATTCTAAGTCACCTGAGCCAGTGAAATTTTTGGGCTATGGAAGGAACCACTCAAGCGCAAACTCAGAGATGTTCAGCCAGAGCAGTGTGGTTACAAGAAGGAAGACTGAAATGATCATATCTATCATGAGAATATTAATTCATAATAGGGCATTTTAAGGGGATTTTGGAGATATACAAAACTACTTAAATGTGTTAGATTTTTTTTTTCACATGTAAAATAAGAAAGAGCTAAAGATGGACTATGAGGAAGCAAGTACAAGAAAATGGAGAGGATGGAGGACAAAAAGGACAAGACACGTGTAAGCTGTGTTTCAATGTAGTTTTCTGGTCAAGACCTGCATCTAATTGTTGCACTCTGTCCTATCTTGCTAAACTCTATTTCCTGTGTGATGCAGTCTGTGTGTATTTGGCAATCTAGTAATGCAGTTTACACTGGACTAGCTGTGGAGTTGGAAAAGGAGGAAATCAGAACTATGAAAGACTCAGGATCAGAGCTGGACACTGGATAAAACAGGCTGAGGGCCTGGACATAAGTTGTGGATGTTGGCTTAAGGTCTGTGGTCTGAGGGACTCATACCTGTAAATCATTAGAGTGAATGTGTGTAAATGCACCTACCAACCTGCAAACTCCAAGCCTGATCAATCAGACACGAGGAAGAGCATAGGCCCATTTGTGCTGTTCACATTTATGTGAGTGTTGTTAGTCTGATGTGGCTCTCAGTAAAGGCCTTGCTCTCCTGCTTGTGATGATCTGTGTGCTGGCCCGACATATTTCTCTTGTGTACACGTGTGTTTGCCTCTTTGGAATATGTGCTCAGCCTCACAACTGAGCTGGAATTGGGGAACAGCAGCAGCAACATTCTGCAAAACTGTGAGGAGAACTCCCCCGGGTTCATCTTCCTTTCACAGTTGAGACTTTTATTGTTACAGTTGTTCAGCTGTACTCAGAACTGACAGGATCTTTCTTCCTTGCCACTTGCACCTCTGTACCTGACATCTCTCACACTGAAGCAGGTCTGTGAGCATTTCTGTTGGATTTTGCAGAAATGCCTTTCAAATTTCCTGGCGCTTTAAGCATTTCTTTTTAAATCTTGCTTCAAAGAACAAGGCATATCTCTGAAGCCCTGGAATCATTCAAATCTGAAACACTCTGGGGTTTCTGAGTAACACTGTAATTTGAAGCATTTGAATCACCTGGGAAGATCTGGGATGTATTTATTAATTATCTTCTTATAGTGCCAAAAATATACATAGAGATGTACAGCCAAAATTAAAGGTATAATCCTTTTCCCCCCCACACTCCCCAGAAACTAGGTGACTGATCATATAAAGTGGCAATAAGTGTCAGTGAACATCCAAGGACAGCTGTGTTCTCAAACTCTCTGGACCAGTTTAAACAACAGCTAAAACATTTTCCTGCAAGAGAATTTTGAACTCTCAGATTAACTTCATGCCTGAATTTTAAATTCTTAGGTGAATCAGACTTTTGAATCCTTTAAATTCAGGCACCCTTATTGCTTTAGGGATATGAAGTCTTCAATCAGCTTTGACAGGAGAAGGAATTTTCCATCACTCTGTACTAACACCATGTGTCTGATAAATATCCTTCATCTTCCTCATTATTATTAGAAATTTTTATTGGAAAATAATTTACAGAAGGGTCTACAGCAAAGCTTAAATGCATGTTTGTGGGAGTCTGTGATTGCCTAGTTCTACAGTCTCAGATCTTTCATACTGTTTGCTTCCATGTGCAATGGACTTCCCACACTAGCTCCTTCCTCCTCCAGTTGCTTTTCTGTTTCTGACTCTTGCATAGATATTGTCTATTGTCACTGCTGGCACTGAAGGAGAAACCTCTCCCTACCTTCATGTTCATGTAGAAAAAATAATTAATGAAATTGCAACTTGTCTCCAGACTTCCCTCAATTATCCTGTTCATGGGTCGGTTTTTCTTTCTCATCACCTGGCTAGATCTGAACTGATGTCCTATTTTTATATCATTTCTCTCATTTTAGGCTCTGTTTTTGAAATCTTCTATCCAATAGAAAATGGATAGAAATTCCAGACTTGATAAGAGACTTGCAATTTTTTCTGTCTTCTTAACTACTATCAGTTACTTCAAAGTAGTTAAATGTATGTAGTAGTAGACCTGAATGGCACTAAAATATATTCCCTACTTTTCTCAAAAACTTGTAGCTTCTTGTAGCTAAATCCCATTGACAACAGGACACCATCCAAGATTAGGCAGACAAAAGGAATGGGTGTATATAATTGTAACAAAAATACAACTACAGGAAAGATTTTACCATATTTTCCACATAAACATTCTTGGTTTATGACAATTGTTATACAAGATACCAAAGACAAAATAAATAGACTATCTTGACATAAGCTTGTACTAAAAATAAAAAGGTCAATAGTTTGATTAGTGCTCTATATTCTACAATAATATATACAGTACATTATTACTATATATACATATATTATTCTACATACAATATATACAATAATGCATTATATAACAGCTTAACATTGTTAAAATAATTTTGTTCTAATATGTGCTGTAATAAGCATCAGTGGGATTAAAAAACAAAGCTTTTGTTGTTTTTTTGGTTTTTTTTTAGTTGGCAAATCAGCATTTCCAGGGTTTCTTCCCCTGGAAATTAAAAAACATTGCCACATACAAGGTTTCATTTGGATTCTGATAGATCAAGTATTTACTTTTGACTTATGTGATAAGAAATGCCTTTTGTTATGACTGGTCACATTTTAGTAGCACAGTAAAGCCTGGCTTTGAATCAGGGCTGGAACCTGGCTTACCTTATTGTTCTGATAATTAATTGCAGGACCATATAATCGATACACAATTCATTGCTAGTGCCAAACTGTGCCGTAAAGCTCAGGAAACTGGCACTGAAAATACTGCTTGAAGGGTTTGGTTCCTTCTGCTGTTTAAGCTGGTGACAAAAATCCTATTGATCTGAACAAGAACAGAATTTCGTCCTAACTGTTGGATGTTGTGCTTGTGATTGAGGCTCCTTTACTTTAATGTAAATTGACATGTCTTAGTCTGACAAATTCTTTTCATTATGGGCACTAGGATTGCTTCATGGCCTAAAGCATTCATGACTCTAAACTGTTCTTGGCATTTTAAAAAATAATTATTTTAAGCCTATCCTGTCTCTTATTGCATTTTTGGTACTTAACTTCTCATGCTTCAGCACAAAGCTTGAAAACATAAACTAATACAGCATAGGGCAAGAAAGGTGCACAGAAGTTGAGTAATAGAGTGCAGCAATTTTTTGCTGGTTCCTAAGTGCAGTGTCTGTAGTTGAAATATCAAAGGGTAAATTCAGGACACTGTTTAGGCTGGAGTACTCACACCAGTTTTGGTGTAAGGATGTAACCATAAAGCAGAACTAATTATGAAAAAATAAGGTAAATACTAGGCACAAGTGTTTTTCTCCCTCCAGCTTTTAATTTAAAATGTTTGGTTTTTTTTTTTTTTTTAACCATGAGCTGCTTATACTTCACTAAAAGAAATAGGATGTTGCCTGTCAGAGCATCCTCCACCATTTTGCCGTTCTTTACCAAGTTATTGTAAAGTTTGGGATTATAGTCTGTTTTTTACAAAATACTACCTTCTACAGTGTTCAGGATATTCAAAAACTCACTCATGTCATGGCACAGATAGTATTTGTGCAATCAATTCTCTCAGCTACAGTGTATAAAGCTGCCAATGCAAAAAAATGGCCTCTCAGACTAAAGGAATGTATGCAAATTCCTTGACCTCCACTCCAGTTGGCAAATGTAATAACATTTAAGGGTAGAGAAAATGGGAAGGAGAATAACAGCAGGATTTTCCTGTTAAAAACTCATTAAAAGGGAAAAATGAAATAGAGGAAAAAAGGACCAAACTACCTACACTAGCATACATTAAAAAGAAAGAATCATTTAGTCAATTAAAAAAATAAGTGCTGAATCTTCTAATGAATATGTGAGATATCTTAAAGGAATAGTAAAGAGAAGAAAAGGCTGATATTTTTCTGTAGTTTGGATAATTTTTATTTCTAATGTATGTAAAGATATTTTGATATTATACAGATGGACTGTCTGAGGGAGGAGTTAATTATGCATTTCTGTGGTAATTGTGTTAGTGGCAACTATGTAATTTTTCATCAAAATTGGATTCTACCCTAACAGTGAAGCTAGCTAGGTGGTATCACCTGAATAATCCTATTCTTCATACTGTAGCAGCAGACAAATCAATTATGGATTCTCCCCCTCCCCTTGTCTCTGTTAGTCATATTTGAAGTTTTAACACTGCGCATTCCGTTTATTTGCTGCTGGCCTAATAATCCCCACCATGCTGGGAAAACCTTTGTTCTCTGACAGAAGTAATAAAGCCGTCTGCACGATTCCCTCTTGTGAGACATGGAGTGCTCTCATTTTATTTAATCTGGTGGTGTGCAGCCTTTTCAAAGTAAGCACTTCACAGGGAATGAATGGAAAATGACATCCCAGTGACTGGCCTGTGTGGAAAAAAAAATTAAAATTCGCCTGTCAAAGTAAAAACCCAGTGACTCTGAATTTCAGATTTCCCCTCTCCTCAAGTAAGCTACATGAGAAACCTGGGTCAAATGGGTTTTAGCTCTCATTTCTGCTGGAGCATGTGTCTTCCTGTGGAAGTGCTTCAGCTTTTCCCGCTCTTCATTCACTCATTCCCACTGAATGGCAGCACACAGAAAATGAAGAGATCTAAATGCCAGCAGGAGGCTGGCCGCTTTCTTCTAGGCATGTCCTGAGCCCAGTCACCCAGAACAACTTGTGATCCCTGGACAAAGACACACACAGCAGGTGGCCATATCAAGAAATTTTCCTCCTGGAATTAGATATTATTCCAGGAATCACTACTGAGTCAAACATAATGCCCCATCCTGCTGGGTCAAGTAGGATTTCATTTCAATTTCTTTACACAACGATGCGTTTCATCTTGTCTGCATACAATGACAGTGCTCAGGCATGAAATAAATTGAAGTGCTTGAAAGGCAGAATTATCCCTTGAACCTGCAGCATTCCTGACCCCCAAAACATACATTGTCAAGTGAGTTCCAGATAAGCAGGATCTTCACCGAGTGTTTGTGCTGCTTGGCTTCCTTTAATCATACTCCCTTTTGTAAAAGGGATTTTCGAGGGGAAAGATAAATCATTGCTGAGGAAAAAGGTCATTTTCAAAAGGCTTTAAGAGCCTCATTTCATGTGGCTTTTCAAGGTGAAACAGGTAATTCAGTGCAGTGAAAACCTTTTGTATCCAACTTAATTCAGAGTTCACACTACCAAGAAAACAGTAACAAAATAAGCTTGAATAAAATTCTTCATTAAAACTGTTTTCATAGGTGTGTGAGCCACATTTTGTTGTTTGATAATACGTTAGCCTGAATATTGAAAAATAAATTTATGACTAATACTGAGCTGTCTATTCTGGCTTTAAATCATCTGTGCCTCCAATATCGGACCATTTTCTTCCTGTAGCACAAAAGGCATCAATCATTTCTTCTGGGAATCACTTTTGTAACATATCTACTGAATATACTGATACTGAGACATCAAGACACATCCAGGCAGATTGGCATCCTGCTCACAAACAGAGGGAGACTCATATATTTAGGGTAGGGTAGCAAATATTTTGCAATGTTTCATGGATAATGAGCCTGCCCTAGATTTCAGGACTTTTTCTGTACTTTCAAACTACCAGTGTAGGCCTTACAGATCCCTGCTCATAGGTCAGATATCTGTCTTTTTTTAAGGTATCTGTGCTTTGCATTTAAACCCCAAGATATGAGCTCAGTGTAAGAATGACCAGATTAGTATAAATAATTTGGGTTAGTAGATAAAGTCACAATCCTTTCAACTATAATAAATACACTTCTCTTTTTTTTTTTCTGATTTTTCTTGCTGAGCTGAATATCCTCTAAAGCTTGGCTACACTCATTGCACTGGGAACAACTGTGCAAAATGTTCATTAATGTTAATTGAATCATTTATAATCATAAATAATGATCCTGACTGAGAAAGCCTTCTTTCCTAATGAGGACAAAATATTTTTAAAACATGCAAATGTATCAAGAATAAGATACACAGAAATGGATCTTGTTTTACATTTTTGTTTTTCCCACACATAAAAATAATGTTGATTAAAATATCTTCAGCTCTGAAATAGAGCATGTACCTGCCCCAAAATATTCTAGAGGCTGAAGGTACTCTTATTTTAGTAGAAATAATTAGAAATAGGTAGAAATGCTGCTAAAAATGAAAATTCTTTGTGATATTATGTCCTTTGTTATTTCCTTTTTCAGTGGAATACCAACCCTAATGAGATGCAAGCATTGTCACAGACAGAATATACCTGATGAGGATCTCATGAAGAAATCATGTTCCCAGACTTATCTTCTTGGAAATATCACATCTATTTGTTAAACAAAAGATAATAGTCCTGCCTGCAAATCCTTCTTCTTTGTGAAATATAGTTGCTTGTTAAGAAGTATCTCAAAGAGATTGTGCATAGCACATTGGATGAATCATGCTTATGAACTCTGACAAAGTACATAATGTATGTGTGAATCTAATTCAAATTTTTGATATATTGCATCTCTCCAAACCACAAGACACTGCCCCATCAGTGCTCTTTAAAAACTGGAAAAGCTGTAAGTATATAATATTTATAAAATAATAATTGAAAGTATGGTTTAATTTAGAAGAAAGAATGTCTGTCTTCAAAAAGTAATTAGTATATTCATCTTGTGCAAACAATTTAATAATCATAATATTGATAATAAGAACAATAACAACAAAGCTTTTCTATTCTGCACAATCATTTCTATATTAACCTGGTGGCTGCAAGAAGCCATATCCACCTTGGAAAGAATTTTTCTTCACTATGTCCTTTAATGTGGATAAACCTGGACTGGAATATGAGAGATAATCAGGGTAGAAAATAATTATGGGAAAGGGAAGATGTGGGTTCAGAAAATTATTATTAAAAGCAAAGCAACTTATGAAGTCATTCATGTCCTTCTGGCTACTCTAACATAAGACTATTCAAAATTTTTCTCCATTCTTTCCATTCCTCCAGAAAAAAAAATAGATGTTGTTCTCAAGGTAATTTAATCAGAAGGGCACTAGCCATTTTCATATAAAACCTTTCCCTTCAAGGCCATTGGTAGAACTTTAACCTAGAAAGAAAGCTATATATTCTATGCCAATGAAAATTTTGAACCCAATTCTACTAATTCTAAAGTAAATCAGGGCCTCTCAGTATATTCCACCATCTACAGAAAAAAAAAAAAGTTAGAGGAAATCCCAATTAATTTTCTTGAGTAGATAATTAGCCTATTAATGTGATCTGAATCAGAAACATTATGTTGTGTGTTTAATTTTCCCAAATGGGATAGAGAAGGCAAAACCTTTATATTAAATTTAAGTTTGTGACTAAATAAATATATCAGTCTCATATGGAAAAACATATATTTCTCACAGTTGTTTGTTTGGGTTCAGACCTTGCATTTCTTTGTGCCGCTCACCTATTTGTTTGTTTTAATCTTAAATTTCTGATTTTTTTCTTATCACATGGGCATTGCATTGCTTTGTTGTTTGTTTGTTTTCCTAGGAGTTTTTCACCTGCTTTTCTCTATTTTTTTCTCAAAACTTAATAATGCTGAAATTCACACCAAAAGCAGAAAGCAGTTTTCTACTTTTTAGAAAGACTATTTTTGTTTAGTAGGAAAGGGAAAGTTCCATCTGTAAAGAAACAAACAAAACACTCACACCAAGAAGATAACCCTAAAATCTGCCGAGAGAATCTATGACTATCAACAAATATCAGTGTATCTAAAGTGATTTTTTTTCATTGCCAATAGAAATGGCTTCGTGTAAGGAAAGACACGGAATACTTTTTCAGTAATCGTGTCCATTGGCTATGGAAATGAGTAAAATGAAGTTCAGTGAGGAGATAAAAATGTTGTGGTGATGTTGTCTTAGATATTTCTCGCCAGCACAAACATTTCTCTGTAATCAGAGCCCCAGAAAGCTAATGACCCTATTCTTTCAGAAGACAGGAAAGAAATTGAGAGGACAATTTGTTTTCATTTTTAAAGGATTGCAAGCAGTCGTGAAAATGATGCTAATTTTGTTGCTTATAAAAATGAGCATTGTTTTTGTCTAATTTTCTTAAGATTTCACACAATTCCATTGGAAAAAAAAGATAAAACAAAAAAACTTCCATGATGATGAAGTGAATCCCCATAAATGTTTAGTCCAAAAAATAAAATTCCTTCTTCTTTTCTTCTGATTATTAATTCAGTGCTTATTCAGAATTGCAGCCAGAATACACAAAAAACCTCATCATTTCATGATTGTGATCTACCTTATAATTTTTCTACTTCATGAAAGAATTCCACCACTCAGCATTGTTTGCTAACATATATTTCAATTTTTTTAAATTGGCAAGAAAGTGCTATTTTCATATACATACATTTATAATGAGTGATCAAGAGAAATACTGGGAAAATCATTTAAATCACAACCAATCCACACACATTACGTTATGGAAAAGGTATCCTTATTCTGACTAAATAAATTTTATTTTCCAGGATTAGTTAATTGAAATAAACAAAGAAACTATTTTCAGTCATTTTATGAATCAATTTTCTTGGCTTGCTGCATTTACATCAATAACTACATACTTCAAGGCAGGAGTTCACAAGACCATTTATCATGTTTACATTAGTGATAAGCACAAACACACACACATATCACAGTCATTTCCTTTAGATGTGCTCTTATCTGAAGACTAACTGTTAATTTTGTTGCTGACACTGATGTTCTAGTCATGCCAGATGAACAGTTATTACGGCTCATGATAAGCCTAGTCTTTCTTTAAATCAGAAAAAAAAAAAAAAAAAA
>VXBR01005529.1:1087559-1160779 GCA_013400215.1 Cisticola juncidis
ATTGTTTTTTTTTTAATAAAAAAAAAAAAAAAAAAAAAAAATCTGCAAAAATAGTCTCACATTTACAGTACTGAGTCTGGTCTATGAACTGTTTTGTGAGAACACATAAAATACATAAACAGGTCTTTGTATTAAATAGTCCTTATTTTCACACTCATTTTGATCTTCCATAAGTGAATTGGCAAGTTGCACAAATGTGCATTTTCTTGAATGTATATGTGGGAGGGTTCCCCCACACCTTTTCTTCATGGACACTAACTTTTCCTGTTGGGAAGTCTATTAATCTCCCAGGGGAAACTCTTCATGGGGAACGAAGTATCCACCCTCATCAGGAATTTATACACCTGAATCTTTGGGTGCTTTGGTTCCCACTTGTGTGAGCACCAAGCCTGGCACCATAGCATATCAGGACAGGGAGCACAAATTGGAGTTGGAGTTGTACTGCTCCCACACAGCAGCCCCTGGTGAAGGGATGTCAACCAGCTAAAATGAGCAAGGGCAACCACTGCATCTACCTGGAATTCTCTAATTAGAACTTTACATAACTTACACATTCTCCAGTCCCAACTCAGCACTAGCATGCACATCCATGAACTCCCTCAACTGAAACTGTCTGCTAAACAAGTGCAATTTCTTCTGCAACAGAGAGTTAATAGGCAAACTTTTATATTATAGGGTATAATAAAATAGGGTAAAATTTTTTTCAGTATTATGGGTTTATTAAAAAAATCAGGTCCCTGTCCACAATGCTGTAATCCCTGCATTTTCAAATTAAGAGTGCAACAAACAAGAATGACTTTAAATGTTTTACATATGGGCTTTGACTTGTATTTAGAGTTTTTCAGTTTGTTCAAACGAAGAGGGTAAAACTCATCAAATGACTGCACAATTTGCTCTTACTTTACTGTCAGTACTCCTGTATAGCCTTATGCTTTGGAGTCATAGGAATACTGTTCAATTGTTTATTTATTCAGTGTCCATAAAATGAAAATTTAAGATATCTCTGCAGGTGAATTGCTGTAGATAGTGACATTATTGTATTATCTTGAGCAAATCTTTTCATTCTTCCTCCTTTTTTCTATGCCTATATATGTGACTATGGGAAAGGGAAGCAGGGTTGTGTGAAATTGTGTGTTCTCACTCCCTGCTGACAGTGAAGATTCCTTTTCTGTTCTTTTAGAAGGAAAATGTGCTTTGTTTAGCCATTAATTCAAGGCCATATTTTGCTATTTCTATTTTTATAGTTTACTTTTATACAATTGATTTGACTCTGACAGGCACTGTACCCATACAAAAGGAAAAGACAGACCATGTCTTAAAGAATTAATGTCCTTAAGATAATAAAAGCCTTAGCAGATAAAAAGAAGGGGAAAAAGGGCAAGATTAATGATTAATGATTGATACAATAAACAGTCATTTCTACATGTCAGTTCCAGGACCATGCTTTTAATGCTTACACAAGGACCAGCAATGACTTCCAGTATTTAGATATGGAAAAGTCTCTCTTTTACCTGGAGGAGAAGGGAAGTGGGCAATGAATAAAAGATGTAAAAGTAGATTCCAGGAATTGATGGTCAAAGAAGATCTTTTACAAGAATTCCAAGAAAAACTACCAATAAATACCACCCAGTCATCAAAATAAAAAATTGAATTGAGTAGGATATCACATATGAAAAAACAATTTAATTTATAAAAAATAAAGTCCAAATCCAGTCACAAACAAAGGACACTATATCTCATTTGAAGCTGTTTTATATGAGCTTAATTTTTATTTAAGGAGAAAGAATATTGTAATATTTCTTCCATTATAGGTAGTGTTTTTGAAAAATATTTTGATTTATTCACTTAGAAGTTTTATCCCTAAATATGGGGGATCATTTTCAAAATTGTTGTTCAGCTGAGGAAAACAGCATCTACATAACTGAAAGAGTCAGCGGTATAGCATATACTAAATTTAGGGATACAGTCTTTCTCAATTTTAGAAATTAAGGTAAGAATTTCTTCCAAAAACATTAAAATATGTATTTATAGCTGGTTCATTAATTTTGTTGTTGTCAGAACATCTTCTGCCAGACATCTGCTATCAACTATTTGTAAGTTCTGAGTGCAGTATGCAGAACCAAACTCTTTCTAGTCCTGTAAGAACATGTTATTAGATACTGAATAAATTGTAACAAGCCTTTTTAATTGTAATAACCTTTTCAAATTGATCTGTAGGGGGTCGTTTCACCCATACAAAATGATGGCATCAGTAAAAAGCCATTAGATGTTCATTTTGATTTAAGGCTTTTAAGGTGAGCCATAACTTTCAAAAAGCTCTCACTACTGCAGAGTATCAACACCAATAGAACCTTATTTTCCATGGTTCTTTTGTGAAAACTCTGTGTATTCCCAGTAATGCCTGAGGGAGTCATGCCGGGTCTTTAAGACGGACTTGTATTGAAACTGTTTTTTAATATTTTCAGATGATCATGATGTGAAATAGGAAATATTTACTAAACATGAATCAAAACTCCCAGTCCCCATAGTGAACTTTCTGTTCTAGAAAGAGGCAAGATCAGGAGAGTGGAGCAAAATCAATGAGGAATCAGCTTGATCCTGTTTCAGTTGTAGCAGTAGAATTCATGGTAATAAATTGTACCATCATTTGGCATATAAGACTTTTTTTTTTTTTTCAAAATACAGAGCTGTGTTGTTGAATTTAAAACAGACGTTTTAAATGAATTAAACAAAAAGAGAAAGCCAGTGACCACATAGTACTGTGTGGCGGTGCATGTTTTTCAAATGTGTTGCTCTGTAATAAGTTCTGTTTGATGTAAAGTTTAATTCCTTTGTATTAAGTTCAGTTCCATGTACCCTGCCCCCCACCTAATTGGTATTCCTTTGTTTTGTCTTCTTCGTGTGTGCACCTGCTGTTATGCAGCAGCCCCTTACTTGTCCATCATCCTTCCCGCCTTTTGCAGATCCCTTCCCGCCTTTGTAAACCTTTTCCCGCCTTTGCTTTTCCCCTCCCAACTCCTTGTAACTGGTCCGAAGTGCCATCGTTCACCCCTATTCTCCCCAGAGACTGTACCCCACTGGCTGGAAGCAGCCAACCCCACCCCTTTTTCCTCCCCTTTTGCCTCCTTTAAAACACTGTGTTAGCCACGTGTCTGGGTCGGATCCGGGACTCAGAGCTGGGCTAATAAACCCACTCTGCTGCACCTGGATTGGACCCCTCTTTCCTCTGCCTTACTGCAACGACATCTCCTCCAGTTCCTTTCGGGGCAAAAGAGCCCATGGGAGTCAGCCCTGCTCACGTAGTTGCAGGCTGACTCTCAACTGCACCTGCCTCAGTGCCTGGGCTAGCGAGGGGCGAGAGCCAGAGGCTCTGAAGAGGCACTGCGACAGCCGTACTGTTCTTATTCTCTGAAAAATAAATGCCAAGGAAACTGAAGGGTGGTTTTCTACTTGTTTAATCCAACACCTGTAAATACAGCAAGACTCATTAGTTGTAGATGAGATAAAATAGTGAGATTAAACTTTGCACGGTCACCAAAATTATAATCAACAAAAGCAAGTGTGATTATTGCTACGTCTCTACAAGATGCAAAATATTTGCTGTCAAGCAGCAGATGTGTTTGGTCAGCAAATTAGATGGTTTGAGCCATATTTTTCTGGATCTGCTACTTGGAGAAACGAAGAAAGATCTACTTTCACTAAATTTCAGAATATGCTTCTTACAAGTAGATTAAATACGTCTCTGTAAAACAGATTAACTACTGAGATGTCTACAGGCATGGGGATGTTAATAGTGAGCAAGAGGCAACATTATCATTTAATATCAGACACGACTATATAGCAGCAAAAATTGCAAGAAATAGAACCTCATCTTAAAAAAAATTAAAATCAAAAATCAGTTTCAGATACCTGAAATTTGCTTAGAAGATAATTTTGTAGTGGGTAAAATGTACCATGATGCTTCAGCTGAGTAATAAAGCATGTGTAGAAATGCAAAAATAGCAAAGTAGTAAAAAGACTTCAAGATAGATTGGATTATGGGAACAATCCTTTCTCCATTGAACAAGTCACTTGGGAAAAACTCTTTGTACAGAGATATACAGTTCTCCATTTGGGAGGTTGATGTATGCACTCATATTGTTAATAATGACAAAAATCCTTTTCCCTTGGGGTCAGCAATCTCCACAGAAGCTTCACAGAAAGGATATACTTTGCTTTCTTACAAAAGTATATGGCATGCACTGCTGGCCTCAAATGCATGTCTTTGAAATTATGCCAGTGAGAGGAGAAAAAATAGAAATGCCTATTAAAATAAAGAAGTAAGTTCACTGAAGGTTATTGCCAATTCAGCTAAACATCTTTCAGATATAGTTGAGTAATATTTGCCCTGTGTTCTGAACTAATGGCCTAGTCCTAGTGCATTTCTGTTCATTTATGACTACAGAATTTAAACACTCTAAAATTAAGAACAAGCAGTGGTTGCTATAAACCAGAAATACTTGATGGGGTGCAATAACTATCTAATGCCAAAAGAATATAGTGATTTGTATTATGCTTTCTTAAACTTTCCTTTAAATGGTAAAGATTCTACTTTGTGACTCAATATGATGTCAAGACACAAATAACAACATATGTAAAATGTAGCTATGGAAATAGAGAATAGTAGTGAATTAATGGCAAGAACAAACCCCATACTGGTGTATACTCAAATCTGTTTTTTTCCACAGAACTATGACACATTCTAATTTATTTTTTCATATTTCAGAACTTATAACAGGACAAGACACATTATATCCATATGGTGTAATTTCAAATATAATGGATCAGTTTAAGAACTACGATTTCTTTTGTATGTTTGAAGTTTGTTGCCTGATCATTTCATTAAATACTATCCAGTTCTTGTGGGAAAAAAAAAAACAGATTTTCCACTCACCTTCTCTTAAAACTTTATAATTTTATACAACAGTATGTTTATCTTTATAGGACTATGTCTATTTGTGTGTTCTTTTGCAAGGTAGTCTTTATGTAGAACATTTTCATAGCTGTAAGTATCTCTTTTATCTTTCCACATATCTTTCCCAGAGCTTTCAGCAGTGGATGAAGCATTTCAAAGCATAAAGATTCTTAGAAAGGAGTATAAAAACCTGAAAGATTTGTCCTACGAGTTCTTTCCTAATTCCCTTATGCATGGCAAAGTGGGCAAGGTGAACTGGTAATATAAATCAGTAATACATCTATGAGGAGGTAGGTCACACGTGGATGATATTCTTTTGCATAACACGTGTTCATGTCAATAACAAGAGTACAAGTCACTCTGACGCTTTCACTACCACACCACGTGGAACCACATGGCTCATGCTCACATGCAGTGAAGAGTGAAGAGTTAGAGCCAAACACAGACTTGGAATACAGATGCATCACTAGGAACTTTAAAAAAATGTATCTGATGGCTTTCATTTGAATTACTGTCAAATATCTCAGAGCTTGCCCTGAGTCTTGGGTGCAGTAGATTCTTAAATATAAGTCTAAAATGAAGAATGGAGAGAAACATCAGCTTTAATGGCCAAGGTTCCGAAAACGAAGTAAGGCTTATTGGGAGGGATCTTTCACTAGACTAACTAGTAATTGGGCTAGAAATTGATATTTCACTTAAAAGCTTGTCTTGCTTTCCCTAACTCTATCACCGGGTTTATCAAAAGGCATTACTTCTCTCTGCTTATATTGCGTAACTTACAGCTTAAAGATTCCAGTAATTCTGGTGGAGTCAGTAAAGATATTTACATTTCAAATGCGTATAGTCATGCATTATCAGTGAATTGCCATCTGATTTATACCTGACTCTAAAACAGAAAGTCAACAGCAGCCCTGTAAAGTGGACATCATGCCTCTTCTTTGATAATCATTTAAAAACGCAATACCTGTGTGTCAGAGCATAATTTCCACATTATGGTTGCAGGCAAAGCAGGTTTCTAAAGCCAAAAGGCAGCAGGCATGCTTTATGTAGCCTCAAATTGTCAGGCAAATGCAGTCTCCTTTTTCATGGTCCAACTTCTGGACCATGAAAGACAGAAGACACCTTGTGAATCAGAATTCTGTTTGCTTTGCAGAGATGGAGCTTGCCTCAGACACACTTCCTTGAAGCAGGCTTGAGCTGAGCTGATGTTACTGGCTTCTCACACTTACAAGTGCCAAGGGGAAAAATAATTTAAAAGTTGTACATTTAAAAGTAGCACGCACCATTAAGCTGAGTCTACTGTTGTGGAGAAGTGTGAATTGACTGATATATTGACACAGTGCTTAGTGCAGCAGAGCAGACCTGCACGTGGCTTGGGAGTCGAGTAGGGAGGGGGAGGAGAGCTATTTGTTTTGTTATGTCAAACCATTCTGCTGCCTCTGAAAGGAAACTCATTTTGGGATAATGGAAGAACAGGCATAGAAACGCAAACAATAGTTGCTGGATCTTAAAAGGCATGCACATGTTATTTATTTCCTTCTTTTTTAAAAGACTGTTATGCTTTAAAGTGTCCCTAGTGTTATTAAACTGGTGTATTCAGAACATTATAAAAGAAAATGAAGCATCTTCAAGCTGATAGGCACCTGTACTGAGAACAGCCAGTGTTCCTTTTCTTGATCCCAAAGATGCTGTCTTATGGATCCAATTTTTTCTTCATTTTAAGAAAATCACCTCCTCATTGTCTATGTTTACAAAACCCTCATTGTGTCTATATTCTCATTAGATTTATTTTGTTATTAAGAGTACAGAATGAAAGATATATCACATTTGCATTGGTAAGTTCAAGATGAGATTTTTAACATCAGGGTTTTTTGGCACCATGTTATCTGCACTCCTTGATTAGCCCTTCATGTGGAATCCTTCCATAGTTTTTTCGTGCTGTTCATAAGAATAGAGGTCTGAGCCAAAATGAGCCTCTTTTGCCTCAGTTATTGTTGCTATTTTTGAGGCATCTAAAGCCTAACCTAGGTTAAAATTGCTACATGATATCAGTAATGAAATGCAACAATTTTTTCTACTTACTTTTTTGAGAGAACCAACTGATTCCATATTGTAGTATTTGCATTAAATGTAACTATATTGGCACCACTCTTTCCACCCCTGGACTGCACAGAGAAATACTGTTTGAAAACCCAATAGGCAGAAAAACATCAGAGAAATATAACAGGGAAAGCAGTTTGCACTGTAAATATTATATTATCATGCCAAAAGATAATTAAACTGAAATTATCAACTCCTTAACATAATAAAAAGAACATTGAGTAGTCTATGGAGCAAAGAGGTATTTTTGGCATCTGGCTGCAGCTTCTCTACAGACTTACTATATAAAATAAGTATCAGCTCAGGAGTGCTTGCCAAAAACATTGTGTTAGAATAATGTTGGAAATTCATTGCCGTTGCTATTGTTGATAATAACGTTGTCAGCTTTTTTTTTTTTTTTTTTTAAGTCTATTTGTTAGATACCAGAGATATAATCACGAAGAAAAAGTTGTACAATAGATGTGGCTCCCTAAGGCTTGATTGTTACCATTCATTTACACTTTTAGACTGAGAATTTTTTACTGTCATCATTTGTAGGGGAATTGGAATTGTCTTATAAAAATGGAAAAGTTTCTAAAGAAATAATGTGAGCTACTGATGTTGAACACAGATTGTCCCAGTCTTCTTTCTGTCCTCTCCCTTTAATTTCTTATTTTTTCCTTTTACAATAACTGACCAAATAATATGGTGTCTATGAGCAGAACGTCAACAATTACTGGAAATAAGAGAGTCCTTTCTCTTCATTGAGTGTTGCAATTAATCTTAACAGAAGAATGCAGTGAATCATAAATTAAATGGTTCAGTAAGTTGATAAAACTGGGCAGTACCTAAAAAGAATAGCAAATAGGAAATGAGACTGGTGCAAATAAATAGCAGAAGAATTTAAACAGGAGCTAACTCTTTGATTTGGCATTAAAAATATAACATGAAATGGATGGCAACTTGCAGCTTTGTTCTAGAAATAAACTGGGTACGGTTTTCATTTTGGGCCACCTGATCCAAATGTAAACCAATCTTTTTGTAAAACTAAATACATAAAAGAGTATTTAATTCACAACTGAAATCTATACCAAGGTTTAGATGTCTTCCCTTCAATGGAAAAATGATTGCAAAAAGATACTGTGAAGCACTATTTGACACTGAGGTCATGCTGCTCACATACATTACACACAAGAAAGGATTCTTTATGCTTACTAGAAAAGAGTTGTAGTTACTGCTTGAACTGAGTAAGGTATTGTTTTAAAAATCCACTTTCCCCTATCAAAATGGTTTCATTAAGGCCAAAGTGACACAGTACCACATGGCTGTAATTAGAATTTGTTGCCACTGAGGCAATAAAAAGCAAGCTCTCTTTATTCTTGCCTTTTTTTTTTTTTTTTTTTTTTTTTCTGGTGTGCTAAGCAGATTTACTCTTTAACAGTGAAGCTTCAGTGGATGATTATGACATCAAAGTGTGACAGACAGTGATTATGTACTGCAGGGAGAAAAGACAGATAAATACAGACATTTAATTCCTTAGCTTAGGAAGACATCATTCCTGGCTATTAGGAAAAAATAAGTCTTCCACCTCTATTTCATTTAAGCAAAATTAGGTATGGATTCAGCCAACCTGCCTTGTCCAGAAGTTTTACTTTTAAAAATCTTAATTGGAAGTTTGTTTCCTTTCTGTAAGCATAATTTCAATATGTATTTTCTTTTTACTTTTTCTTTACTTGGAGGCTTACAAGAGGCAGCTTGTTTTTCTCCATTCCAAAGAGCTCATCCATAATTGTGCCTAGGCATGACCTTCCCCACCACTGAAGAAAAGGCATAAGATTATGAAATCAATTTTAAAAGGAACATACTGGATATGGTGTCCAAGGAATATAAGTAATTTAACAATAATTTAAGAACTTTAGGTTTCCTGTGAAACTGGAAATTATTTTTTCTACGCAATTCTCAAAATAAAAGAGAATACACAAAACTCGATGCAAGAAACACAAGACTTAATACAGTTACCACTGAAGTTTCAGGAAAGATTTTTTGTTAGATTAGGATTTTGTTGCAGATGTAACAACTCCATCATTCTGATGCTTAACCTATATTAACAAAATGTTTGGGTTTGATCATGAGTTGCACAAAATAAGCAGAAAACCACATTGCTGTCAGCCCTTAAAAGGGCAGACAATATGACAGATTAAATTCAAAACACTTTTTGTCTTTAGTTCATAAAACTTTATTCCATTAAAGGTAGGAGAGGGGAAAGATGGATGCAATGAGGGGGTTATGGATTTAGTTACTGAGGAGGGTGGGAAAGATCAGAGTAATCCTCTTGATCTAGAGCCAGTATATATCAACTGAGTGTCAGACTTCAAGCACATGCTCTATAATGAAGAACCTTTTAAGAGATAAAAAGCAAAACAGTAAATCCAGTAGATTATTTTAATGTTGTTATTTCTTTAAAATCCTGCATTTCACAAAACATTATCCCTTGTCTCTTCTTACACATAGTGCAACAACTACAGTGGCTGATGAGGGCCTTTTTTTTTCCACTCTGCTACTGAATGCATTTTTATGAAGCAAAAAGGGTTCATAAACAACTTTTTTTTATGAAGAACATATGAGTAGATGACATGAGGACAGGAAAAAAAGGATGTTAAGTTAAGAGTTAAAGCTGAAATTGCTGAAACTGTCTCTTGTGTGCTGAGATCTGCGTTGTTTTGCTAGAAAGCAAAAAGAAAGGGGAAGTTTCCAGTAATTCGTTGATGTCGAGAGGCTGGGAGAAAATCCTGCCTCCACAGAAATCAATGGCATACAGCTATTGATTGCTATGAAACCTTGTTTTCATCTAAGTTTTTGCCAGCTAGCAATGATGTGTCCAGCTCAAACACTAGACATTAAATCATTCTTCAAGACATATTCTGATTTTAGTTTAAAACTTCTTGTTGATGAAAGCCTTCTCTTCTGCTTCCGGAAAACAACTATATTAAGTTTCTAAGTTATCAGCCTGCAAAAGTTTTCTGTTCATGCGGTTCTTGTAGATTTGCAATTTTTCTTCTCTTCTTCCTGCTCTTCAACATTTTCTTTTTTTGTCTCCTGGCTGAAATTTTGAGATCTGGTCCTGCAGTGACATAAATAAGAAAAAACCCACAAAATTTCAAATTAATTGCTTCCAAACTGTAATGTCTTATTATACAACACAGTGTATCCTGAAACTAGACTGCCATTCCATGCAGCTGGAAATCCTTTGACCACTGACCACTGGAGTTTTTTCTAGCAATTTTTTGAACATCATCTGTGTTATACACTTTGCAATGGTTCAGAGTGAACATGCAGTTGGGTGAACTGGCAGTGCTGCAAAGTCATTACAGTCTAATCTAACACTCCTTGAGAAACATTTTTCAATGCTGCTGCAAAACACACCAAAACAGGGGCGGTTTGTTTAAAAAAGAGCATAGAAACTGCTAATACATAATTTTCTTTTATAGGTTACCTAGAACAGAGAACCTCCAAAGGACCAACTTAGAAGCACACCCTAAAGTCCTGCATTGCCTGTGATCATCACTGGGGTGATTGCACGAATTTCCAACACAAATCACACCATCATGTGGGAATCTGAATTAAGAATTAGAATCCCTGCATTTAGATGCCTGGAAGGCATTTATAGAAAAGTGTCATAACATAACATGTATCTGGTATCTTCCCAAATACACTTTTACCATCATTATATATTTAGGAAAGATTTTTTAGCTGACGGTTTTAGACATGTAAACATGTCAGTATCTTTTTCTAAAAGATCAGGACAGGAATAATAAATCAAAAAGCAATCAAGTGATAAGTAAAGAGATGCTATGAATTATTGCAATGAGCACTGAATGATATGCATGCTTTAGGAAGACACCTTGGAAAGATTAGAACACATAGCTCTGATTCATTTTAATGTAGGTCTTTATATTAAAAATAGGGTTTTCAGAGGAGAGAAAGTAAGCACTGTTGCTTGTGCACTGTATTAAACCCATAATATTTTTCATTTTTGCTTTGCTACCCATTTTATTTTTTTTATAGTTCACCTTCTAAAAATGTTAAGAAATCTGGCAGACCTCATGGAATTTTGATTTTAAGAACACAAAACAGGAAGCTATTTTGAATGCTCCCTCTTGATCCATCTTTGTGCTGGCAGCACAATGCCTGTAAAATCCACCTGCTGGAAGTCGGGTGGTTTATGCAAAGGGATGTCATGGTAATTTGGAAACTGCTGAATACAGAGCAAAGCCTTTTCCTGCCCCCCAAACCTGCCACACCAGTTTTTCTAGCTCATTACATGCCAAAACTTTTGATTGATGTGCTCACTTCAGTCATGGGTAATTTTAACTCCTATATTAAGTAGCTGCTGCTTCCACTCCATTATATTACCTTGTATGGGGCAAACCAGAGCTCAAGCTTGGCCTGTATTAGCTTGACCTAAAAGGCAAAGTAAGCCTTTGTTCAGTTTTGTGTAGGCAGCAAGCCAGTATTTCAAAACAACTTAGACAATCACTCTGCCTTTTCTTAATTGTCAAGTTCCCTTGAAGATGGAGCTTTTAAGGACTGCTACATGGCAGTTTTTTGGGAGCCCTGAAGAGATGAGAAAGTTGGTAGAGGTTTTCTAAACAGAAACACAAAATTTCTCTTTAAATTTAATCAGAATATTAAGCTCACCACTGAATATTTTGTGACTGCTTTGCAATGTTGTCCGTGGGATGGAATTCCTATTTTGCACAGCATTGTTACACAGTTCCCTGGATAGATTCAGGATGGAAAAAAGGCTGAACAGAAACATCGGGTGTTTGCTCAGAAAAGCCTCCACCTGCAGTCCTATAGAAGTCAGGCTACATGTAAAGAGGGAAATTATGACCTAAAATAAGATTAATCTATCCCATGGCTCTTTAAAATGAACATTATTGAAACTGACTGCTTAGGTTCCCTATCTTGCAAAGAGAAAAATATCAGTCCTTCAAGTTCATCTGGTCATTAAATTAGTGTATAAAATGGCTGTGAAGGGCTGTGAGCTACTATATGTATTGTTTCTTAAATCTGATCTCCACCCTCAGCTTTAGGGCTATACCTCATCCAGTCACCTATAGATTTGAGAATGATACAGGATATAAGATTCTAGACAGCAAGCAGATTCTCCTTTGTTTAATTCTGTTTCAGATACCACTACTGGGAGGAAAGCTGTTTGTTCGAGATGTGGCTTGGCTTTAACAATAGGATAACTGAGAGGAAATAGTCCCCCTAAATAGTTTTTGGACTTCAATTTCTGTGTAAGGTATGCAATTTAAAGATCCATGTAAAGCTATTTGGTGGAACATTAAACATTCAAGCTCCTACCACTGCTTCACTGATTAAGTTCAAATGCACAATTCAAATATAACTCTGTAGATATTGTTGCTTGCTGACAAAGCACACTTATTCAACTGGGCTGTTGTAATAAAGTAATAAAGACACAAATTATAAGTGTGCATAGTCATGCCAGGACCCATTTTACGCTTATTGGTACAGCACAGACTAAGACATGTAACACCTTCAAAATTATCTTTTGGATGGTTTACTTAGGCATTGTACAAACACCTAAGATTAAAACCACAGCAAAGTGGAGTAGGAGTAGTAAGATTAAAACCACACAACAGAAGGAGTAGGATTCATTTAACTATACAGACAAAAACTTCAAAAATATTGATATATGAATCCTTGAGCTAATTATGAACATATACTCATCTTTGAGCTAACTTTTAATCCCCAGAAATATACAAGTTCTTTCTGAGACAAGTGAATCTCATTCTAAAATAGTCAATTTATACACACCAAGATAAGTACTTTCTACAATGACTGATTGTCTCTGGAAGAAAGGAAGAACATTGTGTACAGCCTGGAGTATTTTTCCAATTCTGCTGATGCCCAGAATTAGATATAATTAACCCTTCCAAAGGTCCTTAAAAACTTAGTGCTGGAACTGGTAACCTAAGTGCTTAGGGTTTTGACTTTGGTGTTGTAGAAAACTGGAATGTGCCTGCTGAAGTTACTTCCCAGGGTTCATTTTACTCCTTTCCTGAAGTTTATTGTCTTTGCAGTGGATGGTTGACTTAAACTGTTATATTGAACTGGCTTTGATTTCAGTCCACAGAACTGCACATAATAATTTAAAAGAGGTCACAGAGGTTCTCCTAGAAAAAAAAAGGGAAAATTAAGAAGTAATTAGACTTCTTTTTGTCTTGTTACATGTTTGAAGAACTGTGGAATTCAACAACTTAGGAACCTGTAGAGGTCTCAAACTGTAACATTTTAAAACATGGAGCACACTTCAACACAGACGCCTACTACCCTCTAAACACAAGGGTTGACACAGGCTTCAAGACCATATGTGTTTCTATATTTTAGTACAGAAAAAGAGCACCTTCACATATCCACAGGATTCAAATAAATCCTCAACCAACATATTCTCTTTTTTTTTTTTTTTCAGTGCCCCATGACATAGCCTCAAGTTTTAATAAGATAAGAACAATTTTTAAGAACCTAAATCACATCCCACATACATTTGCAGCTATGACATATAATAAGTATGAGAAACATCTTCAGTGTGCTGTATGCCCCTCCTGACACTTTTCAAAATGTTCAGCTTTTGCGATGATATGAGCCATTTCTGCCTGGCATGATTTTTTCACCCATGTCAAATAGGTGGCCATTTAATGGTAGGCTACAATAATTTGATACCCAACAGCCAAAAAAAATGAAAGTGATGTTTTTATTTCAGAATTCTGGAAGCATGAGGACATAATTTCATTAAAATCAGATTTTAATATATATTTATGTAAATAAGCTATAAAATATTAATGTGATGCACAAAATGAAACACAGGCAAATCCAGAAAATGCACAAGGAAACTTTAAAAGGCCTTACACTGACTTTTAAGTTTGGAAAAGTTACAGAGTGGGAATAGCCATTACTTCCATATAGGAATTTAAGTTTGAAGACAATGCTAATTTTCCTTTGACTTAGAGATGTTGAATCAGTTCCTGAAACACCGCTACCGGTAACACAGCAGCAAGAGATATTATTTTAAACTCTTTTATTTAAAGGGTTTTTCTTTTTCTTTTTCCAAGAGCTTTAAACTCTCAAATCATCAATGTGCCCCTTGAGGAAGTTTTTTGTCTCCTTCTTCCACATCTTAACTTGTACATGTTCCATTTCATTGCCTGATTAAATCATTCTGAAAATTCTGTTTAAAGTGCCTTTCTTCATAGAGATTCAAACCCTGATGTAAATACATTATACTTGTAAAAAGAGAAACAAGCTAATACAGTTATGCATACACTCTGGAGGAGTTCATCTGAACTTCAGGCAGGATCTGTGATTTTTGACAGGTGTGTTTATGGTCTTCTCTGCTCTTTAGCTCCAAAGTGCCATAATAATTTCTCTTTTTGAAAAATAGTGTATATTGGGACTTACAAACTCCTTTTATTTCACTGTTTCACAGGGTTTTTTATATGTGGAAAGCTGTGGTGATACTCTTATTCTGGGTTTAAATCAGGTTTGGCTCAATTTAATACACAGGCACATCTATACTAGAAACACCATTATAGAAATACCAATAGCGTAAATCAGCAAAGTGCTCCTAATGGAGTCATTATCAAACTGAACTTCTGTATCAAGGTAATAAATTCACTGTCTTGAAGAAAATCAAGCTAAAGATTTTTTTTTTAATGGTAAAACAGAATCTGTACTAGGGTTTTATATTAGCTCAGATGTGTAAGTTTAAGTTCACTTTCCACTGCTTGGCTCTTTGAACTGTAACAAAGTCTTTAAGGTAGACATAGTCTAAGTTAATTGAGAACCAGCTTGGAGGAAATGGTTAAAATTAAACTTCAATAAACCAATGTGACATTGTAGTGGATTAAAAATGGTTTAAATTTTGTGTAAATGTGATAAAAATGTCTTGTTTTTATAGGCAAACTTTGAATAGTCTGCTGTGTCCCTACAAATCCTCCCAGTTCTACCTTGAAATGTATTTTATTCAAGCTCAGATATCAGCTTTCCTTCAAGTATAGCCTTCACATATAAGCAAATGTGTGTCAAGCAATTTAGGAATATGCCTGAAAGAAATATGATTTTCCCTCCTGAATCAATCAATCCTCTCTTCTTCCTATACTACCTATACAATTCTTATAAATGATACCTTCACAATTCTACTGGGAGGTTAAGTAAGTGAAATGTTAATGCAGTTCTCGTATGAGAGAAAATACATGTAGATTCCCAGTGCTCTGTAATCATAACGTCCCGAGATCATATTCATACCCTTGAAATGCTGGCTGCGTATTACAGAGTATATTTCCTTTAAAAGATTAAAAACAAACAAAAAAGGAAAGAAGCAGGTAGAATAAATGTAGTTGTGTGAGAACCAATGTAATTAATTCACTCCAACTGGAACCTTGCAAAGGGTTTACAAACAAAGGGGTGGGATTGCAATTAACATGTTCTCTTGTCCCTGAGCAAGCCTCCCCTTTGATCTTTTCAGATGACAGAAGATGTGTCTTAGGAATTAGAATGTAATGCAGTCATCAGCCGTGATTGATGGAGGG
The DNA here is from genome assembly GCA_013400215.1 of Cisticola juncidis. Classification (NCBI taxonomy): domain Eukaryota; kingdom Metazoa; phylum Chordata; class Aves; order Passeriformes; family Cisticolidae; genus Cisticola; species Cisticola juncidis. The sequence continues at coordinate 1,103,208 of VXBR01005529.1, forward strand.
GTATCAGGGCTGAGCGAGGGGAAACTCTTCAGGCAAGCAGGCATGTGCCATTGCACTGCCCCTCCTCCCAGCTCTTCCCTGAAAGGAACCTTTTCACCTAGGTTTAGCTTGTCATTAGCAAGGGCACTACAGAGGGGTGTTTTTGGTTTTTAGTTATGGTCTCTGGAAGCTGTGTTCTGTCAGGTGCTCCTTTCTTTTGACCTACTTGAGATTACAGCTTTGCCTTTAATAAGAGCACAGTGCCCTTTTCACAGGTTGATGGTCATGGATATAGATACATCCTGTCATAAAAAAATAATAATGTAGATATAAAATACCAAGTATTTAGGTTCCTACCTCTAACCTGAAACAAAGCAGAGCAGAAATATTTTTTTAGTTATATAAATAAAATGCCTCAAGTACTGGAAATTTTTAGCTAGGCTTTGCACAGGCTCATTTAACCCATTTTTTGTTTGTTAATATTAGCACTAATCCATAGAGTATTTGATTAAAAAAAAGAATTATTGCTAAGAAACTCAATCAAAAGAATTGTCTTCAGCAACCAGTTTTCTCAGCCCTTGAGCATATAAAATGATACAAGTCAAGTCTCAAGAAGCATTGCAGGTGCTTGCATCAGCTACACCTCAGGACCATTATTTACTCTTTTCTATTTCCCTGAAATAATTTGCTAATAATTTAAATTATGTTTAAAAGGCAATAAAGGTAATGTGTTCATGATAGTGGCTGTCACATTTTGAGTGACCACTTAACCATCATTTGCTTTCCAAAGTTATAGTCAGATTAATGACATTGTACCACCAAGGCCTCATGACCTGAAGAAAAGGAGGCCTTTTAGTGTAAGTTCATGTGTGATTCTTCTGCTGTGCAGCCCATGCATGAAGCTGTCAGATGCAGAAAGACCCAGTCCCATGGGAGGGAACATGGAATAGGAGAATTCTGGAAGAAAGATGAAATGTTTGCTTTGCGTACCAAATTTTTATTTTAGAAATTTATGTCATAAGAATTTTGCTTCTGATATTCGTGTAGGCTGGTTTAGTCATTCCTACAATTTGTGAGTCATCATAAAACACAAACAAATGATTAATTTTTATTATATCTGTAACTTGATTTTTATTCAAATAATCTTATGTTTTATTACATATTATATACATTTATAGAATATTATGAAAACATGGTCTTTCCTTAAATAATTTAAGTGATTTGTCATTTGGGATGTAAGAGAAGAATTAAATTAATTTGCTTAGTTTGAGAGAGGAAGGAAAAACCATTCTATTTTTCACAAAGTTGTTTAAGCAGTTTATGTAAGACCTGTAAAACTTCTACAAACCTAAAATAGCATTTCTTAAGCAACTGTGGCCAAACAGGAAATGTAGCAATAAGTAGGAATCTATCACACCAGTTAGAGCTTTTAAGAGTGGCACGTGTCTGTACTGCAAAGAGAATTCCCATGTAACGAAAGCGACTTTGTGGCATTAGATCTTTCCGGGATTTTGACTTCACTAACTAGTTTTTTATTAAACTCTACAAAACTTCAAGGAGGTATCTCTCGGGTGGCATATTACAAGAGCATACAGCAGTCTTTTGTAGACTAAATATAATTAGGGTTAGCTGATTGCTAAGAGATTTAGAGGAAAAGTATTATGAAAAAAAAAAGGAAAAAAGTGCCCTTGTATTTAAAAGCTGTATTAAAAGCTGCATGTGCAAGTGTACATAAAAGTTTTAATAAGTAATCACTAAGGATAGCAGGTATCTACTATACTGCTTAATTAAGCTGTCATGCAAAGAATGCTGCAGTAAGCAGTCATTAGTGGCTCTCAACAGATTCAACTCTCTTTTTCTCTCAATTGATTCTACTAGAATTTTCATTACAGCTGAGAAAAAGCAGAAAAAATAATCTGTCAAAGCTAAACCAGAAATGACGATTGGGTCTGAATGTAGCATATCTCAGGATTTATTTAATTTCTTTAAAAAAAGAGGCTTAATTGGTAAGAAGTCAACAAGACAAAAAATCTGACTTTTCTGTAGCCTTTCAAGAGTTTTTTTGAGGATTTCTCTCTTTCTGGCTATTTAAAGTTGTTGAAAGCAGAAATATTTCTCATGGAGCACTATAGTGGCTGATCCAAATATTTTCTGTTGTGGAATAAATACCCATATTCCTCCCCCAGCATGTGTGCTATATGATTATATTTTGTAGTTGAATGAGATTATTCCTGGAAATTAGAACAGTACATCTAACTTCATTTGATGCCATATGAGATTTAGATGTCAAAACAAGTTTTTTTAAGGAAAATGAAGATACAGGGGGTGGGCAGTAGAGTGTACATAAGCTTGACAAGGAGCAAGTTCAAGCTTGACTAATATAGAGGAATAAATTTGCTCTTCTGTGAGCGTTTTGAACATCTGTGCTCCTAAAGTAGATCCTGCTCAAGGTTGAATTTTTTAAGGTTAAATGGGGAAGCTGTAAAGCTGCAGATTTTTAGAAAAGAAGAAATTTATAACACACATTCCTTGGTCTTCTAAACCTAGGCTGCACAGTAGTGTTCTCTTCCATCATGTGAGATCTGAGCAGTCTGATTAAGACCTGAGAAGGATGTATCATACAAGGAGAATTTTAAAACTGAAATAAATTTTGGTAAATGTAAATTGTTCTTAGAGAACAAATGCACATTTTACTGAGCACAGAAGAAATTAAAAAACCAAAACAACCAATAAAACAAACAAACAAAAAACCCCCAAATAAAAGCACAGACTGTTTCTTTACTCATGTTGTCAAACCACTTTTATCCAGCATGTGGTTTTCAAGTCTGCATGTCATTTTATATTATTGATTTCTTGAGCGTCTCACTTCCAATGGCCAGAACTGATGAATCTTTCTTTCTGTCTCCCTCCCCTTGTCTTCTTCTCCCCACCCCTCACCCCCCCTACTTCTTTAGTTTTACATGTTCTGCTTGTACCTGTATGGAGGGGCTGGTACTTCTGTTCTCCTACCTGTCCAGACCTGGAGAGCTATGGCTGTGTAGTACGGTGTATTTCTAATTTCTGATCTCAAATATCCTTCCAAGAAGAATCTGGAGATACAGGAACGTTGTGTAGATCTGGATCTTCTGACATGCACACATGTGGTAGTACTGGCAACACTGAAGTATCAGTGTAACAAAATATGCCTGCTCTGCCTGTGCTGCCTGGACATAATTTTATTTTCTAGACTATAAGTTTTCTACATTAATTATGAAAAAAATTTTGTCTACTGATGTTCCAGTTCCTTCTCAAATCCTTTTTTTTCCAGGAACAAGTTCCACATAGTCCTTCTTGATTTCAGTACATTAGCACACAGGGTTTTTTTTAATTATTTCTTTTGCGGATACAATGCCACTTATAAAACATTAATAAAATATCTATATTCAGAAATTAACCAGGCCTAAGGACTGGAGTGTTTTGTAAATTATTATAAAAGTCTGCATGTTTTTTTCCTTGGGTGAGTCATTCCCCGTTCTATGCCCCGAAAGCACAATAGATAGCATGACTGGGTCAACTCCAGTCAAGCAGTTTGGACTGCCCTAATTCAGATGATAAAAAAGTTTAGCTTGATAGTTAAGCATCATACCAGGACAGGTGATGCCAGAGACAGGAATAAATATCATCTGAATCTTTCTAGTTAGTACTTCAGAGGCAGCCATAGTGTTAACGTTGGAGCTGTAGTACATGCAAACCACCCATTGTGAAAAGAAAGGCACTGGAGGTTTTGGAGGGAACCATTGTATTAGCATCAAGTAGAGACTTTGTTAGCTTTTGTCTCGGGTGGAGGCCATCATTGTTTCAAGAACTGGTTAGATTTCCTATTGATTTCTTTATGAGAAGACAGCCAACAACCTCATCTGTTATACATTCTTGAGTGCCATCTGCTGGCACCTTCCCTAATACAAACACACACACACTCACATTTGCATGCATGTTTACATATTTATATGTGCACCTAGGCAGACACACATATCTGTACATGCATGTATACGTGTACATGGGTCTGTAAATCAGGATTGCAATAATCAATTTGCAATGCTCATTCACCCATTTAAGGGCTCTCACTTCATTGTTACTGTGCTTAGGAGTTAAAACTAAGTTAAATTAGCAGAATTAATGAAGCTGGTATTCCTATGAGAGTGTATCCTGTATTCCTAACCAATTCCATGCCCCCTCCCATATGCACAGAACTCACAGATCTGAGCTCCCAGTCTTCCCAGTGTCGTCCTAGGCTCTCTGAATTGACCGAGATACAATTGTTCTTTCCTCAGAGGGAACAATAAATTCTGTTCTTTACTCTGTCTCCAGAGTTTGCAAAAATTTTAGAACACGCACACTTTTCCTTCTTCCTTCTCAGACCTCACTGGAACTGATCACCGAGGACATAAAAGTTACCAGGTAGACCAGTATAAAGGCAGAGGCTGTAATCCCATTTCTCGTTTCATTTTAATTGCATTCATTTTCATGTAGCTCATTTTAATTAATTGGTTGCCCTAATAATCATTAAACATGGATTGACAGTTAAATAAATATACCATCTCTTCTTGAAGGAGATTTAAAGGCTTTTGGTTTTATTTATAGCTTGGAAGTGAATCTGCAGGCACTGAGAAATTTACTGGCATTCATATAAAAATGAACAGGTGAAAATGAGCACAGGCTTGCTTTCAGGAATTCAGTTCACCTTCACTGCAAGTGGCATTCTCAGAGATTGAGCACACAATGTTAAGTTCTAGTGGGCAACCAAGCTCTTTACAAAACAATGCTAAAGAGGTGGTAATTTTCTCAAATCTATATTCATGATTAATCTTTATCATTTATTTCTCTTCTATAGAAAAAATCTTTTCCTGTTTCTACCAGACAATGACAAATAAATATGAGAAAATAAGACATCCACTCTACAGATCAGGCAGGAGTGTAGAAAGTACATATCTGTGCTCTGCTCAGGTGACTCAGTGTAGCTATATACATTTACCCCACATAAATTACAAACTATCAAGCCAACAACCGAGTAACAACCTTCTGTGCCTTTTCAAAGTGGTCCCTGTCCTACTCCATGTGTTTCATGCTTCTGTCAGTAGAGGCCTGGAAAAAAAAAATTATCACTTCATCTTTCAGACGCAAATTTTAATGATGAGCCCAGAAATCAGGCAGTTACCAAAAAACAACAACAACAACAATAAACCCACTTGTAATTTATTACCATTTGCTAAACTGGAAAGCAACAACCTTGGTATAGAATCAAAATCTATTGCAATGTATCAAGATCCATACTCAAAATATTTTCATCCCTTTCTATTAAAAAAAGAAAGAAAAAGAAGGAAAAAAAAGCTTGCTACATGAAAAAAAAAATTTTGTTCTGGAATTCTCAAAAAACAAAAAAAGGAAGCAACCATTTGCAACTAAACTATGATCCTTTTGAAAAATTAGTTTAACTTCACAAATACGAGCAAGTCTAGAAAACTTCTGTGTAAAAAATAAACACTAAGAAAGCCTAGAGTTCCCATTTAATTTTAAGCTAACATAAATCAAGGAAATAAAATAAACAATGAAAATAAAAATCAAAATGTATCAGCTTATGCACATGCTCCCCCTTTTCCTTTCTCTTACAGTTTTATTTCTATTTTAAACCTCTATCTATTTCAAATTCTGTGAAATTCTGCTTTCCTACTTTTGAATTCATTAAGCGTTTGAACTTTTAGCTACTTCTAATATTGTGCTCAGGAGTTTTATTTTTCTACAAGACATCTGTCTCATCTTCTGAAATATGTTACATTCCATATTTTCATTTAATTTAAAATTAGATCAAAATACAGTAGAAATATAAACTAAAACCACCATATTTTTCCTGTTAACAACTTTCTTTGCTTTTTTTTTTTTTTTTCTCTATAGTTCAGGTGCTCTTCTTGCCCTATATAAATAGTCACAGACTACTAGCAAGCAGTTAGAAAACAGGTACAAGTGGCTCTCTGTAAAGAGGAATTTCTGTAAAATATATCCACTCCAGTAACCCTCCAAAAGAGCTAGTATTAATGATACTAGTGGCCAGTGGAAACACAACTATTGATTTTGATGAGCTCTGGATTAAGATGAAAAGGAACTGAAAGTTTTAATAGGTCATTTCTCATGAGGGGTGGAATAAAATATTCACCCACTGCTGAATCATATATAAGAAACAATATAGTGATTTAGTGTTTAACTCTATCATAACTTGAAAAGATAAGAGTTTTTGTTGGAAATAGGTTTTGAAGCATAATACATAAAAAATCCCAATGGTATAAAGCCAATTCCATGCATTAGGTTTTTGAAAATAAAAAAATGTGAAGAATTTTTCCCTTGGTAAACAAATACTCATTAGTTTATCTCACAGTGTATTTTAACAATTTACTCTATAGTTGACTATAGAAACAGCAAAGATGATTTCTGCTTTTTATAACAGGAGATTACTAACCTATATAGTTAAATGAGTTAAATTTTCCATTACAGTTGATTACAGCATCTCATAGTTTCCTGAAACTTACAGTTTTTCAGATGGAAATTTTGTAGGTTATTTTGTCTCTGAATATATTTATTGATACTGTCATTATTCTTATTACTTATTATTTTATGTGTGAAGATTGTTTATGCAAGATGTTTGACAAGTTTTGAAAGATAACCAAGATAGAAGAGAGGAAGATAATGTTTTATTTAATGCAAATATTCCTATTTTTTAAGATTATTTAACAGCTTTAATGCTTCAAATAAGGACAACAAAATTTAAATTTTCAATTGCATTGTATTTATTGCAAGTCTATTTGAATGTTCCTAGAAAAAAAGACTGTGTTATTTGAGAAATATTGTCTGAACCTGTAATTAAAGAGTGAAATAATGAATACACGAAGTTGAAGCTGTATGTGCTACAGAGCAGACTGAAGACTTAGCACAGCTACTCTAAGAAACTGTACAAAACAACTCTAACTGCACTGTACAAAAATAATGCATCATTTGACCTGCAGTAGAACTAATCCAAGGAAAAAACGAAAAGCAATGTGCTACAATTCCGGCAAAGACAGTCCAAGCTATTAGTGGAATGTATTTTCCATCTAATAATAAAGTACCATAAAGAATATGTGATGTAACACTTAATACTGCAACCTGATTCATATTTTTACATCAGTACTATAAAATAGAATGACAAATTTGGAGGATCGTTTGTGTTTCTGGTCATATTTAAAATCCTCTTACTAGCATGTTATCAATAGATGCCTTTTTAAATATTCCCAAATGATTTTTTTAACCTTCCTTTCTTTCTTCTTCCCTTTTCCCCTTCTTTTTTCCCCCCATCAATTCAATTTGCACTTTGTCTTTGAAGTTTGCTCTCTGCCTTTAATTACCTTTGATGGACTGGTAAGTCTCTTTCCACAGAGCAGTTCATAGACTTAGGCTAATATATCATAAATGAGAAATCTTCTGCTTGAAGCACCATTTTAAAGCACCATTTAAAACTGGAAGGACACATCACATTGACATACACTCAGTAATAACATTTCACAGCTTTTAACTAAGCGGGTAGGCATGCTTTTTTTCTCTCTGTTTTTTAATTCTTTTTTTCCTCTCAGAAACAGCTGCCTATTCCTGTTCAAGCACGGTTTCTGCCAGTACTCTGATGTCTTTATTTAGGGAATTATAAAGAATTGCTTGGAGTCTTATGCAGTTTGAAAAAACTTGCCATTGAAGGGGAGGAGGATAAAACTTATTCAGAAGACAGATGACAGCTTTTCATCTGGGGATCATACAGAAGGATGCTTCCTTCTATAAAAATAGATCCTGAAACGCTGTTTTCTCCTCACATTTTCAATGACCAATCATTCTTAAAAAGAAAGAATACCCTTAAAACTCTGGAGTCAACTGAATCCTACAATTCTCATTCAGCCAAACTGGTATTTTTTACAATTATTACTATTTTACATGGTAAGGCATGCTGAATTGACTCCTAAAAGAAACAGATTGTTCTCACAGCCACCCCTCCCATCCTTCAAGAAACAATACCAGCCTGAGTCAAATCAGCTTGCACTAATTTTGTTTCATAAAGAGACCATTTCAATTGTATTTGTTGACAGTATCTCTTTTTGTCTGTATCAGAAAACCAACAGAATAGAGGAACATTGTGATCATTATTAAATAAACTGTCATCCTATTTAACTGAATGGAGTGATTTAAATGTCACTATAATGAGCTGTTTGGAGTTTATTTTTTGGATTATAATCTGTTAATTAACGATTAATGTGTGCTTTTAAGACATAGCCCACTGCAGGAGGTACTGGTAAGGCATTTTGCCTCAGCAGGAGTGCTAGGCAGTAGTTAAGACAAAATAAGCAACCGGGACAGATCCTCAGCTGGTTAGGATTTAACTTTGTATTTTCTAGAGTACAAAAAGAACTAGACTTTCATATGGAAATGGGTCACGGAAGTGTCTTTCAGCAGTGGGGAAAGGGTAGGGTTGTAACTTGTGAGGGTACCAGGCAGTTGTATTCCCTGGGGACGGAAAAGAAGTGGTAATGCTGGAGTTTCATTAGCAACAGAGACAAGCGGGGATGAACCATTTAGGTGACCTGCTGCTACCAATTATACCAAGTACTGAGGGATCACTGATCGCGTCGTTTGCCAGAACAAGGGTTTCAAACATAAATAAGGAACAAAGCAAGCAACACTTGTACTTACAGCTTGGCACAAGGGAGTTATAAAGATTATCATTCTCATTTACTTTCAGGTCTTATGATGGGCTGATGGCCTGGCTGAAATATTTCTGTCACTGAAACAGTCAGCTTCAGCTGAGCTAGCTTGTTATGCAGGAATGTGAAACAAATATGCTGTTATTTACTATATACATTTACAAATAAGTTGATGTTATGAGTTAACATAAAATTATTCTTTTGGTCTAGTTATTACTGACCATGGACTAGTGTAGATGCCATTGGTCCAAAAGCTTTTCAATCCTCTACAGATAGAAACTGGAAATTTTAATTTAAAATAGATGCACACACCCCACTACACTCCCCATATTCATTAAAGATAGTTCTGCAGTTTTAGTAATTTTGTTCAAATTCTAAAAGCCATAATATGACTGAGAAAGGTTTTCTGAGCTTTGATTTTTTTTTAACTTAGTGATTAAAACCAGTGGTCACAGGTTTGTCAGTTAATGTCAGATCTTTGAGATTAAGCAGCTGGCATTTTTTTTAATCTCACCCAGTTCGCACTTCAAATGTATTGGTATTGCTTGCTTGTCCTGTCCATTTTGTAAATGAAGAGCTAGCAGATATTAAAACCAAAATCAAATTACCCTGATTACAAATATAAGTAACTGTATGGAGAGGGATTGTTTTACACTACAGATAAGTATCTTTATATACTGGTGTGTCCATCAGCTGATTTTTCTTGCCCTTCTGTTTTCTTCTTACACTAGTCCTCTAGAGAAATATCAAGCTCAACTTAGTAAAAGTAAGTAGCATACCTGCTCCACAAAATCTCAGTGTGGATTTTCAGCTATACCTGGCCCTTGTAAAAAGATTTCCTCTATGCTGTGCTCAGGTTTCCAGCCACCTGAATGCTTTCCACAACCTGCCTACCTCTACATGGAGTTATGTGCCATCATGGACCCAGAACAGATAATTTACATTTTCACCCTGTATTTTTTTATACCTCTTGACTTATATACAAACATTTTCTTCAATGAATTTGAGTATCCTGATGTTAAGTCCCTGTCCAAAGTCCTCATCATATTCTACTTTTTTCCTGCTTTTTCCTGTTTTTTTCCTGATTCTTTTTTTTTCTTTTTCTGTTCCTTTTTCTTTTTCTGTCTAAAATATATTTTTGAAATACAATTGTAAGCCAATCAGTATAAACAAAATCAAGGTGTGATGAAGAAGTTCATTACAGAGAAGCAGAGAACTTGTTAAAAGGAAAAAAAAAACCTTATCTGGGCTTATAGGAAAAAAATGCAGTAGATAAAGCAAGAGGAAAATATCTTTTTGAGATTATTTGGAGTCATTATGGCTTTAATTTAAGCAGAGCCATTATCTATGCTAGCTGACACGGGACAGCTTGTGATCATGCCACCAGCATCTCTACCTAGTTAATTAGAGCTTCTGGCCCACAGTAGCTACTGCCCTGTCTCCAGGAAACCTGGAGGAGAGAGTGCTGTTGGCTTCAGCCACAACTGCTCAGGGGCTGGGGCTAATAATGTGAGACCACAAGTGAGGGAGTGTTTCTGAGAGGATAACTATGTGTGGTTCGAGTTGCTGTTGTGGAGCTGTAGGTACAGCTCTGCACCCTCTCTAACAAGCCCCCTCTCACCTGTGCTGTTGAAATTAGACCACCTCAGGTGCTTTCTGGTTGAGCTCACGTGTGTCTTCACAACACTGCATAGGTACCATCCTTAGTATCTTTACTAGTGCCACACCTGACTGATGGAATATTGTATGTAGTCTCCACTCCCTCATGTAAAATCTGACTTTTTTCTTGAGAGAGGAAAAAGCCATATTGAATCAGAAACAGCAATTACAATTATTGATTCTATAAAATGTATTATTATTATTATTATTATTATTATATGAAATTATTGGGTTTTTTCTTTTCCTTACCAGAAAGTCTGATGCTACACTGAACACATGATTATTTCCAGCACTTTGCTTATCACAATGCAGTTTTCAGACAAATAAAATAACAATTTATCCTCCATCCACTACAAAGGGTAAATTCAGAGATAACAGTGGCCTGGGGATTTAGCAATTGTGCTAAATTCATATGGTAATGAACATCTGTGATGTTTTGATGAGTCACTTGCTCAAAAGGATACAATCCTCAGGTTTCACTATTGTCTTTGGAAACTTGCAGGAAGTCCCACACGGAACACTGATGACAGACAACGTGGGATGGTTTTAAGCAGACTCCCAGTAAGACAGAGGGCAATGCTAGGCTATATCCCAGTGTGACACAATGGCTAACGTCTAAACATTGAAAATTTCTCAATATTTTAATGCTTTAATGATATCATAAAACATTAATGAAAATATAACTTAATGAATCACCCTGAGCACTGTTGTAATTTTTTGCCTGTTTGTTTCTTTTCTCGATTTGCTGAAGTGGCACAAATCAAGCCACCTGCTAAGAAACTCTCTGAATGGCTTAATTCCTTTCTTTTGCCTCTCCTCCCACTCTTCCCTTGACAGAAAAGACTTTTTTCAAGTGTGTTCTGAGAATTTCAGAGTATGCTTTCCTAATCAACTGTGTTAAGACATTCAGCCAATTACACTGGGCAATTTTCTTTTTAGAAATAGGAATACCTCCTCCTCAAGTTATTTTGTCACTGGGCTTGCACCAATGCAGTTTAATTAGAGAGAAAAAGAGAGAAACAAAGAAAGAAAAAGAGAAAGAAATCAAAGAGAAAAAAACATCAAAAAGCAGTTTGGAAAGAGAAGTCACAAAAATTTGCTTTTCAGAGAGTTGTGGAAAATCCAGGAAAGGGTAAGATAATGCTGAAAATCCAAACACAAGCTACTGCTCAGAGTAGAAAAGGCAAGATATTGAAACATGAGAAATATGTCGCAGGTGAAATCAGAAAAAACTGTTGTTGTCTGAAGCATTATATCTGCCAAAATCTGTCTACAGATCTGTATCTGTCAAGATCTGTCTACATCCTTGGCAGGAAGGGAAAACTGCTGAAGGCAACACACTCTGCATTCAGACCATGGAAGCCTGTACTCACGGGAGTGTGAATGTAAGCTGCCCACGTGGAAAACAGGTAGATGGACAGCAGTGTCAATGGACCAGTGCTTCCTTTAATCATCTTCCTCTGTGTGGGACTTGACCACCATTAATCTTACTGAAAAATCTGCAGCAGGATTTTTTACATTAAAGTGGTGGGGGTTTTTGTTTGTTTGTTTGTTTTTAAATAGAGTTAACTGTCTCTCTTAAACCTTATAAGCAGGAAAAAACCCCCCATGTTCCTGAGAGGAACACGAGTTCATCACACACTACTTTGGAATTCATCTTTTCTCCCTCTTCAACTATTTTACCTAGATGATTATTTGTAAGCATCTTTGTAGTAATTCACAGATTAATGAACTTATTATAGAGTTACAATATTTGGAAATACTCTATTCAACAGATGAGATGCTGGATTTCTGTAAACCTAAGTAAAGTTTACCTCATGACCTTCATAAAGTGACATTTGGGTCATAGTAGAAAAGAAGATTCAGAGACACTGCAGTTTTGCACGCATTTTTCATGACCACCAGTTTTATCATGCATTTCAATTTCTATTTTGTGCCTGGTTATCCTGCTCCTACGAGAGTCTGTTGTTTCTGAAAACATAATCAAAAATAAATGAATGGATGGATTTATAACAAGAGTACTTGGGATTTTTATAGTTAATTTTATTGCAGAAATCCTTACATTAAGGCTTCAGGGTTTATGTTTTCTGTGATATCTAAGATCAGGAGGAAACCTAACTACAAATGCAAATTTTTCTACACACTCTTGCTCTGTGCTCTGAGATCTTCTTTCTGTTTTCTTTGAACTGGCCACAATAGAAGCCAGTCTATCACCTCATCTTTGGTCTATGCCAACAATTACTTTCTCCCTAAGAATGCCTTCAAATCTGTTTTAACTTTCAGGTGGCTTGGCCAAGCTGTAAATCTCCTTTTCTGTCACTTAACTCTCTTAAATCCTGTGTAGTTCAAATTGTTCCACATTTTGTTGAAGGGATTATTCTTTTAAGTGTGATTATACAACAGATATTTCCTGATCTGTGTTCACTGTACAATCATAGGAAAGTTTTAATCCTAAATAAGATGTTGAATAATAATTAAAACTATTGAAGATTTGATTAAGAGTGTTAGGGATTAGAAATGAAAATTAAAGGTGGCTATCGGGTGCAGGGGCAGATTCAAGGACTTTAGACTTCTTTACAAGTAAAATAACCCAGAAGAACCTCACACAGACCAAGCAAAACCAAATGAAATGTTTTTCAAAGTAATTAAGGAGTTCACTGGACTAAGGATTTCCTCTGGGAAGCTGTCTAAATAAACCACATTAAAAACAATAGAATGTACTTTATGAGCTCCACAGAGATGTCACTGTGTATCATGGGAGACATAAACTCTGATTGGCTTCAGAGGGTCTTAAATGCCTGAACTGTTAAAGAAAAGTGTGAATGTTGCAAAGGAGAAGTGGAGTAAGAGAAAACTTTGAGGAGAAAGAGAAAATCAGAAAGCAAAGAGTGAATTTTATTTCCCACCACAAATGTGACCTGTTTTATAGAGTAAGTACTGAAACGTTCTTCTATTTTTCCCCAAAAGGTTGTATTGCAAAATGTGCTTTAAGAATACCTCCTTCCTATAAATCAAACATATTGGATAATATCACAAATACATTTGCAATGAATGAAAATTGAATACTTTGTCCTGATAACCACAGACTAAAAATTAATTCTCTTAAACATGGTAAGAACTTTTTGTTTCGGCTAAGCAAATTATATGCATATTTATATTTAAAAAAATGTACATATAGCACATATCCATTTGCATATGTGTACATATATATTTTACTTTTTACTGCAGCTTTTTGCAATTCTTCATCACAGAATTAAGCCTTAGGATGATCGCATTATCCTTCATTTCCAGTAAATTACTAGAAGATGCCACTGAAAGTGCAGAAGAAATCACAAATGTGTGAATCTTGAGAAATGTCTTCCAAAAATATCAGCACCATCTATGTTTTTAAAATAATTTTTTTTAAAGCGATTCTCTTCTGGTACCAGCGAATGTAACTTCAGAGATGCTAAGATTATTTCTACCAGACAAGGCTAGTTAAAATGCCTCGGCTCTCTCCTTCTAATTACACATGTGGTCACACCCATAAAAATGCTAATTTCCTAACAAAATCACAGGATATTCTGAGCTGGAAGGGACCTGTAAGGATCACGGAGTCCAGCTCTGAAGTGAATTAATACGGGGATCAAACCCACAACACCACATTAGCACCACGCTCCAACCAAGTGAACTAATGCCAGGGTCAGAAATAGAGCAGGAAGTGCGTCCTCTAAAAAATGTAATCCCCTGACATTGCTGAGACCGTCAGGCTTCTAGCTGGAAAATGTGGCAGACAAGGTCTCTCTGGGGCTTCCTCTGTGTAAATTTATCTGGGAGTCACAGTAAATGGGACTTGACTACTTTGAAATTACTACCAGCTCCTTCACGTTTTCTACATTTTCGTAGAAGCTATTCTGTATTTCCTCATCAGTGTATGTTAAAAGCCTTCTGGATAGGTGGCTGTAACTTTACTACAGTAAATGATAAAAATAACTCAGAAAATCCATTAATTTGCCTCTAGCAAGACATCAATTTTACATATGAATAAAAACCCAGTAAGTTGTTCTGAGCACTGCCATTTCCCTAATACTTTGTTTGCGATTTTTTTGTTGTTGTTTTTGTTTGTTTGTTTGTTTGTTTTTTACTGGAAAGAAGAGAAAAGGTTAGCATTTTTTATTAGAAAACAATCAATTTTGATTTGATCAAAAAGTGTTGCTCAGGTAGAAATAATATGAATGTGATTTGGGCATATTGTGTTTTTCAAGCTACATACTGAAATATGACTTATTTTCAAAGAATCAGTTCTAAACGGAAACTTGAAATAGTCAATATAAAATGCAGAAATGGAATATATTTTAATTTGTAATAAGTTTATAGTTTTTTAAAGTGTCACCAGGAGATATTTCTTCCATTTTGATTACAGGAGGCTTGTTCGTTCTTTTAAAAAAACCCTCACAAACCCAACATGGTTATAAGAAGCCTATTTCAAAAAAAGCTTTTTTAATTACAGTACAACTTTAATTAAACTGTACAACCGATTGTGACTTGATTTGACTGTATGAAGTATGGATCAATCTTTTCAAGTCATGAGAGCTTAATCTGCTTTCAGCATCTCTGATAAGGCACTTCACGTAATCATGTGGCTAGCACTGATTGATAATTGTCTTTGCATACAATTTTGAGAAGGAAGTAACTTGTCAGGAAACAAGAAATCATGATTTTTTTTAGTAATCTCCCAAACTGACATTGCAGATTCTTGACAGAGGGAAGAGTGGCAGTATATACTGCAGTATATACAGTCATTGCCCAAGTGCCTACACCCAAAGCACAAAGATAATACCCCTTTGCTGATTGCAGCCAACTGTGAAAGGAAAACAGCAAAGCACTGCAAAGCAGAACAGTGACAGACCAGAGGATACCAGAGATTACTAAGAATGACTAATTATGCCTCATACATACAAAGTAGAAATGACAGCATCATTGTGAGTGACAGCAGATACTAAAATTCCCTGGGGAAAGACACAGTTGTAAGTGATGTCCCACAGATGGATTCAGAGGTAATATGGACTTCATGGTTTGAAATTAAAATTCAGGAGGATTTTGTAATTCTAAATGAGAAGTTGAAGTTGCCTGAAACAGAAAAAAAGATATATTGGACACAGTGAAACCATCTTTAGGCAATGCTCCAGGCCTGAATCTTCTCTAAACCTGTAACTTTTATGAATGATTCATTATTTCTCATTATTAAATCTAGTATTACTGTTATTACATCTGGTGTTTTTAAATACTAAACTTGTAATCATTTGCCCCTCTGAACTTCACCAGCTCATACAATTATATCTTGTGTTCTTCAGCATACCGAGAATTACGCATCACAAAAGATTTCAAACCATTCATGACAGTTTTATAAAGCAATTATCATGGAGTTATTATTTCTGTAAATGTATTACTGTACTTTTCTTAATAACTTAATTCTGGCTGCATACATGTGTTCTTCATCTCCCATGGAATTGGCTATTATGCATGTGCAGTGACAGGTACAGGCAGATGGGAAATCACAAGTGTTCTGTAATTTGCTTCTGTGTATTACTTCCTAATGTGTACATTTTTGAATTTGCAAAGTCTCCAAATGAATGAGGAAACTACGTGTTTTCTGTGAATTTTACTCTGTGTTTTTTTACAGCATAAACAATAAAACTGTTTTGACTATGTCTAATGAAAGTTGCATACCTGATCTCAAGATTTATAAAAAAATAAAGACACTTTTTCTACAGGTAAATTTAATAAATATCAATAAATATTAATAAATAATTAATAATTATAGAATGAATAAATATATATAGAAGAAGTCCTCATGTATTAAACTGCAGGTATGTCTGGACATTCAGCTTGTTTAAAATAAAAATTCCAAAGCTCACAAGTTTTTAATACACAATACCTTTTTTGTATCAAAATTTATCTGAACTACTCTGGGGCTCTGAAGCTTTCTAAAATGCTGTAAAAGTGATTTGTTTGAAACATCTAATAAGGGGCTTTTTCTGGTTTTTAAAAGATTTTTTTTTTTCCCATCATAAAAAGAATATATTCAATATAAACTTTACTTCAATAATTTTTTATGAAAAACTTTTCAGGTTTGATTTCAGATAAAATCCAGATGTGAAGGTCTAGAGTTTCATCCAAAGCCATGCAGATCTAGTGCAGCCTAAATGTTTAAGGTAATGAGAAAAAAAGCAAATTTATGTAAACTTTCTAACAGTTTGTTTAATTTTTTTTATTTTTTATTTTAGTATAATATATACAATTCACAATATTTCTGAATTCTAAATCAACTTATTAAAATACGTAAAACAGTTACTGGAGTCCTCCATCAATACAACTTACTTGCTGCATATTTAATTTTATATTATTTATTGCTTTTCTTATGGGTGTAGAATTTTAAATTAAGGGTTTTTTAAAATTTTATTTTTCAAAATTAACATGACAATTTCAAAAGGATGAACTGCTCCATATGCAGGAATATATCATACCCATAGAGGCACCTTTCTTCATGTTCAAAGGGAGATTAATGCACTTGCTGTGATGTAAATTATGCTTCTAGCACTGACACGAAAGAATTGCATATAAAAAATGTACTGTAAATACATATAACTTTGACACCAGATAATAGTTATGTGTCATTAATTTAAAATGTATATGTTCCTCTCTAAAGTCCTCAAGCAGGACACAAACATTTTTCCCCGTGTCTCTTTTGCTTCCTCACAAAATGATCTACTCTTTCTCAATTATATGGAGACTGAAATGCAACTCAGAAGTTCACATCTGTGAATTTAGAATGCTGGGAAAAATGCTGGATAAAAAATTTAAATGTTATTTTTAATCTACTTTTTACTTTGCAATGTATTAATTTTTTACATATGTGAATTTTAATTATCTCTGTAAGCACTTTTAATGGGTTTTCATTTTCCATAGAGATAAAACATTTGATACTAAGATATTTAAAACAATTTAGAACTAAAACCACAGGATTCCTTACATTTTATTTGTGTTGATGAATTGACAATATATCCTCAGTTGATATTTTTTCTTCTTCTGTAAGCAGAATTAACACTTAAAGCTGAGCAATCTATGACCCAAGGCATATGAGATCATACAGATTGAAGCCTGATGACAAACAGAATGGAGTCAGCAATCTGAAAGTTATACTGGAATGCAACTCATATGTAGATTATTTAGACTGAAATTTTTCATATTTTGTGTTCAGTGTAAAGGAAAAGCCTGAGACATGAAAAGACACCTGATTCTATTGCAAAGCCTGAAGTAGCAATAAGTAGGAAACCTCAAGGATGGTTAAGAAGCACTACTGAGGTTTTGAGAAAGAGTGAGACCTATGAATTCTAAGCAAGATAGTCTCTTAGCCCTTCAGATTACTGAAAGACACAATGGATTAGTCTTCAGCATAAAAACCCAGGCATTGCAGTCTCAGAAAAGCAGTAAAAGGGAGGAAAAAGGAGCTCTAGCAGAGTGTACTCCACAGAGGTGGAGTACAAACATCAAAGGTAGAAAAATTATTCTTAACATTATTGAATAGTGTTTTGGGACTCGAGGCTTGTGCCTGGGTCATTGGCCAAAGTCTAGCTTGACATTAATCAGCAGCAAAATAAATCTTCCTGGTGTGTGTGGAAGGGTCTTTTAGCAAGGGCAGAACAAGGGGTTTGTTCTGGAATTCACCACAGCATCCATCACATGTTACTGTTGTTATGGTGCTGCACAAGCACAGACTGCACAAGGATTTTCAGAATTGAGTACCTCCACAACCAGCCATGCCTATCCTCTCAGAGCTGTATTTATACAACTACTGACCTGAAAAGTAGGTCCCTGACAACCAACACATTCAGAGGAAATTCAGCTTTGCCAAATTGACTCAGCCTATAAGTGTTACGTTAAATGTAACACAATACTGAAAAACAGCCAAAATGGGTCAGGAAATGTCTGCTTTAGATAGTGGCAGTGTAAACAGTTATGCTGAAAGTAACAGAGAGCTATTGCACTGTGTAAAGTTTTATTAGACCTAATCTCCCATTAAAGCTAGTTCCTTTGCGGTTCAGGAGTAAAGAATTATTTTATAAGCATTGTGGATCAATATAAAATAGAAGGTTATTTTCCAGACAGTCTAGTTCTCATGAAAAAAAACCTTATATCTTAAGGGGAACAAGAAGAAACCCAGGATACTAATTCTAATATTTAAAAAAAGACCAATGGTTTGCAACTTCTGATGATAACAGGCTGGCTCAAAAATCCCCAGTATTTTAAATATTGCCATATCAAGGAGTGCCATGGGAGGACTGGCCCTGTCCTGCCCTGGGGTTGCAATGTCCCCAGTGCCCTGAACAGCCACGCTGCAACAGTCCCAGGGGCAGGAGAAGGGCAGCCTGATCCTAGTTTTAGAGTTTAGGGCACTCATTCACACAAGAAAGACAGTGTCCCCTTCCTGGACCCTGGCTGTTTTCTTAAATCTTTTATTCTATGCACTCACATTTCTGAAATCAGGGACCACATCTACACACGGAAGACTGAGCTGAACCCTTGGAAATCCTCAGGGTGGGCAAGGAGATTCCTTAGATAACTGTGTAGCTTCAACTGGCTGCTGAATACCAGACAGTGTGCTGCTTTAAGTGGGACTAAAGAGAGCTTTCAGTAGTCTGTCTTCATTCAGGTGAACAGAATCTCACTCAGTGCCTCATCAGGAGGAAATCCCATTTACCATGATAAATTCACTTAACCTTAATTCTAGTTTTTAATGAAAGACGTGTCTTTTCCCATTTAAAAATATTTCCTTTAACCCATTTTCCAGACAATTTACCAAATTATCAATAAAAATGTTGTTAAGGATTTCAGTCATAAACATCTAGATACTGTAACTGAGTCAGATATGACTTCTGAGCTGAACATTTTTCTTATTCTGAAATAAGCTCATAAATGTAGTCTTTGTCCAGAGAACTCCTGGACTGAGACAATGATAATTTAATAGAGAAGGCAAAAGCTGAGCACAAAAACACAGCAATGTAAGAAATGAATTCACTGATTCCCATGGGCAGGCAGATGTTCAGCCATTTCCAGGAGCACAGTGTCACATTACACCTAATGGTGACTTGGGAAGACAAACACCCTCACTCCAAATATCTCCTCCTTCCTCCTTCTTTCCCCCCGCTTTATGTCAGCATATTTAATGTTGTATGATCTGGAGTATCCCATTGGCTAGTTGGGGTCAAAAACATCTCTATATTATCAACTTTGTGTTCAGTACAAATCTAAAAACACAACACTGTACTTGACATTGTGAAGAAAATAAACCCCATTCAGAATCAGCACATACTACTTCAAGCTTGGCATTTTTACCGACTTCAAGCTCTGATACAGAATAAAACTGTATGATTCCTCCTCACCGTCCTTCTAAGTACTGTTTTAATCTCTTCCCAAACAATTGCAGCATAACAAATTATATTTTGATAAAGATACCTTTTGTATTAATATAAGGATAGGACTGTAACTACTTAAAAAGGGTTACAAACTTTTTTTCTATATGCCAGAGCATATTAGTCAACTGAAAGACCAGGAACAAAAATTCTCGTTTAATTACTTTCTGAACATATCCTCTCAGAGAACAGATTTTATACCCTTATCATTCTGTAAAACATAGCCTATGCTGTTTTCTGTTGCATATTTTCTTCTGACTAAGCTAATATAATAAATATACAAAAGACAATATTTGTGGTTTTAAGATTATAATATCCTTAAAACTATGGCAGAAAGGATATTGAATTTAGCGGTATTATCACTTTATTTTTTTTAGGATCATATCACTTTTTATTTTCTTTATCAATAAACTAAGTTAGTAATCTCAAAAGGGTATAGTTTTCAAACAATTCTTTGGAAAATGTATTCCTATGGAGCTCTTTAAAATCCATAGATGTGGTTGAGATATAGCCAAGCCTTGGTTGGACCTTATGGAAGTTCAGAAGGTGGCACTTGGAGAACACAAGCATCCAGGAAAATGGCACCACAGTGGTAGTTCCCACAGCTGTAAGTTACTGGTATGAGGAAAGACACTTTATTTTGGGAAAAATATTATGCAATTCAGACAAAAAAATATTTCTGCCTGACAGTACTGAAAGCTGTAATAACCTTCAGCATTTCATCCTGGGACTAAGTGAATTAGAGGGTAGGACTGCACTGGGACTACCCAGTGCTTTCTGTTGTCTGTAGGCAACTAAGGTAGCATGGCCACAGTTGTGACAGTTCAAACTGTAGACTTCGAAAATGTTAGTCATTCACACTAAAAGGACTCTCACTTTCTATGGGCTGGGATGATTCTTTTCAAAATTTCAAGGGTACAGCTAATGACCTTGAAACTGATTCCCAGCTAGTAGAATCAGTGAAGTCAGTAATTGATCATCATTTATACCTGCTGAATTTCTGTATACTTATCTAATGTTAGGGTTCTTTTTTTTCCCAAGATAAGATTTTTTATATCCCTCAAAGCTATAATGAAATTCAAATTTTAATTTTCTTTACATTTTCTGTTCCAATTCCAGAGTTTAATCAGATGATTAGGTTGTCATCATTGCTATTACTGTTATGATAATTCTTGCTATTCAGTCTTAAAGAAAACATGCTATGCTCATTTGAGCCTAAACGTTACCTCCCATACTCAGTTGGCTTGCTGTCATGCATGTCTCCTATGATCAGTAACATGTATGTGTTTCTTGTTGAATTGGATCTTCTGCCAAACTTGACATATCCTTGTAATGCATATTCCATGAACTACTAAGTAAGAAGAGCTAGAAAAGTTTGTGGAAATAACAGGGAAGTGTTTCTTCATTCTGTTATCAGGACAGCAAGAAATAATTGCACTGAAGTCTGAGTTTCAAACTTTCATTCCAAAATATTTTGACACCGATACATTGAAGGTTTGGACAATTTGGTAAAGAGGTATGTTGCTGTCTTGAATTTTGACAGCATTGTGCGTGTTAATGTAACCGATCAATGGGCTTGACATGAGACATTTTTTCCTTAGAATGCTCTCAGATATTTTTCAGAATACATTTCCTCAAAAGAAGTCAAAATGCTAAGTTCATTTTGCCTTCTAACATGAGCCATCCACACACTGCAAGCCAAAAAGCTAAAGCTCTATGTGGAAACAGCATCAGGAGACATACAACAAAATTTAGGACTCTGGTCATTACTGAGCCTCACCATGAGGCTCAGTTACTTTACTACTCATCACTATGAGTAGTAGCGACTCACAGATTATACTGTCTTAGTGCCAAAGTACTGTTTCCTGAAGCCCTGAAAATGAAAAATAAAAATCTAACCTTCCTCCTGATATGTCATTTATGTCTGATTCTAAAATCAAAGTGAAGCAAAAACTTAAAGAAAATGTACAGTGTATCAAGAGAGTGCAGAGGTTTTAGTCTCTTGAAATAGCTTAGGAACTTCAGTTAACAAGTTAGCACACTCTTGTGAGGAAAGTTCCCGTAGTTCAGAAGTGAATAAAGGAATTTACTAGCACTATTCCAGGAGTACTGCAGTCACTAAGGGGTAGGGCAATGCCATCACCTTCCTGTGATAAGTGTTCCATAGCCTGGCTCGGATGCAGAATGGTTAAACTGACGTTGTATTCCCACAGAACCCAATATGGCACACGTAGACACAGACTGAGTCTCTTTTACCTGCTATTGGCTAAACCTGCAGTCATACCCGACAGCTCAGGTATCTTCTCTTCAGTTCAGTCCATTAAAATATCAGTGTGCTTTTTAGGGGTTTTATTTACTTATTTGTTTGTTTGTTGCTGTTTAGGAATAAGGCAATTATCTCCAACAGTGTAGCTACTTTTCCCTCTCCAAGCATACATACCTCTTATTTCTTGTGAGCTAGAAACAATTTAGGTCTCTGTACACCATGGCAAAGGAAATATTATCTCTCATCTGGTCATTACCTTTAAAAAATCAACTTCTTTTAAATTATCTGGTAATTTTTGCTGAATATTTTATCTCAGAATAACTTTTATTAATATGGAACACTTTGGACCATCACCTAAGAGCAAAAAGACAGGGTGAAGCACCTTAGAATGGAATTCTTCGTATGTATTTGAAGATTTGTGTCCTCTAGGTTTGAACTGGCATAAATGTCAGCTTCTAGTGTTTTCTTGAAGGAAAAAAAAAGCCAAATGGAATAAAAATTAAAATAAAACCAGTCAAAAAGCAAATAAAAGGTTGAAAAAGTGCAAGTTTTGCTTTGATGTGTTAGTATCTGAAGCAAAGGACTGAATTTGTATTTGAATAACCTTAGTAATTGATCATTACTAGATTGCTATGACCAATCACATATCTATAGCAAATTTCAACCATGTTCAGTAAATTAATAGCAAAGAGCTACAGGGCACCAGCCTGTGCATCTACTGAGGGGCATAAAAGGAATATTCAAGCCATGGTCTCAGTATTTCTTTGATGGATACTTACAAAAGAAAAGAAATGGAGAAAAGAAGTATCTTTTCCTTGATTGGCAAAGGATGACCCAGCACTGTGTACAAGACCATTCCTGACTCACAGAGAAGCCTTGTGGGTAATCCATAATAGCTGCCCAAATCTAATCTGAATGGTTAATCAAAACTCTTCACCAAGATGAGCTTTAGATTGGTGTCTTTGCATCAGCATTGGTAAGCAAAATGGGATGTGGTCACTTGCTGAAGCACTGGCCAGTGTCCTCAGTGCTCCTTAGCACAGTTCCTGGCACAGGTTTGACATCACCCTCACCAGGAAAAACATAGGCATGTTCTCATACATTTTCTTCAGGGAAAGGAATTTCTTCAAGTGTATGTGAGTTATGCTTTGTTGCTTTATATTCCCAGTGAATGAATGGGCACTGATGCACTGCATTATCGGTGGAAAAAAGGTCTCCCTTGAAGCAAGAGGGGTCCTACCTCATCTCACTGCAACTTCAGTGATAGATGGATGGACAGGAACTGCCCAAGCATTCTTTGTGAATTAAATTATTTATTATTATGGTATGCATACTAAACACCACTAAGATACTATTATACTACTTACCCCTAAAATGGTGAATTAAGAAACTAAAATAATGCAGGACCACATTCTCTCTTCAATTTCTGTCTGTAGACACTGGATTGCATAAATATAAATTCCACAGACATACAGAAGGCAGAATCCTTTTATAATTTTAAATATTTTTAAAACACCTATCTACATTCAACATGCATCATTTCTGGCAAAGTTTTTCCTTTTTATTAGTTCCCTCTTACACTTACTACACAGTAAAATTTATAATCATATCACTGAATCCTAATAATATACTTTTCACTCTTTCCATACTAATCATTGATTACTAATCACTGATTTAAAGCTCATATATATATAAATTTCTATTTTTTTCTTTTTGTCTATGAGCTTACATTAATTACAGGTTTTCAGAGAGCTAGACCCTCATTCTTAAACTGAAAATTTGTTTTTGCCCTAGTGCCATGAGACAAGACGTAACAGCTAATGTTTATATTATTGATTAATCAGATACTGAAGGGATTAAGTTCTAAGATTGTTTAGTACAGGAAAATCCATACTTATTGCATTAAAACAGATTTTAAGACCTTGTTTATTGGCTATATTCATGGTCAGGCCTCTGGGATTTATTCAATCTGAAATGCCTATACTATATGTAAGCATAAACCAATCTGTTAAGAAGAATATCTAATATTGGTCACACAAAGGCAAGTAATTGCAGTAAATTACAGGTCATAATTAAAAACAACCACTTACATAAACACTTGTAAATTTACAAAACTGCCAAAACATTAAATATATATAGTTAATAAAAATTAAGATTGGACTAGTACCTGCTTTTGGCAACCATTACTTTTTTAAATGGAATTTCTATTATGCATTCATTCTGTAATTTTAATGGATAAAAAAATTTCATTGGCTTGGCCATAACTCCTACGTGTGTATTCAAACAGAACAATTCTTATGCTCGTTTTATTGCTCTCCAGTGCATAATGTACTGATTAGTAGAAGCAAATACTGGTTGTTTCTTTCAAAGGGAAAATGCCATAGCTGCCCCCATATGTGAAAAGGTTCACATATGTGGGGATCCACATATATGGGTATTCATCTGATTATGAATTTTCAACACTGCACAAGATAATGACTTTTTAAGAGTGAAACACATTAAAAAATAAGAGCTGCATTAATAAACTGCACTCATAAACTGCATTAAAATGTTTATTTGGTGAATTTAAATCCTTGCCGTGTTTTGAATCCATATTTTGAAATGTTATTTTCTGTGAAGAAAACATTGTGGTTTTGGGTTTGTACTAGCTTTTTTGTAATTTGATATGCCATTTTGACACTTAAAAGAGAGTGGTGTATAGAACACCTTGTTTCAACTTCCTGATGATTCCATGATCATTCCAAAGCTCAGAAGTCATGTATAAAAATAATGGTTTGGATTTAAAAAAAAAAAAAATCTTGAAATTTTACCCAGAAATATTCCACTGTTTTTGTAACTTGAGTTTCAATATCTATTGCAAACAATTGCATGAATATGCATAAATATTCTATTTATCAACAGTACACTCTACATTCTGCATTTCTCCTTTGATCAATTGATTCAAGGAAAAAAAACAAACTGTGATATTCTTTCGTAGGTTTGTTTCTGTTTGAAGACATGGTATTATTCAATCTTTCCTAGTAGTATTTCCTATTCTAGTAAGTGATTTCCAGTCCACCTTTTTTATTGTTTTTCCTCCTCTCATCAGTGATTGACTGATTCAGTTCATTGCTGTATGTAGCAGCGATTCTATGATCCTTGTGGTTTTCCATTGTTCATTTAATCTGTGAATAAGAGAATTTTTCTCTTCCAGAATGACAATATTTTGCACATCACAAGCATTTTCACGAGGCCTCTGTTTGTGATGTTCTTCCTTCTTCAATCTTACTCTGCTTAAATGGCCTGTCTTTGAAAGTATGCAAAATTCCTGCCCAAATACATGTGCCTAGAGTGAAGCTTTGCCATACTGTAGGTGGTGGTGCTTGCAAGAATAGTCTCCCACTGTCCAGTTCTTGCTATTCTCATTTATTTCTCATTCCCTTCTGTTTCCCACCCACAAGAACTTCATGAAATGAATTCAAATAAGTAGGTGATTGCATGCAAGACACGTTTTCTTTTTACAACTGTTCTTGCAATTCTGTTTTCATTTCTATTAATTATTGGCAAGAAAAATCTTGGCACAAACAAAGTCATGGCTCATGGCTTGTCATTATGAGCTCAAAGTCTTTTAGTTCAAATGTACTTAAAAAAAAAAAGTGCTTTCATCTGATTCCTTACCTCTAATATATAAGCTCCTGTTATGTTGCTGGAGGTGTTGTTGACAGAAAAAGTTATGATCCTTAAATCAATATAGTTCTGAGTTTTTTTACAAATGCATCTCCTGTGATATCAACCTTATTTAAAAAGATGTTTTTTTCCTGAGCTTAAAATTCATCCTGAGTAATATAAAGTGGAATGACAAAAACTTTTCTTACACACCTTAAGAGCATCTTTATGGACAACTAACATTAGTATAAAAATGTTGATTTTAATTAATACAAAAGGTTATTTAAAAATATTTTCCTATATATAAAAGTTGTAAACTATAAATAAGAATTTAAATTTGTTCAGATATAGAACTATTTCATTTTAATCAACTGTTTGTGGGGCAGGTAAACAGACTATAGAGCTGTGTCTTTAGGAGAAGGATTTATGGCACAAGTATTTTCCTTGTAAAATTATCTGCGGAGGCCATAAAATACATACAGATCATCACAGATCAAAAATATGCTCCTAGTACTGAACTCTGAGAAAGTAAATAAACTTGAAAATGTAAACATTTAAACACTGTAGCTAGCTCATATGATTCAGATAAAGTATGAGATTATAAAGATGGAAACTTTGCTGTGGTGTATAGTGTCTATATTCTAAAGAGGTCTATGCATATTCTTTGTCTTTTTTTGCCATGACTTCTCTTCCAGCATCAGATGCTGCTGCACTGTCTAGATGATATACAATATATTTTCTTATTCCAGTACCATTCTGTTTTATTCTATAGAAAAGTTGCTAAAAAGTAATTCAGTTTTGCTTGGTTTTCCAAGTGCCCCACTACTGGCAGTTCAAGTGGCAGTTAGTGTGATTTTGTGAATCCTTTTTTCAGTTCCACATATTTGTATTTTCAGTAATAAAATAAGCACTTAACATATAAAAAATATAGTGAAAATTTTTCAAAAATAGTATAAAAATAAAAGAGAGTGCATAAAATACCCATTTTAAGAATATTAGAAAATACTTGTCAGGTTTTTTTCTTCCTAGTTTCCTGGTCTAGCAGTAATTTAACTTGTAGGACCATTTCAAAGTTTAAAGCAAAAAATCCTTTTCACATCTTAAAATCTTCTCAGTCATTTTCTGTCTTTTAAGATAAATTGGAACTCTTGCTATAACAAGTGCTTTAAATGGTAAGTTTTGATGTTTTACACTTTCTGATGTATTGCATTTCAGGTACATCATGCATTGCATTGTCCTCTACAAAGGGCAGCTTTCCCTGCTGTGCAGCTGTGTTAACACTGGTCTTGCAGCATGACCAAAGCCCTTGTCTCATACCCTTTCCATCTGACTGGTGCACAAAGATGCACCTTGGAGCCGGATCAAGTCTGCTACGAGGCACAATGACCGCTCTCTGAACAGGTTCACTCTCCAGATAGAGAGAAGGCAAACATTGAATGAGTCAGCAGAGCTTTTGCACCAGCCCTATCCTTTAGTTACCACAGAGTGTGGTGAAGTCAACAGACTTCATGTACTACAGTAATTTACCTCCTTCTGCCCGTTCTTCAACCCCCACCCACAACAGCAAAGAAAACTATCAGGAACGTTCTTTTCTCTGACTCATCCTTAGAGAATCTGGCCATTTCTTCTACTCCTGTCAAGCTGAGCTCAGCCTAGCTCTTTGAGAGTGTTACCAAATTTAAACTGTTCTATGAAAAATAATCAGACCAGGAAGAGTTCCAAGAATCTCCCTCCACAACAAACAAGCACACAAACAAATAAATAAACAGACAAACATTGTTTCTACTTTGGAAGTGCGGAGATTTAGAGGGTAACAAAATGGGCAGTTTGTCTTGTAACACATTATGAATGTCACGTGTGACATTGCTTGAAAAGACGGAAAATGTTTACATAACCTGTCAGAGATAGCTAAGCCAATTTATGGTATGTGACATTCATGTTTTTGAACCAAAAAGTTTTTCATACACCTACTGTTTGGCTGCAGAATGTATGAGAAGACAGATCTTGTTGACATATCACAGCTGCATTTCAACTCATTGTGAAATGCTTTGACTTCAACGAAATTCACACTATGTGCCAAAGAAGAAAAAAGGAAACTTAAAGTTTCTATCTCTCTTTTAATGTCTTCATTGAAGGTGAACTACTCTGATTTTGCAGGTGTTACATATGAGGTAAGCAAAGCCATAAAGCATCTGGTTCTTTTTATTTCCATTTGTTTGTGTTTTGGATTTTTCCCCCCTTTTTTTCTCTTTGTTTGCTTGTTGGTTTGGTTTTGCTTTTGGGTTTTTTTTGTTTTGTGTTCAGACTCCAAAGAGAAGTAAACATGACCTACAAGTCATTAATTAGGAATAAGGGATGGAATTCCACCACAGCTAGAGGTTACCTAGAAAGGCACTGGTAAGAAAAGTGGGAAGAATTAGCAGGTAGAAATGAGGGTGAGGGATATGCACAATGGAATGAGTAACCTTGAATCCCTGCATAGCTTTGTGTCAGGAAACGGCTAAATTGTAATCAAAGTCCATCCCTGGCTGCAAACACACCTTAGGAATCAGAATACTCCGTATAGATTTGCATGGCTTTTAACAAGACTGGGATGCAATATGCATTTACAATGCTCTTCCTAAAGTCTCCCTCAACCATCAGACTTCCAAACCAGTGACTCTTCCTCCTTCTTTGATAAAATATTCTCCCGTGGACATAAGATAAGTGGTGAAAGGAAGAACTATAAATGCATAAGTTGAAAATAGTCTTGTTCAGCTCAAATTGCAAGTGAAGTCCTGACCATATATCAGCCATAAGTGAGATGGTGTTCTGCAATGTTATTGGCTTTCATTATTTTTCAGTTCTCTGCATCAGCATTCCTATGAAGACAAGTCCATAACTGGCACCAGATGCTATCTAGTAAATTACTTTTGTCCTGCAGACTCTATATGCTTTTCTTATACGATGCTGTTTCAGTCAGACTTGCTCATTTCTCTGTTTTTCTACTTTGTCATTTTGCTTCCATGAAACTCATTATTAAGTAAACAATCAATAAATAGATTCAGAAGTTAAAATATAATCTCTATTACTTTTGAATTAGTTACATAGAATCTTTTGGAAAACAAGCATACTTTTGTTATTTTAAAATGCTGATAATTTTTGTATGAATAAGTTTCTTAATGAAATATGTTATCTGCTCTTTTGTAATCTAGGTCCATTTTTTTTCTGATTTCTGTACAAAGCTGAATTCTTTTCTTAGTAAGGTTTAAAGAAAAATGATCATGATTATATTCTATGTCAAACAGATATCTGATGGATATTATGGAGAGTTTTCATTATGAATGAACTCTTACTATGATCTTCCAGGTTAGATTTTCCAACTTGAAGATTTCACTGGGGCTGGGAATATCTGTATTCCAAGTGTACAAGTTCCTCCTTTTTAAATTGATTCTTTTATGGTTTATGAGGCTATCCCAATTAAATATCTGGCATCATAAGATTTGCTTATATGAATTGTTCAAAAGTGTTCTTCTAAGGAATCATTCAAAGTAACTTTTGAAATACATAGGGGTGCTTAAGGATCAAATCTCTTCAAAGAATGAGGAACCAGTCAGAACATAAATAACATTGAGAAAAATTCTGATGACATTTACCGGTCTTGAAGTAATTATATTCCTTTTTATTGTTATATGTCTCCTCACCTACTCTCAGTCTATCCTGAATATTTCTCCTCCAAAAATTTTCAGGTGAGGCTGAACATCCTCTTACTGGGATAGTTCTGTAATATCCAGCTGTCCTTGATTGGACATATGCCTGGCAAGTAAACAATCTCATTCCCAAATTCCTAGAAATACGAAGAAGTCATCAGATAACCTTTCCAGAAGGAACTATATTCTGGAAGAAGATATTTCCCTAAAGAACTCACCATATTATGAAGCCTTACACCTTTGAGTTCTTTGCAGTCAGATGGACCTAATATAACTTGCAGGTGAGAAATATACTTAAGATGGGAAGGCATTAAGTGTCATAGACCTTGAATATTTCTGATGAGTAAGACAGAAGATTGATGGACCCTGAAGTCCTGCCCTAGTATGAGCAGGGATTGAGGGGAGAATCTAATTGTGGAAGCAAGGTTACTATGGTGGGGCTGGGCTGACCTGTCTGGACACCAGGTGCCCACCAAAGCCACTCTATCATTCTATGCCCACCTGTGCTGGACAGGGGAGAGCAAATACAACTGCTGTTTAGGATGTTTCAGTCCTGCTGAGTAGCCAGACCTGCTACAAGCTGCTGTGGACTTGTTTCCGTTGGTCACTCTCACCTTGTTCAGAGTTACCTCCCTCCACTTCCTATTGAAGGGCTTTATTTGATCCAGCATAGCTAAGGGGCATCAAACATTTTTGCTTTCATCTGCATGATGACATATTTTGTCTTAGATGGTGTATAAAACCCTTATTGGATCTAGCCCTTATTTCTTGACAGTATCCTTGTTCATAAGGAATATATCAATAACACTGACTATCCTTTCTGCAATCATCTTTGAGATTAAAATTTTGGAGTATTGTTGAGAACTTTAATTCAAGTATTCATAAACATTCACAAATGGAACTAATGAATGAGTATCTAGCAATTTATGTCTTTTGAAATTGCACTGAGGATGAGACTCTGAAGCCAAAAGAGCATAATTTCATATAGTTCTGAAGTGTATCAGATACTGTACAATTTTCTGATGCCTGAAAGTATCTTTTCAGTAATTGCTTTTCTATATTTGCTTTTTAACTCATATCTTCTAAATGAATTTTCATTTAACCTTAACTAGTCTTTTCTCTAGGCTTTTAATGTCAAAATATTTTAATGTACTACTTGAGGTTTTTGCAAGAAAAAATCATAAATTATACAAAGAAACAAATATTAAAAATTTTAAGATGAATGTATATAAGGAATTAAGAATTTTAATTAAGAAATTAACATTTCTTAATACAGTTGCTGAAGCAGGTCAGTCGCTGACCTGAGACTTCATTCCCTGGACCTCATAAAAACATCTTCTGAAAGAATTTAAAAATTTTAAAAGGGCATTTAAAAAAAAATAAATTAAAAGCATATATCAAACAAACATGCAAGGCAGATTGATACAGCATGATTCTAAATGAGCAGTATCTGACTTAGCAATAGCCACTTATTTCAACTGTGCCAAAGGAAGAATAGGATCTATGAGTTCTTACAAATTAGGGTGAGACATGAAGGATATCAGAAGAGGATCAGAATGCAAATTCTGTTCTTTATAAAATGTAAACAAACTGTGAGCTTTGGGGCTGCCAGGCCACAACACTTGCCAAAAATTCCTCTCCAACGTTCCTATTGCATTGTTGCAAATGGATCTAAAGATAAGTTTCAAGTCCAAACTTTACAGTGACTGGAAAGATCCAGAGACATTGAAATTGAAACTCCTGTTGCTGTTCTCAGCATGTAGAGAGAAGCTGTTGAGATCATCAGGTTGTTAGGTACCCTTGGTGTTACAGATATTTGTGTATATTGAGGTGTGGAAAAGTGAGGAAGAAAAACATGTCTGGAAAGTGGGAAAAGCAGATCTGATACAATCTGTGCAGTCATGGAGAGACAGTTTGTGGTGAGCAGACCAAAAAAGATAAGGGTTTTAAAAGTCTGCCCTAGCCCGTCTGTTTCTTTAAGAGCAAGGAAGGAAAGTGTGCTTATTTATCTCTTGCTGATCAGTTGTTCTCTGGGGCAGGAACATTACAAGTCACTGTTTCAAATACAGACTGTCACTTTAGATGATAGAACAAAGGGAAGGGACTGAAAGTAAATAAAT
Organism: Cisticola juncidis; assembly: GCA_013400215.1. Taxonomy (NCBI): domain Eukaryota; kingdom Metazoa; phylum Chordata; class Aves; order Passeriformes; family Cisticolidae; genus Cisticola; species Cisticola juncidis. The sequence continues at coordinate 1,134,765 of VXBR01005529.1, forward strand.
CTTGAATTCACACAGGTATAAAAGGATCTTTTTCTGTAAGCAGGCCATTTTAACATCATTCTGAATGGTTTGTGAGGCAAAAATAATGGGCTTGTTTGAGAAGCAATTGAGGTTCTTTCTGACAAAAATAGTATATTAGGAGATTAGTCTCCAAGGGGTGGATAACCTTTTCAGATTCTAAGTATTTCTTCTGTTCTCATGTGTGAGTTTACAATCTGTTAGTCTCAAAATATATCTACAAACCCACAGGCCCACCTTCCTGACAGCTGCTCAAACAACAGAGCGGGGGAGCAGAGAAAAAGCTCTGCCCCGTCACCCACCCAGCAGTTCTGAAAAGCCTGGTAAGTTACTCACAGAATCCAGAAATGCCAGTCAGAGAGGAGGGGGACAGAGGCAGGGGGAGAGGGAAGGCTCATGAAGTGCAACATTTGCAGCACACGCACTAAAACTAAAGGGGCCAATTAGTATAATAGGTTTGAAATAATTTCAGCACATTCCTAAAGACAAAAGAAAAATCGTCCTTCAGAAATGGGGCTTTATTGTTCAGATGAGTATAGAGCTGAACAATGAATTCTATCAGTTTTGGAGGCAACATTCCTTCTTCTTCATACCGGACGATACATTATTAATGAGCACTATTTTCGAGTGTGAAAGAGCTGTTTGAAAAGCATTAACATAGTCTATCGGATGTGATTGACACTGTCATCCCTTTCATTTTGCTCTTGGCAAGAGGCATCCCTGTAGATTTATGTGCATCTGGACATTACTAATATTCTCCTTGTTATGCACTCCAGGCAGCTGTGATATGGAAATTTTTAGCACAGTTTTTAGAGAAGGAGTTTACTGTTGCTATCTGCACAAAAAAAGAATAATTATCCTTCTCTGAGATTTTATCAGCCAAAAATATTTAATGTCTGGTTCCTTAATAACCCTAATCTGTTTTCAATATGTACCCTTTTTAAAGGAATTTCATCAAGCTTATGTGGATTCTCCAGATATTTCAAGTGACTCTTTTCTCAACAGACATTTTAGTTTCTGGGACTCATGTCCACTCATCCTGACTTTATTTTAACCTCTATTTCTTCAAATAGGTTACATTTCTAATTAGCTTGGTGCATACAGAACTACAGCTAGTGTCTGTCTGCTGTTTAGGAACACCAAACCTTTTCTGATTTGCCTGTGTAATGGCTTTTAATTGCAACAATTAAGACCAGTGAAATTAAGAACCACTGAAACAATACATCTAAATGACATATAAAAGGAAATTTCTACGTCATAAAGGTTTTTTAAAGGTAATGATATTTTAATTTGTTTTATACATAGATATAGAATTATTTTAGCTTCTTGGGCCTTATAAGAATGTATGCCATCACTTTATATGCATGAATATTGCAATGTGTAGAAAAGAAGAGAAGAAAATCCTACATGAGAGTGAAAACTGATACTAAACATGAATGTCTATGGAGACATTGCATGAAAAGAGTTATAAATATGGGGGTTCTGTTTCAAATCTAGATATTTTTAGTGTTAGCTTTGATGTATCTTTAATCAAGTATATAAAAGGTATAGATGCAGAAAAACAAATATCTTATTCAGGGCAATGAATTACGGGATTAATTAGGCCACAATTTTGGAACCTCTTTTAAAGACAACCCTTTTGCTAAGTAGCTGTCTCATGAGGGCTCTTGATCAGAACAGATTTTAACGCCAAAGTTCTGTCTGAATCTTTGGGTATGAGACAAGATAGCACCATTGGGCTAGAGTATTATTGCTCAAGGCTATAATACTCTAAAATGTTTTCCTATCGCTGCATATTGCACCATATAAAATGATGTAGTATGGAGGACATGAGTTTTTTACTCAATGCAGAATTATCTTCTCCTCCAGTCCGTTCCAAAAAGCCTATCTTCATATTTGAAAAAAATCTCACCTCATCTCTGTTTCCTTTACTTAGAGCTTTATGTAACCACCAGTTTGCATCCAGCTATCAGAGGCTCATGATCAGTTGCTTTCTGCTCACTTTGAGTGACATATCCACCACCTTCCTCAGAGATCAGGCCCAGCTTCTCCATGGAAGGTCCACTGTTGGCCATTCCAGGCTGAGTGAGGGCCCTCCCGCTTGGCAGCACAAGGAACTGCCACTGCTCCACTAGACAGCCTAATTACACCAATCAATCACATAAAATAATTTGTGTGGCTAGAAGGGGAAAGATTATAACTCATAACTTGCCAACTGAAGAGGTAGTGACAGAAAATATGGGATCAAGACCTAAGTTTAAAAAATATGCAATACAAAAAATATTCTTAAACTGTTCATCTGAATTATTTTTTGTTGTTGTTTGGGCAAAAATCTAAATGGCATATATAGATGTGGATGAAATCTTATAACTTGATAACGGGTTACCAGACTTGATATTTTGATTATTTTGGTGTGCTTTGAATTTTAGCAGTTTCAGATTTATAGCAATGTACATGTAATTGTTTTAAGGACTGTTTTCTTCCAACTGATATATTTTTGTGCCATCCTGCAGAACATAAGATACCTACTCAGAACAGCCAGCCTAAGTTCCTTAATCAGAATTTAGAGGTTCTTACACAGCTTCTTCATTTAGTTTCCCCAAGTATTTTTGTGGTATCTTAATATTTTACCCAGGAATCACATTTGTAGGCCAGGTGATTTTTTCTTTTAGTGGTTATTGTCAGAGGGACAGATCTATAAAGGAAGATCCCTTTAGCTTTTGTTGAGAAACTTCTTGCCTATTCTCCTACTTAAAGTGCACAATTTACTTCACTGCCTTAGCAGAAGAGTGTGTTTGTGTGTACTGGCATCAAGAGAGTCACCTGCATGGCCCACTGTCTTCCATCGAGCACTTCCTAGAAACCATTCCTTACCCAGTACCCAGATCCATTCCTTGGTGTTTCTGAAGACCTTATCATTAAGGACATAATGGATGACTGCCAAAGGTCTTTGCTGAATGACTTATCTAAGAGTGTCAAAATACCATCTTCTGAAATGACTGAACCAAAAAATTATTTTGATATTGCACAAGAGCTGCAAAATTAACTGTAACCTTACTACATTTTATACAAGTAGAAAGCATAAAATCATTAATATCTTCTGTTCATTTTCTTACAAATAAGCACCTTTTTTTACCACAGTTTTGAAGTTTACAGTGTAAAACAACAGATTTTTGTCCCATTATTTGCTACAGTTAAAAATCTATCCTGCTTCCCGTCTGAAGGGGAGATGTTTTAAAGAAAACAAAAACAACAATTTCACAGTGTTTTGTGCCTATGTGAAAAGTTAAAGTAGAAAAAATGCTGTAATTGGAGATTTTCAGATTAAACTAAAATTCTTAGGGAAGCTGGAGAATCTGGGAAATGAAATTTTTCAATGTTTACATATCTTCACCAAAGAGAGCGAATCAGTCACATTTCTCAGTGTGAAGAAACCACTCTTTCATATCTCGTGATACAGTATTCTTGCACCTATTCTATCACACTGGTAACCCATGTAAGTGTAGGATCACACGACTTACTTTCTTTGTCTCTCCTACATTACAGCTTTGTCTTTTCCTCATGGAAGAGTAAATCACAAGGTAGTTCACCATGGGCTGCTAGAGGTGCTGTTTACTAGTTTTGTTTTCTATGTTGGTATAAATAGAAGGGTTTTGTAATAGATTTAGATTTTTTAGCTGAATGTGATTTAGGAAATAGCTGGAAATTTGTGATAGAGAATTTAACTACTTGTCCTCTAGTGTGGAAAGAGGAAGGAAAGGATGAAGGAAAGGAGGAAGGAAAGATGAAGAGGAGAGGAGTGTGTATTAGGAGCACAGGCTGTAATCCTATCCTTTTGTATTTTCCTTGTGCAATCTGCCTGAGTAATATGCATTCATGTCTAAATTGAAGAAATTAATACTAGAGCAAATATTTGGTTACATTTTGGTTGAACTAGACTGGGATATTTACATATCTGCACACAGAGGTAAAGACAGATACTGGAAAGTGTTGTAGATTGTAATAATTAGTTGTGTTCTTCTGTCAAAATTTGGGTTACACAAGAACTTGCTGTCAAAACATGTCACCTCTCAAAAGGGCAACACCAGATGAAGAGCTGAATTAAGGAGTATATGAACAATTGTTTAAGACAAAACCTGAAGAATGTTTCACTGTCAAAAAACATCTAATGGAAAGGTTTTATAAAATTTAATCCTATAGGAATTACAGTAATTATTCAAAATAACCAAACTTCCATAAAGAAAACTATTTTAGCTACCATCCTCCAAGTCTTCTGGTTTTTTGATTTTTTTATTCCCCACAGGAGTATTACATAAAGAGGATCTTTAAATGCCATCATAACTAGTTATGCATACTGCATTTCATTTTCACCTTTTAAAATCATTGCTAGCAAAGCTCATGCAGATCAAGACAAAGACCCCTAAAACCCCCAGGAAAGAATCAGAAACTTTTGCTCAAGGGAGTTGCATTTCTCCCTTTGCTGACTTGTCTCTTGCCACTGTCACAGTAATGATAACTTTCACCATGTCCATCCATAACAGATTCTCCAGATTCTTCTTTCATTAAGAAACGAGAACAACAAAAAAAAAGCTAAAATATTTTTTTAAAAAATTCAAGTATTGGTCACAAAATTCATGAAGACACTAATGAATGGAAATAATCACTTTGAAATTTTAAACTGGATTTTGCATAGTTTAACTGTTAAGATTCAGGAATAGAAGTGAAGAAAGCTGTATTCATATATAAATGTTTAAAACCAATTAAAGCCTTCCGAGGAACTGGAATTATTTTGTTTGATACTGTTCTATTTATTAGCCAGATGATGCTGCAAAATTTTTGATCAGTGAAGATGACTAGATATTAGCCAGAGATGTCCTTTATCAATGTTTCTATGTCAATCACATTATTTCCCAAGGCTAGACATATAAGCACAAGATTAATAAATTCACTCTTGATAAGTGCTGTGTATAAAAGCACTGTTACATTTCTATATACAGTCAAGTCAACCTTTAAAAATCACATTTTTGAAATTGTTTATTTACAGTGCTTTGGTAATTCTTTAATATTAATTTACTTTATAAATTTTCTTATTCTTTCTGGGGAACTCTTCTTACTGAATAGTCTGAAGCAGATTTTAAGACTTTCATCATAAAATTTCAGTCTGCTTCTCCTGAGAACATCCCATGAAGAAGTAAATACTGCACACTAGCAAAATATTCCTATGATTCTTATATTTTTTGCTGTTTAGTTAGGTTTGTGGAGACTTATTTTTTTGTGTTGGTAATCGATATGCCATGGCTGATGATTTTGATTGAAGTAAAAAGAGAAAAGAATATTTCCCACAGGAATCTCCAGGGAGGGTAATGTTCAAATGTATACAAAGAATATAGAGTGATTGCAGTTTTATGCCTGAGGAAATTCAGGAATAGACAATATTGTAGTATGTATTCCAATCACTGCAAAACAGTTTTAAGTTAAAAAAAAAAAAAAAGTTAAAATACCAAGCTTACATAATACAGGGTTCTTTGGAATTGTTGGGGTCCCCACTTACTCACTCCTGTACTTCTGTTTTGTAATTTATTTCCTCATTGATCAGCTACACAAAGGAAAAACAGAACTCAAACCACAATTCTGCTATGTGCAGTTAAAGCAGATTTATTTTTTTTAAACAAATTACTGTGTGAATTCACAGGTATTTCCTTATGCCTTCACTTGATCTCCTTTTGTATGTGTGACCAACAGTTATGTCTATAGCATAACAACCCTGGTTATTAGTAACTGGCCACGAGTCATGAAGTCTGCCTGGTTTAGAAGGGTTCACAGAACATTTCAGCATCTAACATGCCTATATCCCAGATAAAAAAAATGTCCAAAAGATATTTAGAAAGCATAAATCTTGCAATGGAATTGTATGAACTTCTCAGGAAGAAGATAAGGTCAAATTCATCAGCAGTATAGACTAGTTAAACTCATCTTTGAGGACATAGGCTTGTCAAAAACTCCTTCTTAGAAAGCAGGTCACTAATTCTTCCCCTCAGCTCAGTTGCAGCAATCCTCTTATTACATGGCAAAAATGATTCAAGGCACAGACTTCTTGTTAAACAGCATAAAAAGGGTCCTGGTTTATTCCTCTTCATGGCTTAGCCATCTTAACTCCAGCTATTCCCTGACTCTGGCTGCAGCAAACTCCTGCTGTAGGTTTCCCTTGCAGCCTCTGACTGCTGGGTATTTCCTGCTAAACTATGACTGCAGGTATCAGCTTGCAGACTCTGACTTTCACCCAGCTGGACTGTGACTGCAGGCTCCAACAACAGGCTCTGACTGCAGACCCAGACTGACCTCACAGCAGTGATTCTCTCTCCCCAGGATCCTGCTTCATGAGTCTCTCCTTCCTGCTCAAGGATTCTTCCCTTGAGGAAGATAGGGAAGGGATAATGGTCATCCCTTTACCAGCTACCTCCCTCTTTTACCTCACTCAGCCTTACTGGATATAGCTGTTACTATCAGGAGTGAGGCCACCTGTATTCCCTTCTCCTACAAGCTCAAATCCATTCTTCCTGTGTACAAATCCTCACTCCAGACCTAGTGACCTAAATGTGAACAAACCAGATCTGAAATTGCATTGTGTAGCAATGCGGGCTAGTGGTGACTCTCTGCAACCTCCCGGGAGCGTCTCCACGAGGAAGGCGTTCACACACACAGGGAAGACTCACACACACACACACACACACACACACACACACACACACACCACGAGTAACCTGCTGACGACAGACAACGGGAAGGCTCTTTGTGTAGAATTCCAGTGGGGTACACTCCAGCCTGAAGACATCCAGAGGCACAGACAATGACAGTGAAAGGGTCCAGGCTTATATAGGGTCTAGGGGGTGGAGTCAGCAGTAACAACCAATCACCGAGAGTGTGGGTGGGATAAAGGAGCCCACTGACCAGTAGGGAGATACGAGGGCAAACGGACAGGGGTGTGAGCCAATGGGGTTACAGAGAACAGGGAAACTGCTAGAAACCGCTGAGGTCAACCAGGATGTGACGGCCAATGGGCCAACAGGGGGTGTGGCACTGCGGTTGATTGACATCCTGTCAGTTAAACAGGGGGTCCCTAGGAGAGGTTAAAGTTCAGGGGGCATTTTTTCCAAGGCATAGCCCCAGGAAGTGCCCTAGCAGGCCCACACGCTTCCAGAATATTGTATCCCATTTCTTCCTTTGTCGGTCCCTTGTGATTGTGAAGAAGTTCCCCCTCTTCCCTGGATTCCTTCCCAAGTTTTCTAGAAGACAAAGGAGAGAAAAAAATCCAACCTTGCTCTGGAAGATTCCCAGCAAAAGCTACGAGCTAATTAGCATTTAACACAATACACATCTGCAGCGTTAATATGGTGGAAATATTATTTCCAAACTGTCATGGCAATATGGGATACACAGGATCCCAGGAGAAAGAGAGAACTCTGTATCAGTATGCCTAAAATTCTCTCCGCACTTTGGGACATTCACAGGCGGACAGTCAAAAATCACAATGCAAACCCAGGTAAGGATTGCATTCCAGTAAAGGAACTAAAAAACTCTTCATCACAGAAAGTACACCTTATATCCCTTGCTCCTTTAATTTTTTTTCCTGGCCTTATAATAAACAGACCACAAGCATGTGTTATATTTATATTTACAAATAATCAGAGTTAAAAAAAAACTCCTCCCTTTTTGTGGGTTGCCTTTGAAATATCTATTGAGGGAAATAGGAAAATTGTCTCTCATTTCAGTAAAAAAAAATCTTGGAGTACTTTTCTTCATTATTTACCTGCTCTACTTTGAAACAAACAATTTAACAATTTGATTCAGGAAGAAAAATAACATAAAACTTTATTTGGAACAACTATATTTCTAAGGGGAAAAGAAAAAGAAAATGTAGCAGAAATTAGTTCACTATGATTTTAAGCTTTTTTTTTCAAGATATCCACAAACCTATCTGTTCAATAAAAAACTTGATGTCATCTCTTGATCTATGAAAATTGATTGGAGTTTTACTACTTGTTTTAATGGGAACATGTGGTCTTTAGTATATTAGTGCTTAATGAAGACAGAGTGGAGAAAGGGTGAATGGTTATCAAGAACTGATGAAATTGAACTTTGTTCTGGGTCTTACAAAGCACTTTTGTTATTCTTATTATCTTGGGTTTACCCAAGTATCATTTTTTTGCTTTTCATTCATCTATTTTTACTGTATTTCTTTTCTTTTAGTCTGTATCTTTTTGCCATTACTGTAATTTACTTATGACAGAATTCTTGCCAAGTCTTTGGGCTAGCAAAACTTTAAAGTTAAACTTAAAAATTTCTGTGTTTATGGACCTAAACTTTTAATCAGATAATAATTCTGATTATAAATATACTTCACAGGTATAGATTCTTTCCACCTAAGGAGAACCAAGTCTCCTCAAATATTAATTAACATTCATCAGAGTCAAGAAGTTGCTGATGTTGTAACAATATTTTCAATTAGTTGTCACTAAGGCCAGCTAGAATAGAATTCATCATGAAATTAAGACAGTGAGACTGAATGTCTGGACACAGACATCCACAAACGTGGATATTATCAAGTCTTTTGTTATGTCCAGTGGAGATTCAATCAATGCAATTAATTCAGATTAGAGAGCAAAAATCTCATCTAAGCATAATCAACTAAAGTGGGATTTGTTTACTTAAATATTGCTGTCTTGCCATTTCAAATGAGTACACAGGGTATGTACATAAAGCTGACATGTCACAGTGTTACAGCTGAATTCTGCCGCTCTAGAGTGGCAGCTGGTGACTGAGCTGGATGCAGATGCAGGACACAACACTTTGCAGTATCTGAAAAAATTTTGTATTTAACTCCCCAACCAAGCTTTATTACTTTTATGGCATAATTCTTCATTGACTATGATACAACTCCTAAGCATAGGCAACAGATAACTTCTGACACCCTTGTAAAGAAGAGTAATTTATTATATATATCCTGACTGTTCAGTCACTTGTTAGTAAGCTAAATAAGTAAACTGGGATTCAAACTGAAGATTTGCATTTTGTTAAATGCTTCAATTTAGAAAAATAAATCACACAATGCTCAGGAAGCTCTGTAACCCTACTTCAATGATTTGGACCCAAACTTCTCCATGATTTTAGCATCTTAACTTTTACAAAACTTTGGTAGCTGGGCAGCCAAATGCCTTTAACCTTATAAGTCCATGTCCATAATGATCCCATTAACTGCTTTATACTATGAATTTTCTAGGCATTTGCAGTGAGAAGGGAGGGCCAAATTCTTCCCATGGAGTGCTCTGATTGAATCAGATTATGCTAGACAGCAGTTTCCACAGCACACAGGGAAGTCAGATAAAATCGGCATGAGCAGAGAACTGCAGCAGATTTTAACTTGTGTCTCTAATTTGAAGACTGATATAACTACTCAGATATGAGTGGTATATTAATGACAGGTCTTTTTTATTATTTTTAGGTAGATAGATATAAATTCAGCTGATTTTAATTATTTCATATAAACTTTGTCCCAAGTTTTATCTTAATTTTTTTTTCTTTTCAATTATTCTTGAGTGTACTTTATGTTCTCCTCTTTTCTTCCAAGATATTTTATTTTATTTATTTTTTTTAATTATATTTTTTATTTGCAATCCTCCTGGTGTCATTCCAGAGTAATTTTCTACCTTCAGTATAATTTCTCAAGATGCATGTTGATTAATAAACTGAAGGAAGATTTTATTTGTATGTCTTCTCCTCCGCAGTGTTTTTAAATAGTTTGAACCTTCTACTATCTTACACTAGTCCTTCAGCAAGAGCCTCTCAGTCTCTAGGAGAGCCTTCAAAAGCAGTCTGATGTGGTTTAGGCAAAAAGAATGTTTGACCTATTTCATAATGGGACCATGCTATTTGCAGATAAGTAAGCATGAGTTATAAATTTTCTGTCAGCAGCTCATGATACATTTAAGAGTTATATATTCATACATTGTAGGAATAAAAAAAAGTGCTTTCTTGGTACTGGGGAGAAGGAAAATAAACAATCAAACAAGCATTTTGCATCCTATTAATGGCACATTTGCAGGAGCTACTGCAGAACACTACAAAAGGGTAAACCAACATTGTCCCACTCAAAAAATATACTATGCATATTAATTGATTCATACAGCTTTAAAATGAGTAATGAATAATAAAAAAAAAAAGATTAGAGGCAAAAATTGAACTTCTTTTGAAAGTAGAAATGACCATGAAGGGGGATGTTCCTTGGGGAGAAATTGATAGAAGGAACATGTTATTTTTAATGACAATACTTCAGGTGATATGTATACTAAAATATCAAAATGTACTTTTACAGTTCTTTTAAAAATCTGTCTTTCTCACTCCTTATCTGTTTATCCAAATAGGTCACTTGAAAGGCAAACTCCACTTTCCCGAGAATGGTAGTACAAAAAATTTCATTTCTTTCTTCCTTAATTCCTGTAAAAGTATTTCAGTAGCAACACACAGATTTCTTTATGTTACTATAGAAAAGCTTTATTTATAAGCCAGAGATTTAGGCATATTCTGAGAAATGTTACTAACCAGTTCTGTTCATGTCTGGCTCCTCAAGACAGGTGTGGTCCCTCAAGAGGAGCAGTATGCCATTGCCTGCTGTGAAAACCAGGCATCGGGAATCTCAGACTGGATTTGAGAAAGGGGTGCAAAGACCTAGACTGTAGCAATGTCAGTGAGGAAAGGGTCCTATTTAACCACAGTGCTTTGCAACTATTCCAAGGCCAAAGCTGTGTTTAGAAGCTGAACTTCAAAGTGAGTTAACACACTTGATGCTTTCGCTGGAGAAAATGGAAGTGGAGAATGTGAAATGCAATTCAAGCAAACACTGTGAGTTGTACAGGGACCACTGATATATTTTCTTGTGAGCTACCATAGCACTCCAAGTTGTACATTTGCTGTCTGCTTTACAAAAAGAAATGTAAATTGAAGAGACTTTTTTTTTTTAATGACTTTTACTGGTCTGGATAAAAGAGAAGTTTTAGCATAAGGCAGTCAAAAAGATTTTGGTTTTGGTTCTTTTTTATATAGGAGTATATTCCAAATAGGAAATAGGCTTAAAATATGTTAGGAATAAAAATAGATTAATTTCTTTCATTGTTCTATTCCTGGACTGGATAGATAAAGACAAGAAAGTGATGATTTTATAAGATAGGTTGGCCTTTCGGAATATGATGCAGATTCATAAATGGCATCACTTTGAGTTCAGTTACCATTTTGTTGAACAGTAAATATTGATTCTTTAGGACACCAACACAAAAGTTTAGATTAATTGAAAGCAGATTGTTTCAGTCTTTTTACATTTGAGTCAAAGGACTAAGACAACTAGTCATTCTTTTTTCTCCTTTTTTTTAGAATATTTATCTATATACTTAATTTTAAAAAATCTTTTTTATCCTTTTTGAGAATGAAAATAGACTTTTTTTTTTAAATTTTAGGAAATTCTGCCATAACTGAATCTGTACCTGTATCCAAAAGAAATTAAACTTTAGTTCTTCTGCTGTAAAATGCTATTGTGTTAATCTAAAGAATCTTATGAAGTCTTGCATCTTCATATATGACTTAGATTTTGAGCCAGTAAAGTTACCTGTAGGATTATGAACCATGAAAGCCTGAGAGTGTATCACTATTCTTACAAAGAAATTTTTGAGTTTAAAGATGACAGTGGCCCTTAAAAAAACCCTCAAAACTAAAATTCAAAATCAAATCACAAATTAAACAGAGAATAATATATAACAAATAGCCTGTAACTGAGGACCATGAGAAAATTTTTTCCGCCTGGGTGGTTCTAAGCAAGGTAGTACTGACAGTTGTAATGGGCAAGGTTTATTAAAAGGACGTGCATAACTATGAGTTTAGAAATTAAGGAATGAAGTACTCAGGAAGCGTGCACTATCATCAGATTTCTTATACAGAACTCAATCCAAAATCCACTAAGTCAACCAATGTAGCTCCTTACATTTTTGACACTGTGGAAACTGGAAGATCTGGAAGCCTAAATGACACCTGGTATTTTGTGCTGGAAAAGCATGGCTCAATTGCATTGCAAGCTCTGTTTGAAGTGAAAATTGCTCGGCATTAGGTTTTATGTTCTGCCAAAACAGGCCATAGGTACCTGTGGCCTCCTATGAGCATTCAGGAGACTAGAATGCCCCCAGCAAGTACTGTAGTGAAGGTCAAACACTCTCTGCAGACAGTACTGCACAGAATCCTGAATGTCTCCCTGACATTCAGGGGTTTAGCTTCAGCCGTGAATGTTACTAAAGAAATGACATGCAGCACTCCGTGTGGAACATTCCTCCTGCATCAGTTCATCGTGAAACACTTCTGGGAATTAGGCAGAGTTTGACATAAATTTGTACAGAATCATTTATGACTTTCACAGAACAATTTTATGGAAGAAACATTATCACAAAGCATTGCCTTAATAAAGAATTAGGTTGATTTCAATCATCCACTTTCCTTAGTTGAAAAGAAATACATAAAAGTATCTTTGAAGTAGTGCCTAAATCATAATGGCTTCTGAATTGTTAAATAACACTTATCACACTGCAAACCTAAAAGCAAGGGTGCAAAATCAAAATAGATGTAGTTACATGGGGAGTGCATGTTATCCATTGTCTGGAATCCATGCCTATGCCTCTGCTAATAAAGAAAATGCATCACAAACCACTTTTGGTCCTGCTGCCATCTGCTTTTGCACAACTTATTTTTGTACAGACAAATTCTCTTTTGTCCCAAACTGTAGTAACTGCATCCAGATTGCTTGGGAGGAGATGCTCCTGCCCCATGATAGCATCAACCTGTGCCTGGGCATAGTCTCTGAGAGTGCTGGTTGATTAATCCAAAATTATTTCAGGGGCCATGCTAAGAATTTAACAGTATGAATGACCACATGTCCACGTGCAAGTCTATGCATTGGCCCTGTTTACTTGGCCAGAATGTATATATTCCATATTGTTTGGTATCTGTCACTGGTGTTATATGTGTTTGTGTAATAATAATGCAAACAGAAAACATGACAGTACTGAAATCAGGAATAGTGAATGGAATGTGCTTATGGTGAAACAGGAGCTGTGCAAAATTTGCAGCATTAGGAGAGAGTAAATTTTCTTCTTCATTAACCTTCATGTTAAATAACCAGAAGATCCTCCTAATGTATGTGAAATTCCTTTTAATATTTTAGCTATTCAATACTGTCCAGCATCCCCCCTTTTACCCTTAGCAGCCTGGCATCACATTTATCCTGCATGTGGATGAATAAAAATAAAAATAAAAATAAAATAAAAATAAAAATAAAAATAAAAATAAAAATAAAAATAAAAATAAAAATAAAAATAAAAATAAAAATGTTTTGATACGTTGAAGCAATCTATAATATGTTTGCTCCACTATTGGCAAGAAATGGAAAAAAGTACACAAAAGAAGTATACATGAAATATGATTCGTTCTGAAACCACTTTGATATGATCAGCCTCCAACAAGCTCTGAGGTCATTGAGCATTATATATGATATTACACAATGGATGGCACTGCAGGTTATTAGTGCACATTCGGCAGCCAAACTTAACTGTGACACAGCACAAGTACTCCAGTCCCACAGAACAGGAAAAACCCTCTCACCCTATTGTGTATGAAGCCCAATGATGTATGAACATATGCTGGTCACAGGGTATATTTAAAGAGGAGTCACACCTTTCTTGATACAATTGTCAGAAAGAAATAATGTGCAAAATACATACATGTCTATTATTACTCAACAAATCCTTTGTTGATTTAGAATATTTACATGGTAACATTCATTGTAACATACATATGTAATGCTTATTGGGTAAATGAAACAAGTGTAAAAGTTCAGATCTTTAATATTCAGAAAGAATGCATAACTGTCCAAAGCATAGAGAATGTCAGTCTTATTAATGTTAGCACTAATAAAATTAAATTATAACAACTCTAGCCAGGGAATACTGTATAGAACTATTATATACTTCTCCCTGTAATTTATTTTAACTCTTTAATATTGTAAAGAAAAGAGTAAAGCTTTTCCTAAAATGTTCTAAAACTCACGCAAAGGAAATTGGCGAGATACTTACAAGTGAAACTCTGGAAAAATGATCACTAATTCTTAATCAACTTTGCAAACATAACTTTTTTTGGTTCGTTGAGCTTTTTTATAGTATAAAATGTACAAGAAGAAAAAGGCAAAACAGAAAAAAAAATCCCACAAACCAAATACCAAAACATTGTAAAAAAATGTTTTGAAATCTGTTGAATAATAAATTTTCTGTTGTTCTCTGTTCAGGCTTGACTATGTTGTTCCTGTTATAGGTGAATTCAGTTAATGCCACTTGTGTATATTTGCTCTCTCAGAGAGCAACAAATTTACACTTTCAGTCTTAATAATGTGAGAACAGTGTTAGATAGCTCAAGACACAAAGATCCTTCCCAAATATTCTAGATTGCTCTGCAAAATAATTTGAGTCCTAGAATTTCTGTCAGTATATAAAGAATTGGCTGGATTTCCTCAGATGCTGATATTCTGGAAATCTGAGACTGCTTTCAGAATGGAACAAGCTGTTAGCACATTCCGTCTCATGGTTTCTGTAATGTTTTACTCTACAGAACAACATCTGTTTTGCTCGTAGCTCAACCAAGGTTGGGAATATCTACATCTTTACCTCTATTACTATTTCAGCTTAAACCAAAGCAGTAAAACCCCAGTATGATGATGAAAGCTGTCTGAAGGTTTTACTGACAGCATTACATCTGGAAATGACAATGGCTTATGACCCAATACTTTGTGTTACTCCATGAACAAATCAGAGTGGACCAAACTACCTTCATTAATAACACATTGGAGAATGTTATTTTTTAATACTTCAGCTATAAATTAATTTGACATACAGGTTTGTCCCATAATATTGTCTTTTATTCTTATAACTAAAAGTTTTGCCACCTTTCCAAGAGGTTGTCACAGTTTTAAACAAGTTGTAAATAAACGTCATCCACTTCCTTAAAACAAAAACTTTCAATGTTTTTTTTTAACTGTTACTAATATACTTAGTCACTATCATGCTCTATTTCTGCATATTTCTGGATTCCTGCCTCATCTTGCTGTCTGAAACTAAGTAAACAGGTGAAATTCATTGTTTGCATCTTTGTTTTTCTATATTTCTTTAGGAGATAAACGTAAGGACTGTAAAAAACTATTTATTCCCACTAAGACATCCACTAAACTACAAACTTGCCATTTTATTTAAAATATCTATTGCAATTATTTAGCCTTATGGAAGTAACTTAATGCCGACTTCATTATGCAATATGGATTTAGAGCAGCTTTTAATAAAAAAAAAGATTAATTCCAGTGGTTTGAAATTGTTCATCTCTGTCATTCATACATTTATCAAAGATGTCACTAGTGTGTCTAAACACACCATCAGATTCCACAGCTTCCCCTGTGTACACTGAGAAAAAATGGCTAAAAATCTCAGAAACACATCAGTGGTAATGAAACCCCTGAAGTTCATAGGACCTGCATACCTCATTGCATGTAGCAGTTGAAATTTTGTATTTACCAGTTCACTTCCTGCTGCATATGTTTATTCCACTCCTCCACTGACTGCTCTCCTTGAGAAAAAAACCCGATTTCCAAGACAGAAACTAACAGCACTGTGTTCTTCTAGCTGCCAGAATGTAAGATAATGGCTATCTGAGCATCTCCTCAGATGGCCATTCTAGCAGGTGTTGATGTTGATCCTGCTTCATTCAACAACTTCTTGTTTCCCTGGAAGAAGCTTACATCTGCTTCTGCAAATTCTGTCATCACTGCCATTTCATTTGCAAATGCCATCTGCCTTGGAACTCCCTCAGGAAACAATCTTTCTTATGTGGCTTGCAAGTGACATCCACATCATTTGCACTTTTCCAGCAATTCTTTTTTGCAACACTATATGTCATGCAAAAGTGACAATCCCAAAATTAACAGATACCGTCGTAACCAACTTCACCACTTCCTGTTTGCAACTCTGCAGATCATCTTTTTCACAGAGCTTTCATGCAAAATTTCTCCATTCCTCTGCCCCTGGAAAGACCCTTTCTGAACCCTGAGCTAGATTCAAGCTGAGGGTGGCAGATTTCCCTGTCTGTGTTTTTAGCAACATAGATAAAAGCTTACGAAATAACTTATTCCATGTGCCCGAACAATAAAATTGCCTTATAGTTGGGATGCACAAGCACAGCTGGAGGTTTATTATTTCCTCATCCCCATCTTTGGTCAAAAAAAGATGAGAGCTTTGTCAAAAGCTGATAAAACCTCATGTTCATGTAACTTACATGAAAAGCTCTTCTGTCATCTTCAAGAAAGTGTCACTAACAGTGACAAGGATGCCCACAGATGATATCAGAACTTGGCTGTCTTCTAGGCCTATATCTCAAAGACAGCATAAACAGATATCATGTAAGCAAATTGTAAATATGTTTTTGGCAGCATTGTGCTGATCGTTGCAGTTCCTTGCTGTTTTGTAGACATTTCCATAGCTCTCAAGCAGAAACAGGAAAATGTTCATTTGGACTCACTTAAACACTGTGTCAGACAAGATTAAGATTGATTTAGGTTAGCCTGGGATTCTGTAGCTAATGTTCTCCACAGAGTCAGAAATGAGATGACAACCAGTGTACAACTAAACAAAAACAACTGAAATAATGTCTTTATTTCCACTGTGTCAGACTAATCTGTGATAGTACTTGCAAATGCAAAACATTCTTTTCCAATCTCTAGTTGAAAACTAGTGCTGAACATCTTCTGGATTGTGCAGGAAGTGCTTTTCCTTCTCAAATGCTGCCTAATACTAGTGTCCAGAAGAACACAATAGGCCTAAATGCCAATCTTATGGCTGAAGATAAAAACTATAACAAATTGCTAATTTTCTGCTGTGCATAAATAACATTGATTACTCCATATTTTTGCTTTTAAACAGTCAGGATTTTCTGTCTGGGCAGTAGGAAATGACTGAAGGTACAAACTTTTCCAAGGGGAAGAGGGCAAATTTTGAAAACCTTTAATGCAAATTAAATTATTTGGTTTAGCAGTAGGAAAAGGTTGCAGACTACTTTGTAATGGGCAGAAAAGAGATAATTATAAATTTATAAATTTATGTTTTTTGTGGTTTCTGTTCTTGTACCTTTGTAAATAACATACCAAATTTCTACTCTAAATTATATACCCAGAACAAATTAGCAGAACATATTAAAAATATACTTACACATATTCTGTACTGTAAATACACTAGACAAAATAATAGGACAGTGGCCTGAATCCAAGTTACGCCAGTGATCCCAGGGGCTTGCAATCAATGAAGTTACCCAAGTGTTTGTTTTGTAGATTCAGTCTTGAGTCCTGAAATAAGAATCTAAACTTAGCTTGGTTCTACACCACCTTACTAATCATCATCATCTATATATATATTTAGAATTAAAAAAGAAAGAAAATAGTATTTGCAGTATTTAGTTCAAAATTTCAACTTTTAAATGTATATATAAAAAATGTTCCCCATTCTCTACATGAGAAGACAAACCAGTGCAATTATAGATAAGCAAGAATCTGACTATTCTCTCTGCACATCACAGAGATAGACACAGAATACACTGTTGAGCCATAATCAGGTATCAAAAGTTATTGAGAATTTTCAGAAGAGGGAAATTCAAAAGACAGATAATTACCCTATAACTCTTTGCAGAATCCAACATATTTGTACTGGTGTGAGGAAGTTGTACTCTATTAAGAGCATGAGTCAAAACCTAAGATGTTTGTACATACTTTTTCTTAAGTTATTAATGATCTTTATTAAGTTATTTAAAAGCATACAAAATTTAAAAACATAGTTGTGACATTAAGTTTTACAAAACTTAGCCTTGTATATCAAATATGTCTACGTAACTTAACATAGTCTGATTAGCTCAGAAAACTCCAACTCTGAAGATTTAGACAGAGGTAAGATTAAAATGACAATTGGAGAACAGAGTAAATAAACCATCAATAAAACAAGTAACAATTTCAGAGGAGAACTGGACTTTAGGGTACTGTTATTTGTTGCTACATTCTTCCTCATTGCTTTCAGTGAAAGATGAGTATTTACTTGACAGCACACAGTATAGTCAAATAGAGCTCATAATCCTTCCTTTTGATTGTATTTAAAATAAAGTTTTAGTCTCAATTAAAAATATTCTATTTTTGTAAGCACAGTCATAATACTTATTCAGCAGTTTTTCAAATCTTGTGTAATCTTATTAATAGAGGAAGGTCTTCATTCTAGTTTGATTAGTAATATACATGTCTTTTCATAAGAAATTTTAAAATTATTTTTCCATATTTCCTTTAGTTTTTAGTTTTGATCAATTTTCATTTGAAAAGATAAAGCCCCATGAATTTCAAAACCAACACTAATTAGATATTAAAACACACATTCAACCCAAAAGATTTACCAACGAATGCTAGAGATGAGAACACCTTCTTTTTTTCTGAATACACTGATTGTTCTAATTTCAACCTGTAGAAATAAAATCCCTCTGTCTGTAGTTTGTCGGTTTGGGATTTTATACTGAGGAATAGGTAAGTATTAAGATTTTCAATATAATTAGAAATTGAATAAACTACACCCAAATATCATTTATAAAATTGTAATCTGTTGAGAACACCAAACTTTAGCTGTTTTGAATCTTCACCATGTGGCTGTGTTTAGCTTTTTTTTCTAATACATCCTCATGTTATCACAGCTGTTAGTTAAGATGGGAATCAAAGGCCAGTCCCTAGACTAGGTGGTCCACCAGGCTACTAGGAATAAAGCATCATCCTTCCTGAAATCAGTGAGCAATAAGAAAACAATATTTTATTGAAACACTTTTGACATTCTGAGGTGGAGAGCAACAACCTGTCTACAGATAGATCATCTCAGGGTGTAGACTTTGGCACAGGTTAACCAGGGATTCGAAAACATGCCTGTAAATCTGGAATAAAATCCATGAAATGAATCACTGTCACAATCCTGTAATATTTGTATGAAAAGAGAAAGGTTTGCTGGTTGCTTTTATTTGTTTGATACTTTTAATATATTTGTTAAGTTATAAATGCGGAATCCTAGCACAAAATAAACATAGATGCTCTTTTGTATATTTATCTTTCAAGGTTCTTAGGATGAATATATCTTGATCAGCAACACATTTCTAAACAATTATTTATTTGTCACAATTATGTAGATGTCACAGCTATGTAAATGTTTAGTCAACACTTACTTTTGTAAATTAAATTTTATCTATACATGAAAGATATAGTAGACACCAATGCTAAAAGAAACTGTAGTTGTGGTCTTTAACTGAGGCAAATTCTTTTACATAGTGAAGTGAATATTTCCTTGGAATACACACCAGAAATATTAAATGAGTTATTCGGGAAAAAAATATTCTGAACACCAAAGAATGTCTGGCTGTCCACACATTGCTATTTAATTTTCTTCATTTTGTCTCTTCTGAAAGCTGCTCTGTTCCTCGTATGGGATAGAGTAACACTCCATGAGCAAAAGAAACTTCTACATATTTATACAGCATATTTCTTCTTTTTATGTCATGGAAATGAATAGCCAAACCACATCTGCTTTCTGTGGGAATACATTTAGAGATGCAGAACTGCAGGGAATCCTCTTCTGTCCTGAAGTTCCTCCCTGCAGAAAATAGGAATGGATTGCTGTGCTCCCAGAGGTCAAAGGCAGAGGACGAAGGATGCTGCCGGCAGTGAGGCAGGCATGGAAAAGGGCACGGCCCGAAGCGGGATGCGGCATCCCCAGGACCCAGCCCTCAATTGTGGAGCTGTAAGTGAGAAAGCATGTCTGTTGTATTGTACAGAGAGTCATCAGCACTGCCCAGCAGACAGCCTGCAGTGCCCTTTGAAGTTGAATAAGCGTGCTGAGTTGGCGTGTCCTTGAAATCCAGTAGAAAATGTAGGTCTAGCTTGCCACTGGGCTGGAGTAACCTCACATCCAGCCCTTCCAGCCCACCTCTATCTCTGCTGAAGCATCAGCACATCGTGGCTGTTTGTGTGTGTCTGTGTGCTCACAAGTGTGTGCATGCAGACCTGTCCTGCCCTTAATGCTTGTCTGTGTCAGTGGGTGCCTATTTGCACACCTACGTGCAAAATGTATTTTTGTTGAAGTGAACCCTTTTCTAGCCAACATTCCTATGAGAGAAGTTGATAAGGAAGGGTGATATTTTGCTTCTCTTTTGAAATAATTACCCAATGAAAACTTGTGATCAAGATTTTACAGTACTTGTACTCCTCTTACTACTGCGTTCTTAGAAAGAAATTCAGATCATACTCCAAGATGAAGAAAAATGTTTCAATAGCAATTTCACTGCTCCCGGGTTTTGTCTGTAGTTTTAAAATGCACAGTTAAACAGAACAGATTTGATTATTTTGTTATGATTAATCTTCTGTAATTTCTTTCACCGTATGCTCAACATGAATGCTGAGTGTATTTTATGTGAATGCACTTTTACTGAAAATGGAAAAGAAATATTCATAACTTGCCTATCATGCATACCTCAGTAATCTTGGAATTGAGAGCTCCTTGTTTTCATGTTAGTTCACAGGATTTTCTTATCTCTCTCCTCATTTATGTTGCCCTAAATCTATAATTTTACCACAGGGAAAAATACTGTTAAATATAAAATTGATCATGCAATATTTTTAGTAGCACCTCATTTTATTCTTACTTTCATATACTTAGTGTAATTTCAAGCAAGAAAGATAACAGGAACAGCCTGTCTTCAAAGACAGATTTGTCTGAAGAAATATGTTTCCTATGTTCAAGATGAAAATATATTTAAATTTGAATTTTGAATAGATGTATAGATGTTTATATTAATTATATTGTTTATCATGTTTGTAGTGATTACACTTGTAGTCATATTTCTACTGAATAGAAATAGACCACCTTCACTTGCACTATTATCTCAGTCAATTGCAAGTTGATTGAAGCAATGGCTCAAATTAAAGATAGGATGCTGTACTGCAATTTGAAAATTGAAATCATCTTGTATAGAAAATGGCCTAAACTGTTCAATTTATTCAATACTTTAAAGAAAGATATTTCTAAATGTAATGTCCTACTTTATACATATGATTTTCAAGTGAATTGGTGATTTTAAAATATTTAATGTGCACTTTTATATTTGTTGCCCATATTGTATTTGTAAGAAAAATACCACATTTTTTCTTGATATGTGATTTTCCTCTAGAGGCTTTCCTGTATTCTTGCACTTTTCCTATTGTGTACGAGGTTTTAAATGATAACACAAGTAACTAACACAGTTTGTAGTCATTTCTTTCTTGTTTTTTTTTTTTTTCTAAAGTACACTATCTTCCTTGAGCAGAAGGAACAGGATGAATTTTGAATTCTCTCTGTGTTCCTGAGAATGCTTTTGCATAGTACTTAAAATTTTGCCCTGAATACATGATGTGAAAGGCAACAGCAATCTTCTTTCAAGCAAAATGTTGTGATTTGTCCCTTACCAATCCGTGAGGATCTCCAGCAATTTAATCTAAATAGACTCTGCTATTTTCACACATGAGTGGGTAACAATTGCCTCTGAGGTGCAAATGTGATGAACCATTGACCGTGTCATTCAAAAAGAAAAGATGCCACAAAAGCCATAATATATGCAGTGAACATAAGGCTAAATTGTTATCTGCAGATAATAAGTTATTGAACTTTTTTTAATGTAAACTTTACATACTCTATGATCTTTTCTGTAAACTGGATAGGTAAAAAGACATAGAGGTAATTATTGGAAACCAATTGCAGTGAGATGCAGAACAAAAGGTATTCCTTTTTATGATGATAATTGAGCAGAGCTCTAGGCTTAGTAGGATAAAATGATTTCAAGCCTCTTTGCATTGTTTTGATTAGGAGATTGAAAATGTGATGTCTTAATAAAGAGAAATGTACAGTTCTAAAAACATAGCTCCTTTTCTGCATTATCTTAAATACAGGTATTTTTTCTTTGTGTGTTTCACATAAACTGCAGTGCTAAGTGGCAAATCCCAAAATTACAGGTCCCATTACAGGTCCCCAGTCTGGCTTTGTTAACACTCAGCCTAGTGAGCCAGATCCTTACGCTCTGCCAAGCTGTTCTTCCTTCAGCAGCACACAATAGCTGCACCTCTTGCCCTTTTTTATTCTGCTCCCACTTCTGCTAAGACTCATGAGGAAACTTGACTCCCCAGAAACATCAAACACAAAATTTGTGTTTAGGAGAACAAAGTGGTGTTTTCTGTGACTGAGTTCTGTGTGCAATCTTAGGCAAAGCATCTGAGACCAAAAAAAAAGGGGAAACCCTGAGTCAAGTGCTGGGTGAAGGTGGGTCTTCTCTTCCTTAAAGTAATACAACATTTCAGATCACTGACATAAAAATTATTTCCTGTTAATGATGGTCTAAGTCTCCATCCAAATGGTCTCCTATTTCCCTTTTTCTTCCTATCCCTGGTAATTTACTCAGAAAGAAATCAGCAAATCTTATAAAGGTAACTTATTATGTTTAATCATCATGATTCAGTGTGTATAATAGCTCCAAGATGAAAAATCTCTACATTTATAATTATTTTGAAGGGTTTTTTTGAAACTATGGATTTCCAACCGGTGATTTACAGATGTGAAGAGAGATCAGGTCGGAAACACTTCTGCAGTCAGAAAACTATATATCTTTTGTTTCTGCTGTTTTGGTTTGGTTCTTATCTTTCTGTTTGGAATTGGTTGCCTACAGCAATGATTTGGAAATGCGGAAGAGAATTTTCTTCCTATAGACCATCCTTAGGGGATTTTTGAACCAGATCCCATTTCATCCCTGCTTAAAAGCTGCTTGTATGTGAGACATGGAACACTAGTGTCATACAGGACAGTCCTGCACATATGTCAGCTGTTGATAAAAGCATTCTACAAAGCTTTCAGTAGTCATAGTTAAAATAAAGGGATTTTTTTTCTGCAAGAGATCTGGTGTTCTGCTTATTCAAACACTAGAAGCTCTTTTTTTTTTTTTTTTCTCTTTTATCTTCTAATGATTGTGTCAATAAGAAATAACATCACTTCTGGAATTGCAACAGTTTTTCTTGACAGAATGCAAAAGAGGCAATGCCCTCTTCCTATCAAATATAAGGCACAACATGCAGAAGAAACGTGTTTCACTTGAAAAAAGGAAAGATAGATGGCTAAACAGCATCCTTCATTTCTCTATGTGACTAGGGGCAAGAAACCTCAGACTTAATGCTGTTCAGGAGTATTCAGACAAACACATATTAATGAAAAGTGTTGGTTTATTGAAAATAAACTTATTGAAAAAGAAATTTATTATTTTATTATTTATTATTTATTCAATAAATTTATTGAAATACATAGAAATACATAGATTTCAGTGACTGCATTTTTATTGAGAAGCTTTCTCTAGCTTTTATTAAAGGTTTTGTTCAAAAATGAGAAAGAGAGAAGAGAGCTCTCCAATTACTATTTGCCTATGGTCAGGAAACTCACTTGAGATAAAAAATCCTGAATTCAAGTCTGTCATGACCGATAATATGCAGACCTCTAAACCTCATAATTAAAATTTGAATGCCAGAATTACTATTAGGTTTTTTGGCAATGAATTCACTTTTGAAAGGTCTCATTATAGTGTCACTTATGAAATGTCATCAAGGTATAAATACATTCCAATAAACGGGAAAAATATTTTCTTGCTTTCCTATTTTGTTTTTATGACAAACTATGTTTATGGGGTTTTGCCCCAAATCAGAGTTGTGAGATTTTCCCAGCATGTCTGTCATCTCATATTGCAGTATTTGATCTTCCATTAAACAAACACAAACTATAACCTTTATAGTTGCAAAGATAACCTTCAAACAATGAAGTGAATGTATTTGGTTTTATCAGCAGTGTCTCATTTGGTCTGAAGCATGTAATGAATGCAAATTTATTTTCATTTATCATACTGTTGAATATTAATACTAATGCAATCCAATTTTTAGTGGCAAGAACTTTTTCTATGCTGATCAAAGCTTTCAGGAGAAAATGTGGGAGATTCTGGTTTATGCTCTATGTTTCTTATGAGTGGTCTTTGCCTTCACATTCTTGAGGAGTTAAAGATTAAGAGGAATAAAGAAAGTTTTAGAGCCATTAGCCCTTCATATCTATCTTAATAATAACTGAAGATCTGGTCCACTGACAATCATCTAATGCTATGACGGTTCCACAAACATCAAAATTTCACAGACATTAAAATTGTATATCCAAGCATAGAATTAATACAATTCTGGTTTTTGCCTTTACTGATGTGATGGAAATTGTGCAAATTCTTTCAGACACATTGTAATCTCAAGAAGAAGGATCTTAATTTAATTATACAAATATTTGAAAACTACTTGCTATCTGTCTTCCATGAAATTCTTTTGCAAACCAGGTTAGAGTCATGGTTCTGTTTTCACTACCATGAAAATGCAATAGCAATGACAATATCTAGAAAAATGAATCCATTGAGCCTAAAAGAAGTCAGATTTTACATCCATCTTGCCCAACTGGACTTAACTGCCAACAGCATTCAAAATAATAAAAAAAAAGTGTGCCATGAGATAGGCATTCCTAGTGATGTTACAATAAAATAAATTAATTAAAAATAATACAGATTTAGCTACATGTATTTTGGTGTGGGGTTTGGGGGTTTTGTGTTGTCTTTTGGTTTTTGGGTTTTTGCATACTACAGTAGACTCGAATTAGAGAAGATATTTTATGCATTTTATATCTGAGAATTTCAACACTTTGAAAAGATAGCATTCATATTAGATTGTTTTGATAAATTTATGTCTGATATGAAATAATGGCAATTCATGACTGAAAGATCAATAATTTTCTAGAGTAGAAAAAGTCCCAATCAAACAAATTCAACCAGTTTTTCTTAAGAATTTAACAAAAATTTCATCTTTTCTAATATACACCTCTTTAAAGGTATGAGCAGCTTGAGAGGGTGGGAGGGGTTGTTTGCTGTGGGTTTTTGTGTATGATGAAACCCAAGAGAAAGGAAACATTACCTCAATTAAAATTTTTATTTAATCTGAAGCTATACCAAAATAGATTACAGTTAAAATGTTCCTCTTTTGCACTGTAGTATAAAGAATTCTGGAAATGACCACATTATATTTCTATTGTGTGTGAAAGCTGCCCATTACCATTAGGATGACTGGAGCACACAGATTTATTTTCATTTAATCTTTTCATTTTATGTTCCATTCTACTCCATACATCCACCTCTTCTCTCTTCTCCACACACACACATAACGATCAGTGTGGAACTGATGATTTAAAATCCACTATATTTACTTTGTTTTCTATTACTTAATTCTTTTTTTTTTTTCTTGGCTGCACTGGACACAACTGAAATTAGGCCATAGTGTAATAACATGAGATGATTTGGGGAAGGATGAGGACAGGTGTGAGTGTGATGGTCAAAACTGCATTAGCTCTACAGAAGTGTTGCAATGTTTCTTAAACTGCAAATTTTCCTGCAGGCTGGGCTATATTCCCTTTCATAGAGTAACTCATGTTTCTATTATGATGCTGATGACCTTTCATTCCCTTCATTTGATAAAAAACACTTTTTTCTCTGATACAAAATTATCTTCCCCTGCATTGTGGCATAAATGATGTGATTTACCTGAGACTACATGAGAAACCTGAAGCAGGGAAATTCACAGACCATCCATTATGATTAAACCAGTAGTCATGGAATTATCCCATCTCTTTCCCGAGTAGGTGCCAGCCAAATATTTTTGAACAGTTACACAGACTAATAAATAAATTAATTAAAAAATAATAAATATATAAAAATATAAACTATTTGTATTC
>VXBR01005529.1:1160819-1176962 GCA_013400215.1 Cisticola juncidis
TGAATTTGGGATAACTCCTTTTGTTTGGATGAAAACTTCAGCTGTTACCACAGTTGCCCTACAGATCTGAGTAAAGCATAAAGCAACTCTGATTAATGTTCCTAGGTAAGGATCTCATTTACTCATCCTTCAAATATTAAACCTGTTAGCAATGCCTCCATCCTATCTGTGTTTTAACGATATTCTCAATTGAAAAAGTTATTATGACCATGCTGATTTATTTAAAGGTAGGATCTGGCCTAATGCTTCCTGTGACAGGAAATCAGGTTTCAGATGGTTGTCTCCAGAACTATGCCAGCTGGCCTCTTCAGCTCAGTATTCTAGCCTAAAAAGCTGTAGTTCCTTGCTAAAAGGAAAAAAAAAAAAAAAAAAAGACATTTAGGAGAATGGGCCATTAAAAAATGGAGATGACATTTTCTATAATCTCTAGTTTTAATTAATAAAAATAAAAACAAAGAAAACAAAATAAAATAGAGATACTATTCCTCCACTAGATGTATGCAAGTAAAACTCTAAACAATTGCTTTACTAGGAAATTATTTCAATATATTCACAATTTGTGGAGCTTCTCAACTATTTTTCTTATCCAAAAATGTGTGTCAGCAAAAAAAGGAGGATTTCTTTCTTGCTTAATAAACCTGTGAACAAAGTAAGGTATATGAATGACAATAACATTTTCTACTATCTTTGATGAAAGATCTGCATATAAATTCTGATAAATATGCTGAATAATTATCTTTTAAATGTATTTTTTTATTAAAAGTAACCAAAAAAAAAAAAAAAAAAAAGAGATGGATAACCAAAATCATAATAATAATTTCCATTGCTGCTCACCAGAAGAAATACCATAGCTGTTATCCTCTAAGTATTCTCTCCAGAATACTTAGCAAGTAGTTTTGAGAATTTAGCTTAAAATTACTAAAAAAATACTCCTAGGACACAGAAAAAACAAAAATAAAAACAAAGTACCAAACCCACCACCACCACAATCCAACCCAGACAATTACAAACTGAAAAAGAAACCACCAAAACCCCCAAAAAACCCAAAACTCAAAACCAAAACCAAGCAATAAAACCAAAACCTAAACCCAAACATTGTCTGTCCACAAGAAAAAATGTATCAGGAGCAGGGTGACTAAGCTCTGTTTTTGAGGTATGGGAACACATAGCACTCTTACTTTTCTTGGTTCTTTCCAGGAATGCTAGGAATGCTTGTTGCCTTGATAATCAGTCCAGTAGTGAAATATTTCCTGGGTGAGTTTAAAGTCCAGTAGTGCTTTGCTTGGGACACTGCCTGTTCCTGCTTCCAGACTGTGGAGGAGCAACTGGTGTTAGGAAAGGCTTTGGGTGATAGGGTTTTAGGAGAAAGGTCTGAAAAAATGAGGTGCACCTTCAAGGAGTGTGGAAAGTCTAGCAGGGAAGTAACTGGGGACATGAGCTTTATTTTATAATCTTCTGAACCTTAACTGGGGTCAATTTGACTTGTTTCACGTGAAAAAGGATGTACTTGCCTTTACATAGCCTAGCACATTTTCTTGTTAAGTGTCCCTGCTACAGATAGCCTTTGCCATGCTTCAGTGAGGAGCCTTTATTTTTATATCATTTTTATCACTGTGGGTGCAACAGTTGAATTAACTCAAATGAGAGTTTAGTGGGTAACTACAGTGGGGCAGGAATTCTCCCCATAATTCTGTGTTAAGTTGTCCCTAAGATAAAAACCTTCCACACCACATCTACCATTCTGCTTTTCCCTTGGACAAAAGCAGAAAATGTTAATACAAAATCATTCCAATTAACAACTCCAGTAATTTGCCAGCAACACAAAATCTTGCAAATTCTCTCTCTCAGTGCCAGAAACAGAACTGTACACAGAGAAATCACAGACTGTAGCTTAAGTAGGTGGATTTTCACTGAACATTTCTTTAGGTTCTTTCATTGCTTTCCATGACTATATGAAAATTACTGACAGGCTGATTTCTTGCCAAACAATCTATAAGCAAGCTACTTGTAATAATGATAGATTTAAGGACATTTCTCATGTGATTGCTGATTTGCTTTCATCTAGAACATAATTCAAAAAGATTTTAGCAATAATCTTTGCTTAATAAATGTTTTTATATGAATAAATTAGTTTTGTTTTCATTTTTCCTTCTTTTCCTCTTGGTTGTACCAATTAGTTCTGTCTTATAGTGTCTAGTCAGAGCTTTAGCAAGGAAGTTATTCTTCTCCATTGCATCAGTAGAGACTGTATAAAAGGATGGGGTTCCAGGTTTTGACTGGTATCTCTTGAGCACTACCTAAAAAATAATAATGGTAATAATTGAGTGATATAAAAATCACATCTCAGAAAACACAACTGGTAGACAAGAAGTGGCATTTGTTAGTAAAATTTGCAATTAAAAAGTGGAACACACACCACACTTACACCCCCACACCCCCCACCATTTTTAGTTTATAATTTAAAACACTTATGGATGTATTTACCTGAGCAAACCAAATTTGCCTCCAATTAGGACTGGAGCACCCTTCCTATGAAAATAGTCTGAGAAAGTTGGGGTTCTACGATGATAGTCTGAGAGCTGTGGTTATTCAGCCTGGAGAAGAAAAGGCTGCATGAAGACCTTAGAGCACCTTCCAGTACTTACAGGCATCCCACAAGGCAAAAGATTTTTTACAAGTCATGTGGTTATAGGACAAGGGGGGTAGATTTTAAACTTAAATAGGGTAGGGGTAGGTAGATGTTTTCCATTTCACTGTGAAAGTGGTGAGGCACAGGTACATGTTGCCCAGAGATGTCATGGATTCCTCAGTCCTGTAAACATTTAAGGTTGGATGAGGATTTGAACAAACTGGTCTAATGGAAGGTGTTCCTGACCATGGCAAGGGGATTGGAACTAGGTGATCTTGAAGGTCCTTTCTAACCCAGAACCAGTCTATGATTCTATGTGAAAAAAGAGTGTAAGAACAGTGCAAACATGTATTATACTTCCAGGACAGAAGACAAAACACTAAGTGAATTGTTAGTCCTGTGTCAGAGCTATGCTGATGCACACTGCAGGACCTGAATGACCAGATGTCAAGGCCTAGTGCTGTGACTGTCTTCATAGCCGATGTGTATGTGTGCATTTTCTCCAGCATAAAGACCTGAAAGTGGTGTAAAGAATAATGCTCATGTCTGTCCCTACAGAGCACGGGGCTCTGTCTAGATGCCAGAGAGCAAAAGCACACCTTTACAATTTCAATGCAGTACTGGCACCATCTAAGTAGGAAACTTAATATTTCTACAGTGACCAAATACTTATGTTGAGATGTCTGTAACAATGAAGCTTTTTGTTTGAACTCTGTTTTACATTTTTTTGTTTTACATTTTCTCCTCACAAATAGCTATTCAGATAGGAGAAGAAAAAAAGCCTAGCAACTTTGCCAACTTGGTTCTGCTTTTCTAAAGCTACTGTGTGCTATGAAGTATATTTGTACTTGGACACCAAATATAGAGGACTAGACAACTTACTAATGCTCCTGGAGGAGACTTTGAAGGAATATTGTTTTGATGGATTCACCCAGTATTTCTTGAAACGCCATAAGGGTAACAACATTATATGCTAAAGTCAAAAATATTTCATCTTTTCAAAATTTTGAGAGGTGTTGAATAAAATGAAGGTGGAGTGGGTTTTAGACAGTAAAGTAAGTTTGATCTGTTTTACACACCCACCTAGCTACATCAGAAAGCGGATTCTTAGTACCCAGAGCAGAAATGAATGCGAAAAAATTCAGGAAAGTGACACATTTTTGGACCAGATTTGAGGTGTCTTAGTGGTACCCAGATCAACTTTCCAATGTAGGAAGTTAAATGGCAAGTTAAACTTGCAGGCTTAGTGTTGATGATGGACAGTGGATGAACTCTGGCAATGCAGGTCAGTCTTAATGAACACTGACATATATTTGCAGCAGTGTTATCAACACATATAAAATATTGTTTCCGTTGTGGGTTTGCTGTGCAAAATATTGCATAATGGGACTGTGTAAATCCCCTTATTTTGCTAACTTTTGTTACTGATGTTGGGAAGCTGACCTGTCTCAATACCTTGAGAGAGCAAGTGAAAGAAACAAGCTCCTCCTGAGGTGGATTTTACTCCATCTCTTAATTGTTCTCTGCAGGAATTAATTCAGTTTTAGGAAAAGGTAAGGGAATCAGCCTCATAACTTAGACGCCCAGATGTGTAAACAGCCCAAATACTATCTCAATCTTTTCCCATAAAGACATTATTTCTCAATAATATTGTGCTATTTTTTTGTTAATGCTGTTTGACCAATCTACCAAAATCTGTCCTAGAACAAATTGTTCAATAAAAATTTCAAGTACTGTATAAAGACAGTAAGTAGTTACATTTTATACAGGACTCAATATAACTGTTCTTTCTTCCCCGTGGAAACTTGGTAGGTATCATCACTATAGAAAGTGATGATAATTAGTCATGGTTGTGAAATATGTGCACCAATTAAACAAAATGAAGAACAAAAAAAAAAAAAAACCAAACCACTCCTTTCAAATCAACATTCTCTCTTTT
This sequence comes from Cisticola juncidis, assembly GCA_013400215.1. Lineage (NCBI taxonomy): Eukaryota > Metazoa > Chordata > Aves > Passeriformes > Cisticolidae > Cisticola > Cisticola juncidis. The sequence goes on from VXBR01005529.1 coordinate 1,165,388, forward strand.
TTTTTTTTTTTTCAGTAAAACTCCTGCAACTGACTGAATTGTGCCACTCAAGTTATAATGAAAGAAGAGACACTAGGAGAAATTAAATGATTTGGTTTTATTATGGCACCTCTGATCAAATGATCAGTAAAGAATACACTTCTCGGACTTAATTTAGATACATTCCTTCTCATTCCCCTTTTTCAAATAGCTTCTCTGCCTAGGAAGAAGCAGCGTAACACTGCCACCCTCTGCTCCACTTCACACAGGTAAAGCCACCAGGGTAAGTATCTAAGTGTTCATGAACAACCAAGTCTTTCCAGGTACAGCCATGACATCTTCATTAACTTCTGAAAGCTCCTCAGGGTAAGCTGGACAGGCTTTGTTTATTTTGTTTTGAATCAGATGGAGTATCACCTGCTGCAGTAAACTGGCTTTGCGCATGACAGTATCTTGGTGTGTGGGGTTTTGCTTACCCACTCTCAGATGCTGCTATCTTCTCCAAGGCTGAACACAGAAGTGCTTTGCTGCAGAGAAACTCTCCTGCTCAGTTATCTTCAAATAGCAGGCAATCTCTCTGACAGGCACCAACCTTATCTAGCATATTTAGACAAGGAGAGCTTCTGCTGTAAAGCTATACAGCATGACACAACAAGCAACATTCCAGTGAAACTGAAATACTTCTCCAAATTTTTCATTCTATCTTTCTGAATCATTGCATTTGTGTATTTTACATTCACTTGAAGGAAATAAATACTTTTACATTTCTCTTATCAAAATGACACTGCTTTCACTTTGCTGGAGCAGAAATTAATAAAATTCTACATAGAAGCTCATGGATGTTATTTGTTTTTAGTTATATATTAGTTGGAAAAAAGACTAGAACCACTTTAAACTCCAAACAATATGCTTTTATTTATTTTAAATTGCCATGTTTGTGTGCAGTTTTAAATCACGCGCTCACTTCTGTTTAAAATTGCTTTCAGACTTGGAGCTTACAGTATCAAAAGCCAACTAGAAATCTTGCTGATTATATTTTTTGTCTAGTTTCCAAAACCTTTCAATCACCACTGACATTCAAAGTACATGAGGCATAGGACATAGAACATGAGGTGCTGCAGTGTCAAGATATTAGAAATTACTGCGAGATTTTCTCATTTGATCCCACACCACCATGCCAGCTTCAAGACCTTTTGATATTTATAAATACTAAAGAGGAAAATTACTAGATTGCTCTCATATACTCAGCAAATTACTAAGCACTGCTTTCACTCCTGTAAAATTAATTCACAGGCTTGGTACCTGGCATTACTTTGCAATAAGAAATTGCATTGTATCTCACATGCACTGAATATAGGACTTAAGGAAAAAAAAATCAATAAAAGAAATTAAATATAGCCAGCCTCCCTCAAACAATAAAAATCAATGCTGTGTTATCAGGTACCTAAGAAGCAGGTTTATTTTCAACATTAATCTGGATAGTAGTTTCATGGTAATTGATTTTTTTATACTTAAGCTGTCAAAAACTATAATAAGCAATGATTACTTGTTATTTTCCAAATTCCTGAAAGAATTGATTCTATGACGATTGTGGGTTGTTTTTTTTTTTCTTTCCCTTTTTTCCTCTGGAACTTAGTTTTGTCACCCAAACAATTACTAATGTTTCTTTTAGTGATGAAAAAATTGAAAAAAATGAATGGCCTTAAATGCAACTGATTTACAGATGTAGTAAATGTCTGTGTGTCAGAAAAATAAGGCCCCCATATTTGCATTGTTTTGATTGGTAAACATGCTAGCAGCTGTTGTCTATGGCTGAACTAAATGTTGCGTTAATCATTAAATATTATGTTTTCATTAAATGAAAAATTAAGTTTTCTTTTAAAAAGAAAAAATAGCTAAACACTCACCTATTTTGACCAAACTTTATTTGTCTTGCATAGAAACAGAGCATGTCTACTACCTGTGCTCTAGTACAATATGGGGATGGGAGAGAGGTATTTTCATTAGATTTTTCTATGGGAATTCTGAAATTCTGGGAACCTTTAAAAAAAAAAAACCTCTGAAACATGAATTTGTTTATTTTCCTTCTTTAATATATTTAAGGATGAAGAATAGAAGACCAGACCATTCTGTAAATAACCTAATTGCATGAAGTCTAGAAATATGAGGTAAATATAAACCTGTATGCAAATTAGCAGCAGGCTATTTCAGATTGAAGACATACCATCCTGTTTCAGGTATTAACTTCAGATTTCAGAAGGTCAGTGAAGGGGGAAAAAAGAAAAAAAGGATTTCTCTACAAAATCTAAGACTCCTTGGCAAATTTTCCTGGTTATTTTATACAAGTCTTATCCCATTAAACCATGTGCTTAGAGAAAGAATATCATCTAGAGAGTAATGAACAAATAAAACAGTCTTTACACTGTTTTGATTTATTCTGACAACCTACAGGTGAAGTTCCTTCTAGCTCCCCAAGACAAATCAGAGCACTAACAGTCGTACTTATCCCAGGCAATTTGTAATGACATGAGAGGTTTATTAACACAAACTTGCTTTCCATAAATAGCAGAGGCAGCTGGAGCAGCAGCCAAGTTTGAGCTGGCAAAATTAACATAACAGAGTTATCCAACTCCCCCTTTCACAGATAGCATCGTATCAGCGTTGGTAACCTGTGCACAGCATCTGATCACATTTATTGTGAGAGTGACATTGATGAAGACAACTTAGAAGGTGCTATGGCATAACAATGACATGAAGTTCTACCCCAGAGAAAAAAAGGACAGATACATAAATTCCTCTGTAAGCACTGTATTTTCCTTGTTATGATCTTTGGGATGAAGTACTACAGATTATTTTTTATTATTGAAGAGGTAAAGCAGTAAGATACAGATGACAGATAAGAGGTTTTTTGACTCCATCTCTACTCAACTTTGAAGGCACTCTTCAGTATGTTTAAGTCATTTATTCTCAATTCTTGTTTTAAATGTCTCAAGATCTGCCATTTTCAAGACCCGCCATGCAAAAATATTCCAATTTCAATACCAAACACTATTAAAAATTTATTTACTCTCACTTTTTCTTCAGACATGAAGCTTAAATCTTTCCTTTTCTTAAATTTCAAAAGTAATTATTCGTCATTTTCCTTTTGTCCTGATTTATGCTAGTATCAGCTTTTCCCCTGTTTCAGCTAGCACAGAAGAATTTCTGTGATGATCTCTCTCATTTAGCTTTGTGACTCAATTTGTATTTTTTAATAAATTTTTGATCCCATCTATTTTAAACATTATTACATTATCACCTTCCTGTTCAGTATTGCTAAGGTATAGTATACTATCATTGTATTTTAAAACTTTCTATTCTCTGAATGTTTCTGACTTCTGTTTGGGATTTGGGGTTTTTTTGGTTGTTTTTTTTTGGGGGGGGGAGTTTGTTTGTTTTGTTTTGTTTTGCTTTGTTTTGCTTTGTTTTGTTTTGTTTTGTTTTGTTTTGGTTTGGTTTGGTTTGATTTGGTTTGGTTTGGTTTTGGTTTGGTTTGGTTTGGTTTTTTTGTTTTGTTTTGTTTTGTTTTGTTTTGTTTTGTTTTGTTTTTTTTGAATGGTCAAAATATTTCATTACTACCTTTCTGGCAAAAAGATGCCAAAAGATTCAATCAACACCGAAAGCCAAAGATATGATGGAGGCTATAAATCTTTGTAAATAATAAAGCCAAATAAACAATGCACGTTGCTACTGACATATTAAAACATAATACTCTTTTAGTATTTCAATATTCTGTTTATGAAAAGGTCATGGAATAGCCATTAAACATGAACCTTTTCACTTTTCGTTTTTCTATTTATTTGGTCCTCTCTGATGTGCAGGGAATTATATTTTGATAGCACAAGTTAGAAGTCATGGGATTTCTCTTTGAACAGACCACAGTTTTTCAGTTGAGATGAGAATGTTTTGCTTCTGACATTATGTCCTCTTGCTGTGCATTCTTCATGTTAGACATTGCTGCCATTATTGCACTATTAGTCAGATGTTTGCCCTGTAGAAAGAGCAGTAAGATATTTTTCTGATGATGACTCACTATATGATATAATAAAATGCACTAGCAGTGCAGGAGGTTATTGATTTCAATGATTTGAAAATAAAAATGAAAAGGAAGAAAGAAGTCAGAAAATGGGGAATCACTCCTAGGACATAGACTGTCACCCGCAGATGTGTAGACTTTACCAGAAGCCACAGAAAATCTAAAAGGTCTTGCAGAATATTCTCCATTTATTAGTCAACATTCATCATCATCCTAAAGCTCAGTGTCTCAAAAGACAGGCCTATGGCATGAGTAAAAAAAAAACAAAACAAGCCCAAAACAAAACAAGACAAAAAGCCCCAAAACCAAAACAACAACAACAGCAAAAAAACCCAAGGCAACAAACAAAAATTTCAGTGTATTCTTCTGTATTTTTCATATTTTCACACAGTTATTTGTCACCATGGTATCTTAGGACAGCAAGCATCAACAGAGCTCCTTTGTGACAGGCCCTTTATACCTGCACACAACAATGAGAGCCAGGCCTAGCTCTGAACAAAACTCAAAATGAAGATGTGTTGCAATGTCACCCTCTAACAGTATTGCCCCAACCATGGATAATATAAGCTGTAATGTTCAGTTCATGCAAAGGATTAGAACATGGAAGTACAAGTGTTTCACTGCTTAAGAGCAATGAAAACGCCATAAAAATCCAGCATCACCTCATTTGGTTTGACCTCACAGTGGTTAAAAAAGTAGAAGCTCTTAGTATGAACAGGTAGTACTTTCACAATACAGGGGAGTCACTTATCAGATATACTGAACATTTTCTTTAAATACTTGCAAGTTTGAAAGGTTAAGTGACAAGGTTAAGTGTCTAGTTTTGCACTCTTTTTGTTCCTAGTATGCTCTGAGGTTTTCCTTAATGATAGGATTAAATGTGGTTTCCAGCTACAAACAGTTGCTTGTCGTTCCCTGTAGGTTAGTCTCTATATTTTGTGCTTATCACAAACAAAGAGGAAATAACTTTCTCAGTCTTTGAGAGTCTCTTAAAATGCACACACTTTTGGGAAATCATATTTTCTTGAAGGAAATGAGGCATGACCAATCACACAAAACGTGAGAAAATCCCTTGATAGGTGACCTTTGCCATGTGTAAAAGAAGCTGTTCAGTGGCTGAGGTTTCATGGATTTCATGCATGAAAATCAGATTTTCTGGCCACCAGTGCTGTTCAGTAAATAAATAATCCATCATTGTGTCAAACAGTAGAAACACGAAGATACTGGCATTGCTAACTGAATAGGGGTTTTTAGTTAGCAACTTATGCAAACCCTACATTTTGTCTTCAGGAGCTGTACATGTCTTTTTTGTAGTGCTTAGTTTTCTTTACTTGAACTTAGGTTATTCATGTTTAGGATAAGTGTGAAGGAAGTCTGTGGTGGGGACTATAGCCCAGTTTGACTGTATATAACCAGATGCACATACATAAAAAAGAATAACAAATAATGCTATCACACAATACACTCTGGGAATGCTTTTTGGAACCTTTCACAGGGGAAGAAATCCCTCTGCATTGTACTGTTTTATAATAATACTTTTCTGAGGTATGCTAGAGCACAGAGAGAAACATCCTTAACACAAAATAATTTAGCTAGGTTTCACTTCAGTGTGAGAAGTCAATTTACATGAAATAGTAAAATATCATTTTCTCATCCCTATTTAATAATTCCTGACCAAACTTTTATTTTTAAACCACAATTTCCCCTCCTTATATGTAGAAGAAAATCTTCTCTGTTGAATCTAGCAGAAGCTGCATTTTGTCATCTTCTTTTTCCTTTTTCTTTCTCTTTCCTTCCATTTTTTAATTTGAATTTTCTTTTTCATAACAAAACTGTAAGAAAACAAGTATTTAGCATGAAATTACTGCACAAATGAACTTTAGGAGTCAGTAATAATTCATTGTATAATTTTCTCTTTCTCTTCCTTACACAGGAAATTATCTATATTAGCTTTAATTTTGTTTATCTAAAAAATATTTAATCCCTTGATAGATTTGATCTAATATCTAGGATTCTAATTCCTTAGATTATTTTGCACAGTTTTAATCACCACTCTAATAAAACCAAGAAACTTTAATTATATGGCAAAATTCTTAACCCCTTAGAGCTCATTGCTGCAATAAGCAGCTCACTTTTTCCATTCACCTTGTGGTTTCTCTGGACAAAGGACTGCCATGATTTCTTCAATCCACCACATAACTGATCCTTACTTCTGATATGAAAAAAATAAATAAATATATATATAAATGAAAATTTTAATTTTTCTCATGACACATCATTTTTCCTTTGCTACTTGGGTGCTTTAGGTCTTGGGAACAAGACTTAGTTATCTCCTTTCTATCTATCAAACACTACTACAGATGGGTGATTGTGCTCACTTATTTTAATATGCCGAGGTTACTGTACTCATTTTAATGTGCTGAAGCTTGGACTCTGTATGGCTTATCAAGAATAACAGATGTGATCTACAGACCTATTAAAATCCAGTACTAATATAAATCCATTAAAATACATTACCAATATAAATCTATGTAATTAAATGTAAAAATAAGCTAAAATAATACTTTTGTGTATTTTTACTGTACTTTTCTTAGAACAAATCAATTTTTTTGGAGTTACAACATTTCCTGCATGTTCTTTAAAATTCACACTACTTTAGCATTTTAATATATAAAGATTTATTAGGCTTCTCCTTAGTAGGCAGCAGACTAAAAATTCACTGTTGTCTTCTGTCTCTGGATCAAGTTAAATTATTTTGACAGAAGAAATATTGGTTAATCTGTTTTCATAATCTTATATATCAAAATTTTAAAATGTCCTAACCATTGAAATATTTATTGTTACAGTTTTTCTTTTTTATTACTTACTTATACTGAGAGGTTGCATCAGGACAAATATTAGAATCCATTTGTGCATTTGTGAATGCACACACAAAAGCACTAGATGTTTTATTGAGATTTGTCCATCCCAGTGTGAGGACAAAAGATTTTCTGATACTTTCAGTACATATGTTTGCAGAGAGAACAATAACTCCCTGCCTATTTTTCCCAGTTCTGTCCTCTGGTATTTCTGGTAGATTTCTACAAGTGCAGAAGTGAGTGACAGATTTCACAGTGGTGACTCAGCATTCCCTAGGCATTTCTTCAGTTTTAAAGGAAACAACTCATATGCTTTTTCCTTCTTTTGCAATAAAATTGTGAAAAGTATTTCATTACTATTTGATGGCTTGTTGAAGAAGCTGTTTGATTTTTATTGTGACTGAAAGTAGCAGTGGGCGTTCATTATATGAATGTAAACAGCGTGACTTTTGTAATGGGAATAAAGAATGCAAGCAAGTAAAATGAAACAAACAAAGAGGACTCTCTCAATGGCAGGATCTAAACTTCAAGAGTTGTCACTGCCATAGTGTCATGCTAATAGAATATAATAAGACAACACTTGAAAACTATTTTTCTGATATTTTCGTCTATTAGTTAGATTTCTAAGACTTTCTCCACTGACATGTGGATTGACTCTCTTTTATTTATCAGGCAGCAGAATGAAACCTGAACCTGTTTATTACTGAAGATGAAACATATGATAAGTTCTTACAAAGCAGCCATAGTTTCCCAAACTTCTGGCTGTACATGAATTTATTTATTTATTTATTTATTTGTGACCAAAAAAAAAAAAAATCTTGAGGGATTTTATGAGTGCAAACTGGGTATGGGATCAATTTGACTTAAGTTTACATGTATAAGAGTCTGGTTAGTGATAGGTCAGTCATGCTAGAGCATCCTTGTAAAACCAGTGGAGAAAAACAGACCTGAAGGAAAAATGGCACCTCTCCTTTTTTTAGACAGCTCTTTTAGCATGAGGATAATGCTAAAATTGCTAAATGCTCCTGGTTATGCCATTTATGTTGATTGGAAAGAAAAGCCAAGTTGACTGCTTTAGACTCAGATGGTTAATTTTAGATATATAGATTGTCTGAGATGAATCCTATGAAAACTTTAAAGGTGTGAGTGATTTTAAATGTCCTTTCAAAGTGTACGTGCAACTGAGCTGACATCGCCATTTGAACCTTAGTTTTAGCTTCCTGATTAGAGATGCCTGCCTTCAGAGTACAATCATCCTACATTGCTTTAATAACCTAGAGAAATACATACTTACCCAAAAGAGTAAATGCCATATTTTTTATGTGGACCAACCTCTTCTTTGGAGACATCTTTCTCATAAGCAGCCATGAAAAACAGAGCCAGAATAATTAAACTTAATTTAGTTTACAATGCACACTGAAGCTGAGGGAAATTAATCCAGGCTACATACACAGGACCTGGGCTTTAGCCAAACATGAGGGTGAAGAGAAACCAGCTGTATACATCCACTCCAGAGTTCCTTCTTTACCTGGCAGTGTCAGCAAAGTTCCTATCACAATTTCACTGGCAACAGTGAGGCATCTACCTTGCCCCAACACTTACTGCTCCTGTCCTCAAATACACCGGACTCACACCATGCTCTGCAAATTCACTGGAACTCCCTGTGAGATCATGGTGCCTGTGACTGCCACCCTTTTGCACACCCTCCAAAGCTCCTTTGCACACCTCCTGGAAGCTTTTGGAGAAGCAAAACCATTGTTGTACATCCTCTGTCTCCTGCCAAGTCTTCACTCAGCAGCAGTGAGGAAGGTCATGGTGGGTGTGCCAGAGGAGATGGGTGTTGAGAGGCTGCTGCTGACAGAAGCACAGCTTGTTCTTGAGCACTGCTGCTCTTCCTTCCCCTTTCCTTCATCTCCTCCAGATCAGGTGGGTAACTAAAATATCCCCATTTCCAGCAGAAAGGCTCAATCCCACGCTTCCCACCTACTTCCTCTGCATGTCTAAAGACTGCAACTGTTGTTTCAATTGCTTGTGTTCATATTTTGTTTTTAAAAAAATAGTCCTTAATCTGATTTTAAAAAGTTAGTATATGTTTTTATTAGACCTTTTTTTAAGACCCTTTGTCTTTGTGAATAAATAAGACATCAACTTTTCATTTGGTTTCATTTATAACAGAATGTGTTCATTTCTTGTTGTTAAAAAAAAAAAATCCCTTTTTTTTTCTGTGTCCTATGACTATGCTGAAATTATTCATATGGAAAACATGACACAGAATGACTAAAAGAAAAGGAGTTTAATTGCTTAATTTTATTACAAATACTTCAAACAATTAACTTGAATTTTTCTGTCAAATTTCCTCATTTCTCCATCTTGCACAAAAAGACCTCCGCACTGTTCTTATAGAAGTACATACAAATGAAAAAATAAAAAAGTGAATATTAGTTGCTGAGTGGATAAAACATTAAAAGAAGTCTTCTCCTCTTGTAAGCATTGAGTAACCATCCTTCACAAGGAACAGTTTATACAGTTTATAGGATATCTTTCTCCTTTTTTGATAATTTAAACTTTGAATCCAGCAAGACTATAGCACTAATTTTGGGATTCACATTCAAGCTTTTGAAAATTCTAATTTTAAATTAGAATAGCATAAACTTCCTTACAACAATGGTAGGTTATAGCTCATTCAAATGAAACACTTCTTTTGGCTATTCTGATCAAATTATATTTACAGGAAAACTGATGACATTTTACTTCTGTGTGGGATGACTTGATAGAAACATACGACAGCAAGGTTATTGTTAAAAACTTTGTGAGATGTCTTGCCTTAAATATAACTAGATACTGATGTGGGGAGCAGAAGTAAAGCACTGATGAGCTCTTAATATATTTTTCAATGAATATTATGAATTTCAAGATTCAAATTCCAATTATGTTTTATAGCATAAATCCAATTTGGTTATCTCTGTAAAGTTAAAGAAGTCAGTAAAACTAAATTAACTGAAAAAAATCATAAAATATGCTGAGTTGGGAGGGATCCACCAGATCGAGTCCAACTCCTGGCCCTGCAGAGCACCATCCCCAGGAGTGATAACAGGTACCTGTGAGTGTTGTCTAAACAGTTCCTGAACTGGGACAGGCTTGGTGCTGTAACCATTTCCCATAGGAGGCTGTTCCAGTGCTCAGCCACCCTCTGGGTAAAAATCATTTTCCTGTTATCCAACCGAAACCTCCTCCAACTCAGCTTCACGCTGTTTCCTTGGATCCTGTCATTGGTGTTGAGAGTGAAGAGATCAGTGCCTGCCCCTCCTCTTCCCCTTCAGAGGATGTTGAAAACCACAATGAGATCTCCCCTCTCACTCCTCCAGGCTAAACAGGCTAAGTGACCTCAGCCACTCCTCAGAAAGCTTCCCCTCAAGTTCCTTCATCATTTTTGTTGCCCTCCTTTTGATGCTCTCTAACGGCTTGATGGCTTGTTTTTTTTTTTATGTTGTAGTGTCCAAAACTGCCCCCAGCACTTGAGGTGAGGCTGCCCCAGTGCAGAACAGAGCAGGACAATCATCTCTGTTTCCTGGCTGGTGATGCTGTGCCTGATGCACCCCAGGACAGGGTTGGTTCTCCTGGCTGCTTTGCGGTGACACCAACAAGATCTTTGAGGATTTTTGGATGATTTCCACCAGGCCCCATAGATTTATAAGTATCCAGCTGGAGCCACAGGTCTCACAGTTCAGGTTGATTGGCAGTTGATCATTCTCTCAGTCATGGTTCTCCATCTCAGGGCACTGAGACCCCCTTGGTCTGTCATCTTGAGGACAGAGGCAAAGAATGCCTATCCATGTCACCATGTCAGGTGACCATCCTGTAGTAGGTGGATGCTGTTTTAACAGTGTCTTTTCCCATTAAAATATTTGAAAAGCTCTTTTTATTGTTCCCCACATTTCTGGCCAACCTAATCTCAACTGATCTTTGGATGTATGAATTTTCTCCCTCAAGAATCATTATGCAATTCTGCAACATAAAATTAAATCTAATTAAAAAAATTTTGTGTGGATTCAATTTTGGAGCAATGAAGGTTCATTTGAAGGACATTGTAACATTAATATAAGAAAGAGAGAAGAAAAAAAGAGTTAATAGAGATATTCTTATATATTTCATTAGTCCAGTAGTATAACTGGAATGTTGCCAAGATATGGCATTTTGCAAGCTTTTGTACCACAACTGAAATATAATCCAAGTAAATAAACATTTACCTCCCAGGAATGCTAGGAGATGAACAATTAGTCACATAACTGCAGTTAGACCCATGGGTGAAATTCAGAGAGTCTGCACAGCCATACGCCAGTAACAAACTCCTCAACTAAAGGAGAACTTCAGGAATTTCTGTAATTTCACTGCACGGGACTTATGAGAAAGGCTTTGATGACATCAGTTTGGGGAGGAGATCCTCTTTGTAAATGGGTAAAAGAGTCTGAGATATCCTAAAGAGTTTTAGAGGCTCTAGATTCAAAGTTAAGCTCAATCATGAAGAGGATACAGCTTCAAAATGTCTAGATGTATTCTGAGAGCAAGTATGCCGCTTTTCAATCCTCTTTAGATTTAGGAAGATGTGTCAATGCTGCATTGCCGTTCATTTACACTGTCTGATATCACCTTTTTTTTTTTTTTT
>VXBR01005529.1:1176989-1208924 GCA_013400215.1 Cisticola juncidis
TTTTTATTTTAGCTTCTCTATTTCCTCTGGCCAGACAGCTGAAAAAGCAGATTCTGCCCCTCCTCCTCCCAAAAGCCAAGGAAATACCTTGAAATCTTAATCAACAGCTGAAACCTTATGAGTCAGGAAAAAATTAAGATCTTTCAGTAAATACATTTATTGTAAGATATATTGTCTTGAAAAGTCCTTGTCACACTGATATCAGAAATAACAAAACAAATCTTGCATACTCCTTTCAGCCTTCAGCAGTGGAGCTCTGTACTCAGCCTATGCCAGTGGGTAGATATGGAAGTAGCAAATCCGGAGCAGTTTGGTTCTTCTTAGACAAACAGGGATACCTCTTCTCTGAGTAAAAACTGAGTGGGCAAGCCCAAAGAGCGGTGGTGAATGAAGCTAAATCAGTGCAACTGAACATTTCTATACACAGGTGTTATATGACCCACCCCTGAAGGTGAGAGGTTCTTGTTAATAGATCCATTGCTGTGGATTACAGTGAAAAGACACTGAATAATCAGTGTTTACACATGCACATATGTATTTGTACACATACATACGGATGGTTTATTTTAGAACAATCTAGTAGCAGCGAAAAGGAGGCATGTAGCCATTTTACTTATTATCTATAGAAATATGACAATATAAAGATATCACTAAAGAAAATACATGCAGAAAAGAAAGAAAAGAGTAGATAGTGGAAAGATATCATCCCCCACAGATGCAGCAACAAGACCTGATTGTTACAATCTACGTGTCCATTGGTCATTGAAGTCTTGATCTTTTGGGGATTGGGAGTGGGTTAATGCACATTCAGGTCCAGGTGCCTCCCCTTGGGAGGAGGTTTCACTGTCTATTGCAACACTGTGGATCATGTGCAGTCATCTGGTGGAGGGCCCCAGAAACACATCTGAGGGCACTTCAGGTGTCTTTGATGACAGAGAAGAGAGTGGCTTCTCCTGTCAGTGAGCAGGTATGCCCCATCAGAAGCAATAAATACCTTCAGGCCTATGTATGAAGGTCCTAATACCTTCCCTGGAGTTTTACACTTAATCCAGTTGTGTAAGGAAGGACATTGTCATGAAGAAAAACATTAACCCACCTCTTCAGGACCTGTTTCTTATCAGTCTTCCTCCCCATCTGGCTCAAAACACAGCTTGCTGCTAAACAAGTCAGTTTGTCTGTGGTCATGCTCCCATGGTAGATTCAAAATCTCTCTGGACCTGGGCTGTTCTTATGCAGATCAGAGGTTTTGCCACCACACACCAAAACTCTCCTCCATCTCTGCTTTTGTGGGGTGCAAACCTGGCTTAGCAAAACATCCTTTTGCTTCTTTTGCAAGTGGCCAGTTGTTTGAGTCATTGACCCTTGACACTTCTGTCTCTCTCCATGAGCTTACTTTGAGCTGTAACTATTTTGTAAACAGCCACAGACAAAGAATCTTCACTTTCACTGTCTAAATTATGGAAGTTGTTGGGTTTTTTTGAGAATGGAGAATTTCAATTTACTTTGACTTATTTTAGAGAAAAGATGAGTAGTTTCAATTTAAGTGTTCAGCCAGCTCAGGATTCACCATAAACACTAAACATTAAAACTGAAATGATAGTATGGTGCAGAAGAAAATATTTGAAATTAATAAATATGAAACATGGGTAAGAACATTTTTATGTATCATTTCACAAATATAATATATAATATCACAGTGATTTATGAGTTCATAGATGTCCAACACCCAAAATTTAATTTCTGGTGTCTTCTAATATATAAGTCTCAGTGCTGACTCACAAAAATGTGCTAAGGGGTTTTCACGCCAACATTTGTTTGAGTACAGAAAATCTCTGAATGCCCATAGACCACACAATATCCTTACATTCTTGGACTGAGGAAAGTCCGAAAGAAAATGCCTCTAATTGCAAGGTGAAAATTTCCTTTGGTAGAGTGCTCATCAGCTATTTTTAAAGTACTGAGAAAGTTGTAACATTGCATCGGGATGTGGTGACAGGTGACGATATTCTGTTTGCTGCTCTTATGTTCTGGAGAGTGCACATAAGTGCATAAAGTTATTCACGTAGTAGGTGCAGAACTAATATTTGTATAAGTAAAGTTTTCAGCTGTTCTCATTGCAAAAGGTGCTTTAAATCTAACTGACAGATGTACCAACACATTCTTCCATGACGGCCATCAAGTCACAAGATAATCTTTAAAAAGTGGTGACTCAAATCCAACAACTTCCGTAACAGATAAGAAGGCAGTCACTTCTTAATGTAGGAGGGATTTCAGTGAAGAGGTTAGGGGTTTTCTTACCTTTCCTGTTTTCCAAAGCTTTTGTGAGATTTATTAGTGTATCAAACCAAGAGAACAATTCTACAATTAGAAAAGTTACAGAACATATAGCTCCAGTACCCCTGAGATGAAGGGACAGTGGAGGGATAGGTAGGGAGAAAATGCTTTGAAATTAATTCAATGTCATGACATTGGAAATTCTGACTGAAAAAAGATTCACATTTTGTTTTTTATTTTTTTTAGACTGCAATGATTTACAAAGCATCAAATGCCCACACATCTACTAAGCCAGACCATTTAAAGAATCTAAATAAGCTTGCATGGTTTTAAGCTCTCTGACTTTGAATATGAGCTTTGAAGTCATGCCAAAAACCAGCTGCAGCAGAGCTGCTTTAGAACTGAATTCCTGACACTGGAATTAGTGTTGGGTGTGTGGCATGCCTAATGATAATCTTGACCACGTTTGCTGTAGACAGCCATCACACATGGTGCCTCTGAGTCAATAATGCTCCTAAGATAAGATTTGGAACTTTTTTAGTTTTTACAGATTGGTGCTTTGGACACCATCCATTCTGCAAAGCCAGCTTGCCTAATCACATGACACTTTTTCATAGGACAAGAAGATTTCTTGAACAATCCTTTAGTTAATTCCTGTTAAAAATTTATTGTAGGAGGATAAGAAAAACAATTAAAAGTGAAAACGCCTCATATATCGTTTATAACCACAACTAATTAGATTCTCAAAATTCTTCCATTTCTAAATATATTAGAGCTTCAGTGTTTTATTTCTATAAAAACTTAATATTTATATCAATAAAAAATGTTAACTTCACAAAAGAAATAAACTATCATGCCACTTCATCTATGTGGAAGCAAACAGTCAACATACCGTGTTTTTGTTCTCTGCTGCAGTGAAGAGCATATGCTTCTGCCACTGAAAGCTTTGGGAGTAACATATTATGTTAGAGGTAAAAAGAAAACCATACACAAGTAGACTGAGCTTTTTTCTAAAACACGTTTACATGTGTCACTGTCTTTCTAATGGAAGTGTCCTATCCTGAACTTAGAAAGGTAAACAACAGCATTTCCATCGAATTTAATGGAGCAGAATCAAGCTGTTCTTGTTCCCCAGGAAAGAAAAAATACTTCCTTCACTCAAACATTAGTCACTATGAAAGAACAGATAATTTACTTGAAATATGGGACTCTTAAAATGCATTCTTCATCCTGGCTAGATGATTTCATTTAACTTTTATGACATGATTAGTCATCCTATCGTGATGCAGCACAATGTAACTGAGCACATCAGGCATCTTAGATAAGAGTTGCCCTGCAGATAGAGATGTTGGCAATGGTTTCAAAACACACTCTGTCTTGAACATGGGCGTAAACTACAGAAAAAAAATCAAAAAATGGTGTATATTTATTTGTATTCTAGGCATTTTTAACCCTATATGTGAATTTTCCGTCACCTCAAATGATACTTCAGCTCTACATTTAGAAAGTATAGAGAGGGAAAAATCTACAACTTAAACATTCAATCTGTCACCAAAACTCATTTTTCAAAAAACTTTGGCCATTATATTTCCAAGTTTCCATATTTCTATGAAAATTATTTGTTTGACTTTATTTACCACTGATTTGTACATTGTGAATTTACTGTTGCTTGTATGAAGCCTGGAAAAGATTGTATGTGCAATAAATAAATTTTATTAAAATAACATTAATCACAGAATTCTATATTCTAGTCACAAAAAATCCCACAAAATCCAAAACATAAATTTCAGTTTTAGAGGATTAAGCTAGATAATTAAATAAAAAAATTACTTGATACTCAGAAGCCAGGTTGTATTCTGTTTTTTCCACATAACCATAACAACCACTCTCTAAATTTGACTCTGATTTTCTGAAGCAAACACAGAATGCTATGTTACTATATTTTAGAATATGTGATGGGTAAAAAATATATTGAGAATTATAAGATTTTCCTGAAATAATAATTGTCACATTTTTTTAAAAAAATTAACATTTATGATTTTTTTTTATAGCTGCCTTCTCAAAAACATGTTTGGTTTATTTTGTTTTAATGTTCTAAAATTTGCTTTTCCCCAGGGCTGCTCCACATGTATTCATGCCCCAGCCTGTCTCAATGGCAGGGGCTGCCCTGACCCAGAGGCAGCAGGTTGCACTTGGTCTTGTTAAACCTCATGAGATTCACATGGATCCACTCCTTGAGCTTGTTCAGATCCCTCTGGATGGTATCCTGTCCTTCAGGTGTGCCAACCACACCACTTGGTTTGGTGTCATCTATATTTAAAAAGAGATTTTTTTCCTATAATTATAAATCTTACCCTTTACATTTACATTTTAACAGACATTCCAAGGATGTTCTTGGTTCAGTTTTAAATTGTTTTGTATTCTTCCTTGACATGGTTTTCTACCTGCATAAGCAAATTAATGTTTTCAAACATATATTGTTTCATGGAGTCAAATTAGTGCTTTAATTATTATGATGGCCAAACTATGTGGGTTGAACAAATTAAAGGAAGGAGACTGTTCATGTGTTAAAGTATGTTTTGAACTGATATGTCTCTGATGGAATAATGAGAAGTAAATATAATTCTAGAAAAACAGGGATTGTATGTAACTGAGTAGGTAAGTAAGCAAATAAAGACTTCCTTTTAAGTCTCATTTAGCTGCAATTTTTCTTTTGGCTGTTAGATTGCAGTAGAGAGGTAAGTTTTAACCTTAGTGGAAAAAAAAAGTATATAAGGAAAATAATTCTCATGGAATTCTGGTAATATAAAAATTGAAAATAAATAGGATTTTCTTTTCTTAATGCTAATTCTTTGGAAGTGTAACAACATTAGTCTCAGAATGTTACTTGTGTGCTGAAAATCCTGCCTCTGCTGAAGTCATAACTCCCACTGACTTCACTGAGACCACGAGATCACAGTTTATCTGTACCAGTATGAGATGAAAATCAGGCTTCAAGATATTGTCTGAAATTTGATAAACCAAAACCAAAAGCTTCACTCAGGCCTACCTGCAAACAGATGTGTTCATTCTTCTGAGTCTTACATGGAAATACCAAATATCAGCTCCTTCATGCACTGTTATTTGGACAGGCTAGCACACAGGGTGTCAGAACTTCAATTTCAGAGAGGAACAAGTGCATTGAGAAAGTAACCAAATCTCAAAGTAGATGTTCAACAATAAAATAAACATTCCAAAAAGTCCTTAAAATTACTTTCATGATTTTGAAGACTGTTTTTATTTCTTTTAATGGTAACACAGCAATAGAAGGAAAATAAAGAATAAGCCTTATATTTTCCCCCCTTTAAACTTTCAGTTAGATAGGTTGAATCTCTTTCCTCTTAATGCTTTCTACAGGTTTTGAAACAGCAACAAGAAACAGCAACAAGAACTATCCTTTACCTCCCCAGAGGTATTAGTCTTCTGAGAAGTTTTATTTGGGACTCAAGAGCTAAGCATACTAGAAATTACTTCCATTCTTGCATTATTAGTAAAAGCCATAGATATCCAGACACACAAAAGATTTCTATCAAAGCCTACAAAAAGTTGCTAATCTGCTTTCAAGTTTTGAGCTAAACTCCCTGGAGATGTAGCTCTAGAAAGGATTGTTGTTTTTCAGGTTTTTTAAAGTGTGTTTAAAACTAGAAAAAAAATCACAGACTGCAAAATTTGGAGCACTTTTCTGTTGTCTTTTAAAGTGCTTGTTTAATTGATTTTTTGTTGTTGTTGCAAATGGAGATTTCTCTCTCAAAAACAGCTGCTGTGTTTTTATAGAGTCTGGTAAGCATCAATGCTCCAAATGAGCCTGAGTCTCAGGAGGAGGAAGCAGGGAATCAGAAAGAGCATTGTGCCTCTTTTGTCATTATTCTGTTAACAGCCACGAGTTAATGTATGCCTGCTTCTCAGGCAAACAAAAAGCTTGACAACTTCTCCTTCTTTGAAATAATATTGCACTACTGGCTTAATTTTGTAAAATCAGTCTGCTCAGCTGTGAAAACAGACATGGTTTTTCTGTTTGATATATGCAACGAGTTATCATTGTAAGGCCAGTACTTGGATGATAGGATTTTAAATGTCAGGAAATAAATGAAAATATCAACAACTTGGCAATAGGAAGATTTCTGTTTAATGTGAACCCGACTTTCTGAGAGTCTTTCTGTGAGTTTCTCCCTGAAACATAGTCAGTGAAGATTAATTTTAAATTGGAAAATCACAGTAGACATGAGATTGCTTGTGTGTGCTGTATTTCCTTGAGGAAGAACCAGAAAATTGTGAGTGTCTTATGGATACTGTGAGAGGGATTCTTGAGGAAAGATTAAATCTGTTTCATACTTTAATTTCTAAGGGTAATAGACATTATGAAATTTCAAAGTGTTTTAAATTTTCCAGAGATCTACCAATATTTGAGAAAAAATTAATAAAATGTTGTCCTGTTTACGCTCTCTAACATTCACACATACATGCACCTCTGTTCCTCCACACTTAAACAGTTTTATTTTTAAGATGTTATTTCAAGAACAAAGAATACCTAGTTCTTCTTTTTTGTTATTAAATTGATCTTATCCCAGAGTTTTTGCAAAAATTCAATTCCTCCTCATTTGCAGTACCGTCTCCTGATGCCCCAACTTAAGACAGCATGTCTGTGAAATGCGTTATTTTAACATAAAAATATAAATGTAGATAGTAGTCCAGTTTTCTATGTGAAATCTGAGAAAAGTTAGGATTACCATGAGATGTTTCTGGGGTTTATGATGTCATTTGTAGAAAAAGGAGTAAAGAAAAGGCATTAAGGACATTTATGAATGACTATGTAAGCAAGATTTTAGAGAAAATAAATGTGAGTGTAGTTTGGGTGAGCTATAGATATGAAGTGAGGTGAATGGCAATGCAAAGCCTTGCATATGAAAAGGAATTCCCATTTAGAAAGAACTTCTGCTTCTGCTTCCACTACAGTCAATATGACAATTTATAAGTACCTATCACCTTCACTGGAAATAGAGAAAGAGCTACGGACACATTTCCTTTCACAAGAAATGAAACAAAAATTACACTGCTGACTTCCATTAACCTAGCAAGTTACTTATTTTCCTCAGTGGTTTTTGTGGGTATAGCAATCTGAACCCTCATTTTGTGTGTATGTGCACATGTACATGTATATCTGAGAATAAATGCATTCAAATAAATATACACGTACCAGGCAGGAGTGCAAGCAGTGCTGAAAACGTATGCAACCCAGACGTTCCTATGTTAATTGTTTATTCTGAGTTTGAAGCCAATCTGTTGCAATATTCCCTTCAGCCATCAGCAGTCTCACTCCATTGTAATACAGAGTAGTGAAGGTCAGTGTTGATAGATTCTTAGTGTGTTTCGAAAAAGATTAATGCTTAGCAATGAACTCTATATGAAAGGTTTCCTTTCAAACAACATCTTAGGACCACTGATTCAGCATAAAAGATAAGCTTGTATCATAAAGGTCACAGTTAACACTGTATTTGGCTGCCAGGTCCCTGGTTTAATATAAGCTGAATTAGATCCCATTTTTTTCCCCATAACACAAATTTAAGACTAACCACCACTGAAGTTAGAAGCTTTTTCATCTGTTACTTAAGACACTGACAAGCATTAAATTCCTGGAGGAGTCCTTTGCTTCGATCACAAAACTGATACAGAATGGCTTTATTTTTTAGTTAAGTATTTTAAAAGTGTGATGTGGCTAGAATTCAACAAGAACAAGGCATTTGACTCTAGGGTAATGGGGAGCACCTGTCTCCGTATGGAGGAAAGAGGACTAAGCTCTCTCCTAGAGCTAGGCTCTGCAGGAAGTTAAAGCTGCAGAAGGAGTGTGTCCCTTCTCAAACAAAGCTTTCATTCAAGAACTTTCTTCTATTTTACAAAAGACTGAAGTCCAAATCCCTCTACTGACAAGCTATGGTTGAGTCCCAGTGTGAGTTTCTCATTGCCTAATTAGATATTTGAAAGTAAGACATTCAAATCTGGACTAATCTATCTAGTTTCCCTTTGTAGTCAGTGGTAAGAGGATGGGGCTTCTGCTGATTATCCCAGACAGCTATTCTGGGAGGTATCTCTGAATGTGTCTATTTCACTATGGATTACATAGTAAGCCTAGGATGAGTACTTTACCCTTATAAATGAAGTTCTTATTTGCTAGAGGTAGGACAGATGAATCCCTCTCCAAGTCTCTAATGATAAAATATCCTAGTAGAGTTGGTCTTGGTTAAACCTGTTTCACTTTGATTTAAAAAAAAAAAAAAAAGAAAGGCACATCTGGGGACAAACAACAACAAAAGGCAAAAGAAAGATTTGCTTAACAATTGAAAGGGGCAGCATCAGCTCAGTACGTATATATAAGAGCCCAGCATGCTGAGGCTGCAGGTGCCCACAAATCAAAATCAGGAAAGAAGGATGATGGTTTAACTATTATAATTGGTACATTTTCGTCTAACTATGCACAGATAGAATAGGTCCTAGAGGTCCTAGAGGTATGCATGATAACAAAATTCTTAAATTTTTGTCCAGCTTTCATGATGTTGGGATTTGAGTCAGACTGTCACCTGTCACTGTATTGTCAAGAACTTTCTGTCAATATTCAGATCAGCAATTAAAATGTTTCATCCTTAAGATATTTATGCTGCTAGGAGAATCAGGAGATAGAAATATTGTGATGTGCTTTTGCAAATCTAGCAGTGACAGGGGAGTATGTAATAAAGCAGGTGTGCACCAAGACCTTCGGGGACCACCTTGATATCTGGCACTATAGCAAGACTATTGCACAGAAACTGCAACCATAAGTTTAGCTCAATGATAACAACTTGAATAATAACTTTTTCCTTAATCTTTCATGTTCAACATGCAGTATTTTCCCAAAGGATTAAAATGCTGTACCATTTCTTAGCACAAACCTAAAGAAGGATTTCTTATAGTCAGTAAACATCTGTTTTGTTGTTCTCCAGCTTTACATTGCAGTTGGAGCTATGAAGTCTATGGATCCACAAGTACCAAGAATCTAGTCTCAACTTTTCAAACAGACATGTTTCGTCGTTGGTGGAGAGAAAGACTCCTGCAGAGAGTGATTCATCTACTTCATCTCCAGACAGGTGTCTAAGTTAGTTGGACAAATCAACCTCTGGAGAGTCTCATCGCTTTTCACTAAACCACAGAAGCAGTTCAGAGGATGAGCTGAGCTTACATGGCCAGGCCTTCACATGGGTTAAATGTAGGTGAGATGAATCTCACTCAGTCTGTCCAGCATTCTTGCAGTCTCTCTGCAAAGAGAGGTCTTCACATTGCCTCTGTTGTTTTTTTTTTTTCTTGATATTGTTTGGGAGGATGTTTTCTTGTTGTTAGGAGGAAGATGGGGAATACAATTACAGTTGTTTCTTGGTTTGTGTTCTGGGGTTTTTCCCTAGAAAATGTAAGTAAAGAACTGCTTTGATAAATTTTTGTCCCTCCATTCACTATGTTTTATGCACAAGAATAACTTTGATTTATTGGCAGTAGATAAAATAGATAAACTGTATTTTCTACCAGCAGCCCTGGTTAAGTGAAGCTCCAGCTAACTGGAAATTAGCAAACATAGCACCCATCTCCAAGAAAGCTTGGAATGATGATCCAGGCAACTACAGACCTGTCAGCCTATCCTCACTTCTGGGAAAGGCTATGGAAGAGATCATCCTGAGTGCCATGGCACACCGCACCCAGGATAACTAGAGCATCAACCCCAGACAGTGAATTTACAGGAGGCAGATTCTGTGGTGCAACCAGATCTCTCTTTCTCCATCTGTCTCCTTCTTTCTCCTTCTTTCTCCTTCTCCTTCTATGACAAAGTGATACCCTCAACAGATGAGGGAAAGGCCATGGATGCTGTGTAACTAGACTTCAGTAAAGTATTTGACACCATGTCCTACAGCATCTTCTTAGAAAAACTGCCTGCTCACAGCTTGGATGGGTGGACTCCTTGACAATAAATTGGGTGGGAGCACTGATCTGCTCAAGGGGAGACAGGCTCTCCAGTGGGATGTGGACAGACTCAAGCAATGGGGCAAGGACAACTACATGAGGTTCAACAAGGTGAAATGCCAGGCCATGCATCTGGACCACAACAACCCCGGGCAGTACTACAGGCTGGGGAAGGAGTGACTTGATAGCTGTTTGGCAGAAAGAGACTTGGGGTGCTGATTGACAGCCAGCCAAATGCAAGCTGGCAGCTTGTCCAGGTAGCCAAGAAGGCCAGTGGCCTCTCGGCCTGTATAAAGAACAGTGCAGTCAGTAGAGAAGGGATTATACCCCTGTGGTCAGCATTGGTGAGGCTGCACTTTGAGAACTTGTTCCATTCTGGGCCCCCACTTTAAAAAGGACATTAGAATGCTGTAGGGTATCCAGAGAAGGGCAACAAGGCTCGTGAAAGGACTAGAGAATGTGTTTTATGAGGAACAGCTGAAGGAGCTGGGTTTGTTTAGTCTTGAGGAGGCTCAAGGGGACTTCATTACTCTCTACAGTTCCATGAAAGGTGGTTGTATGGGGGCAGTCTCTTCTACTGTGCCTGCAGTGACAAGTCTAGAGGAAATGGCCTTAAGCTAAGACAAGAGAAATTCAGATTCGCTATTAAGTTGTTGTTTTTTTTTTCTTTTAGGGTATTCAGGCATTGGAATAAGTTGCCTTGATAGGTGATGACATCATCCTTGGAGGTGTTTTAGAGGCATCTGGATCTGGCACTGGATGTGATTTAGTTGTTTAAGGCTTACAGTGTAGTGCCAGGTGGACAGTGGGATTGGATATTCTTGACAGTCTCTTCCAATGTTGATGATTCTATGATTCTATGATTCTACTGTTAAATATGGTAAATTTCTCATCTTTCACCATGTATTTCCTCAGTTTCAGATGGGCTGTATCTAGACTACAGAGAGCTGGACTGTTTCCAAATTTCTATTACATTGAAAAGCAGGTAATGTCCTGAAACAATCACCTTCCTAGAGAATCTATAAAAAGTCCAAGAAGCAAACACCATGCTAACAAATTCATAATAAAAATGGGTCCAAACACAGACTTCAAGTATGTATGTCTATAATAATGAGATCTGGAAAAAAAAAATCTGAATCTATGTTTAAAAGACTTTTCCACTTACTGTTACAGAAAACCTAAATTATACACTTTATAACCAACTGTAATGTTAGTAACAGCAGCTGCTACCAATTTACCATATAGTGCTATTGTAAATATTATTTGCTTTGGAAATTGCTTTCAGTTTCTAGAACTACATCACGATGGTTTGATTTTTCTTTTATTAAGTGCATATCAACAATTTACAAATCTACAACTAGTTAGTAGAAATTACTATATTAACAGTGGTTTTGTAGTTGTTATTTCCTTTTTTCCATCTTCTATAAATGTTTATTTGATATGTTAAGTACATGAGAGTGGTGTTTGAGTATGTATATGTGTGCAAATTTACATGCTGGCATTGGCTGACACAGTTGCTTTCCAGACATTTGTGGAAACTGGTTGCTAATCACTGCTGTTTTTCTGACTTCACATCATTTAGATATCTAATCCTTTTACAATAGTTTCCTAACTATGGAAAATACAGCACATAAAGGAATAAAAAAAAATTAAGGAGAGCAGATGTAAAACCTATTTGGAGTACTTCAGGAAAAGTTGCTAAAGAAGAAAGAGATAGTTACATTGCAAAAAGAGAAAAAAGTTTTAGTGATTTAAATTGTAAATTTCCTCAAAGTTCAATAACATAGAGTTTTAGATTTCTTTTAGGTATCAGTCATTTTCTCATCTAGTACTTCATGGGGACTTCATACTCCAGGCTAGTATGTAGAAGTATATCCTGCCCTGTTTCCTGGCTGTCACAAGTAAGGAAAACAAGCTTGTATTTAGGAAAAGGTTTCAGACAGTTTTTACTGGAACATTGCATTACTTATAGCTAGTGATGGATAAGAAAAGATAATCCTCATTTGGAAATTCAATCAATTGACTCCATTCTTGATCAAGGATGATAGCATTACACTCTAGTTGTCTGACACAAAAATAATTCATGGACTGGATAAGTATTCAGTTGTTTTCCTGGAACATATCAAGAATGTTCAATGGAAACATATTCTGTATAACGCCAGCCTTATACTTTGTGGCTCTGTGGATTGTAGCTGCTTCAGGCTATTAAATATCAACCTTCACATTCTTTCATTTTGCAGTCAGCAAGAAATGTTTTGCAAAAAGATGTAATAGATGAGAGAGCCTCAAAAGGTCTCTTTCACTAAACTTTTAGAAAGTTCATGATTTAAATCATTAGAACATATTCCTTAGTTTAATAGTGTCTTCTTTTCTATTGTATTTTCATTAGGTAAATTCTGTAAATTTGATGTCAGTATTCTGCCTCATTTTTCTGTCTCTAGTTCCTGCTCTTTTTTTCATTTATATTTCATATTAAGTGTCAGGTTTTTTTGGTTGTTTTTTTTTTCCTTTTTCTCACATTTAAAGATTACATTTTACATTCTAATACTGGATGTATTTGGAGCTTGGGTACAGTTACAAAGGATTACTTGGAAGTTATCATCTAACTAATACAATCACTCATAAATTATCTCATAGAATTTTATAGAAAATAAGTACTTGTTGAGTCAATACTTGAAATCACCATTCTCAGAAGTCTGTGAAAGTGTTGTTTGTTAATTTATTTATTTCCTTTTGAATTAATCAAAGCTTGCTGAGTGAAGAAACAAAGATCCACTGACTTTTATTTCTGTTGTGAAGTTGCTTTGGCTGGTTTGGAAGGTTTGGAAGTGTTCTTTTTTGTCTCCAAGGTTTCCAAGAAGATACATTTCACAAAGGTTGAAGGTATTGCAGAAATAATTAACCAAAGCAGAAATAAGTATTAATTATTGCTCTTAAAACAAAATAGAATAATAACAACAGCAATTTAGGAAAAAAAAAAAGCTTAGAAATAATGAAAAAACAGAATATTAATCTTTTCCTGAGGGTAGCTGGCGTTTGAACTTCCTTTTGCCATTCTCAGAATTTAGTAATTTAAACTGAATTTCCAGGAGAAATCAAGTTGTTTCTGTCCCACCTGTATATCCCTTCTGTTTCATGTATTGTCCCAGGAAGGAAGGAAGGAAGGAAGGAAGGAAGGAAGGAAGGAAGGAAGGCTTGAAATAAATATTTAATTGGAGTTTTTGTAAATCATTTATATGGTGAAAAAATGTTTCTTTGTTTTGATAAAATGAACACCCATTATAAAAGTAACAAAACCTGACACATAAAATGTCTTTTCTACCAGTGTTAAATACGTAAAGAAAAACTGAAATACCAGAAATATTGGCATTCAGAGGAAAATAAAATAAGATTAGGTCAAATTTTAAGTTCCTTTTTATAATTATAAGAATGATATGCCTCAAAATGAACGTGTCTGAAAGTAACTGTAACTAGGCTGAGAGCTGCAGTAGTTCTTGCTATTCTTCCTCTATCCAAGCCTCTCCATGACCTTCAAAGAGCCCTTCATGCTCCCTATCAGCAAAACAGAGACAACTATATTTAGAGAAGAAATCTGCAGCTACAGCACTTCAGCTGTTGATCTCATCCTAAGAGGGATTCCCAGGCTGAGGGTGATTATAACTGTGGGAACACATTTCTGGTAAAGACACCACTATGATGAGACATTAAGCTCATCTCCTGCCTTTAAAGTTCTGGTGCCTGTCCCTTTTTGTGAGAGGTGTTAACAGCTGAGTCCCAGCCATGCTCTGTCTCTGTTTAATGCTCTCCCAAATCCACTTGCAGCTGGATAAAGGATTTATTTCCTGTGACCCCTGCAGGGAGGGCAGAGTGCGATACTGAGCTGTCAGCATATTCCCTTCACAAGAGTGTGGCTTCCACATGGGGTCCTGGCAGTTCTCCTGTGTGCGTGTGCACATGTAGGCATGCACATCTGCAGCTTGGCTCCTTGATCCTTTGCAGCTTATGCAGTCACTTCTTCTTCTAAGCAAAAGCAGGGTATGGAAAAAAAAATTACTGTGGCAATATATTTGCTATAGATGGAAATAACCATACACGGGGCAAGGCAAAGGCAAAGCCAGGGTAGATACTAGGAAGTGTTTCCTGGAGCTAGCCACTGTGTGTGCATAGAATTCTTCACCTAAGCATTTTGTTTTTTCTTTTGTAACACATTTTTTGAACCTATGCATTGGTACAAGCCTACGGACTGCAAAACACAGCTGCCATTTTGTGTTCTGAAGTGATAAAGAAAACTTATTCCAAGATATCTGCAAGAGACTTCATCGTTCTTTGTAGGTTTTATTAAAGCTAATCTAAAGCAAAAATTAGAGGCTCCAAGATTTTTTACATCACACTTTGAAGTACTGTCTCTTACAAATGCTGCAAAGACTCAAGGAAGGAGTAAAACAAATGAGATGCAGATATAGTTTTGAAAATTAATTATGAGAAAAATTCCAGTATTCTTGAAGACTGAGCTAATTAACAAGGGATGGGAAAAAAAATGACAAAATGTAAAAAGCTATGTCAGACACTCAGTGTAAGTACATTGCTTAGCTAAGCAAAACTGCTCTTCAATGGAACAGTAAACATTAGCACACCTTCAAAGAACAATAATAAAAATTTTTGAAGCACAGGATTTTTCTCAGTAATTAGAAGCACAGATGTCATTTGCTTCAATCCTCTAATACTCTTTTCAAAGAGTAATTTTTTCAGGTGGCTGAAAGCATTAAGAATTCTGATTGAGCACAAGAGGATTGCTGCCACAAAGGTTCACTATAGATATTCAATGGCTTCATTGAACTGCACTTGAACTGGGAACTTGTAGTAGAGAATGAGTAAGTGTTCAGAACTAAATATATTCACCTTTCATTTTAATTCTGTGTAATTTTTTCACCCCCAAAAAGTATTTCAGCCTTTCCACTCTGCATCTCAATATTTATTCTGGAGTAGGCATCAATCTTTATCATCTTTTTCAGTTTCCATTTAGCCACTAGTGACACTTTTAAAACCAATTTTCTGCTGCCTAGACTGTAAGACCCTGCATACACAAGGTGCTGGAGCTGAATCCTGCCAGGAGCTAATTAGTTACTCGAAACTCTTGTTCAAGTTAAAATTTCTGAGAGTTTCAGACTGTTCCAGGAGAAAATCTTTCTTATTACAAGCATATAATCCTTTAGTTTCAGATCATGCTGAGAAGAAAAGCCCCCACTAAACAACAACCAACCTGACAGATTACATAGCAGTACAGACCTGGGACATATACATTATGGGAGTGGTCACCAGACAATGCAGCATGTTTGTCTCTTCCTCCCAATAATTAAAACTTGTATATTATATAGTACCTCCAAAGGAAATTTGAAAGTCAGATTTGTACCAGAGTAGCAAACAGATCATGGTGAAGACAGAAAATGATAAAATATTCAGGATCAAAAATTCACCCTTTAGTTTACTCAGAACAGTCTTGTCATAGAGATGCTCTTGACGTTTTCTGCATCCACATAAGGGATTTAAGTTTCCTACAACACTGGTGGGTAACCTGCCAAGCCACTAACTTTTCCCTCTCTTGCTCTTCAGATTTTTGTTTATTTTTTACTTTTGTCTTTTCTCAAAGGAAAGAGAGTAAAAAAATGTCTTGGCTTAACAGAGAATTTTGAACAGGAGCTTAGCTTCAGATTATGATTCATAGTTCAAAAACCCAAAAAAAAAAGAAGTTACATATAATTTGAGAGATGCTTACTCATCTCTGCCTCCTTTTACCAGGTAATTCCCAGCCTTTGCTCTGCACATCAGTGATAATTAGCTCAAATAGTGCCTTACATAGATAGTTTCTAAAAATTCTTTCCTCAGATATATAAATCTTATCAACTAATCTAGAGTTAACTGGGGGTTAGGCATGAATTATTGAA
Source organism: Cisticola juncidis (assembly GCA_013400215.1). Classification (NCBI taxonomy): domain Eukaryota; kingdom Metazoa; phylum Chordata; class Aves; order Passeriformes; family Cisticolidae; genus Cisticola; species Cisticola juncidis. The sequence continues at coordinate 1,193,222 of VXBR01005529.1, forward strand.
GTAACTAAATATGGTTGATGATCTGCCTCATAAATCACAAGCTCTAAAACCCTCCACAAAGACTCTCACCTAAGCCCACAAAAATAAAGAAGGACAACCTAGGGACTTGCCTAAGAAGAATTCACCATGCCATGAACACTTCTTGATGTTTTATTTCTGTAATGCTCAGGGAAATTCATCTTTACTTGAAATTCTGCAGCTGTGCTAATGAACCTGGGCACATCAACTGTTTGCTTGGCCCTGTTTCTAACAGCACTGTAGTTGAAAGTATTTACAGTCTAAGGGAATCTTCAGTGAATGCTCTAGAAAACAACTCCTTCTTTATCCCTTACAAATACGTAATGGCAGGGCATGATAACATTCTTCTCTTCTTCTGTGCAGAAAGAAGGTATTCACACTGGAAGGATATGTGGTACAGTATTATAGGTAAGTACATCACCCTGCTTAAATATTTTATATTTCCTTTGTTGCAAAAGGCTCTAAGGGATCTATACTCAGCCCCTACAATAACAAGGCTGTAGTTTAGGGGCTCCTTGCAAGGCAGGCAGAATCCTGATTTCATTGCACTGCATGAGTCTGGTGTTCAGAGAGAAATAAAATGAAGCAATTTTTATTTTGAAAATCCAACCCATTTAGTACATGCCAAACCAAGATAAATAATTTCAAATGTGTTCTGCATACATTTTGGGGTAAGAAAAGACATTTTAAGACAGGAAAAAAATTCAGCTATCTTTTCAAAGCATAAATCAAATATGGAACAAAAACCAGAAAGAAAACAGAAATTTTAAAATTTTAGAACACAAGTTATATTAAAATATGTATAGTATGAAAAGAACATTTGCACATTTTTTCAGTGCAATGTGCAAGAGAGATTTGCTAGGAGATGAAAGGAAATGTACTACATGATTCTGAAATTAACTTTTCCCCTTAATGGTTGGGTCTCACAGAAATGCACTAGCTGCTGAGGCTGGCAGACTTTTAAAACTCCATGCCTGCAGTTCAGAAATAATTTTTTGGAGGGAATAATTGAGAACATGACAGTTTGTCTACAAATATGTCATTATGTGTTTACTTCACCGTGTGTCAATTGGATTAGTTCCTTATTCAGGGAGAAGAAGCTGAATCAGCCATTGCAGATTTCCTGCTGCCTCGTCTGCCTCTGCAGCCTGGAAAGGACCCCTCCTGCTACTGAGGAAAGCAGGGAGTAAAAATCCAAATACCATGCCCTTGACTTGGTTATGGAAAAAAACAGGTTAGTAATGAATTAAATGGGCCTCTATGGAGACAGCTGTTAGCTGTATGCCTCAATTTACCCATTTTCTGCACAATAGTTTGTGTAGGTGTCAGAGGAATCTCAATAGCTCACCAATTACTGGAAAACTCTGAGTTAAATGTTTGGCTGAATGATGGCTGGATTTTTTTTTTTTAATTCTGCTTTCCCTTTGCAAACAGCTGATGCCTGCATTAAGCTAAGATCAAATGAAAAATGTATTCAGCATTTCAGAGATACCCAGAAGCAAAATAGCAATATCAGGAGCTAAGCTTTCTTACGCTTCCTTTGTATATGTCAACTTATATTATCCCAGGCGATGTATCATCCTACCCAGTGAACTTAATATTATAATGAAAGTGGGTTGTTAATATGGAAAGTCATGAGACTGTTTCTTTCATATGCAAAATAAATCACATGCAACCACACCTCTGATGTGAACTTTTGAACGCGGAAGCTGCAAAAATTGCCTTTTACACAGTCCTGAGAGTTTTGATATGGCCTAATACTTTTTTTTTCCCCAACAGATGAAAACTATTCCTGTTCATGGTCAGAAATTACCACAGTAACCTCTGATAGCTGAATTATGGATGGTATGTATGACCCCTTCTTAAAATGTTTGTTTTGATTTCTTCTAGTGTGAAGATGGAGCACAGAAGTGGAAAACTCAATAAAAATATTCCCTAATACCCTAAGAAGGATAACTATTACTGTGAAAAACAGTTGTATCTCTCTTACTATTTCTTTGTCTTTAACTGTCTCTAAGGTACAAATCCTTTTTTTCATTTCTCTAGATGTGACTTCTTTTTGCCCCTTTTATATTGGTATCTCCATGCCCTTGTGAGGGTTTGTTTTATTTTTTTCTTTTTTTTGCTGCTTTTTTGTCTATTGATTTGTTCATTTTGTATTTATTTAGTTATATCTATTTAATAAAACTAGAACAAGAAAAAAAAATAAACAAAAAATCCAAATAAAGGGGCACAATTAAACACTGAGCAGACCATGCAGACTCTAGGTAGTGCTACAGGCTCCAAGAGGTCCAATTCTTCTTTCTTAAAAGCTGGTCAGTATTATTAGAGATAGATGTCTGACCACAGAGTAGTATTTTGCTTTTTAAAAATTATTTTATTTGGGGGGTTTTGTTTTTTTTGGGGTTATGTATGTGGTTTTGTTTGTTGGTCTGTTGACATTTAAATTCTAAGTACAATACTCAGAGTATACACACAGGAAGAGCAGTTTCGTTCCTTATGCCAGATATTTTGCCTGAACTGTGTGGAGCAGCTAAGATAAGGTTGCCTTCCTCTCAGCTATTTTGTGACAGCGTTTTTAGGAAAATGTTTCACCCTAGTGTAGTCCACAAACATTTTAAAGAAAAATTCAACCCAATTATGAAATCTGCCCCATATATCAATGTAGATTAAAGTTAACATGCTAGGGTGTGGCAACAAAATCTTTTTGACAAGTAGATAAAAAGGAACAAATTTCTGTGAAAGAGGGGAGAAAGAGGAGAGGAGAGGAGAGGAGAGGAGAGGAGATTCGAGGAGATTCGAGGAGAGGAGAGGANATTTGAAGGTGCTAAGGCTCTTAAATACATTGAAATTTTCATCAGTCCTTTTCAAATACTTTTCAGTCCAGTGGGTGCCTTATGCCGGTACTGCCAATCCCAAACTCCAGCGGAGTGGAGAGGAGAGGAGAGGAGAGGAGAGGAGAGGAGAGGAGAGGAGAAGTGTTACAGAAGGATCCACAGATCATGTCTCCAGATCTCTCAGAAGAATCACCCTGCATAGACATCACCACTTAGCAAGCAGCTGAAGGTTTCAGTTTTCGGTATAGGCCCTTCACTGACTGCCTCTTAACCAGGAACTGAACAGAGCCTATAATGTCAGACCTTAGTATTAATTAACCTGATTTGTTTTTTGTTTTTTGGTTTTTTTTTGGTTTTTTTTGTTTTTTTTTTTAACAGGTATGGCAAGATTTGGCTCTTCTGACTATAAAGCTCCCCTTCTAAGAGCAAGAGGAGATATACAGCCAAAAAGATATACAGAACACCACGTTTAAGGCTGAATTGAAATAAATGTCCTACCAAACTCAAATATACAAGATATACAGTATCCTGTATTGGTGATGATTTTAGCAGTTTACAAATGTATACTTCAAAAAGAGGGTAATCTCTAAATGCCTTAATATTTCCAGCATATCCCATAATAAGCCTAATGGTTTACCACATAATTGCATCATTAGTAAAATGGTGTTCTTGTTCAGTTACAACTTTCTATTGGCTTAGAGAAAGGATTTCAAATTTGCATTTAAATGAAATTGAGCAAAGAGTGATAAAGGCTTCAATTAAAAGGCCACCTGTTTTTGTTAATTCATTTTTAATAGGAACAGTAAATATTTTCAGTTGATGCACTTTCTGCTGCAAGATTAGTACATTCTTCTCTTCTTTATCTCCAGTGTCAGACACCCCTCATTAGAGGAGTCTGTCATTTTCTCTGACTAAAGGAACCTGTCTCAAGCTTTATGAATCTGTTGGTACAAGACAAATAATAAAGTAAACCAAAGAGCTATTTAGAAAATGCAAGCAAAAACACCCCAACGTATGATCAAAGTAAATTCTGTAAATAAATTATTTCAAAAAATTAATTAGTTTGAAGGCTGGGGGGAAGCTGCTTCCTCAAACAATACATTCAAACTCTTTCTCCATTTACACTCCTCTTACTGATCTCACTTGGGCACACTGCTATGAAACAAAAGTAATCTTCCATGTCAAAATTATGTAATGCAATTAAAACTTAAGGATTACAAATATGTAAACCACAAATCATGACAAGAAGCTTTTGTGGCGTATAAACCCAACTGGCGTTCACGGAGCCTGAGCTTCAACTGGCATCTGGAAACAATGAATCTTTCTATAAAATATCTTCCTCTGCTGCTAAATTTTTCAATTTTTGGTCTTGTCTTATTGGTTTACAGATCTAGTTTTGTTCAGCTACCGTTAGAAACATAGGAGCTCATCTTGCTTTTCTGATATTTTTTAAATAATTTGTTGTCATAATTGCTTCTGTTTTCCATTTACTGTAACCATAACTACTAATTTGCTAACAACCAGTACACATCTGTTGCAACCAAAGCTTAACATTCCAAAATATCCACAAGAACAACTTGCAGTGGACACCCTTCTCTTTGGTGAGGCAGCATAAACATAAAACAAAGAATTGAAACATTTCATTCTTTTGTGCTTGTTTCCTGTTAGCAGGACATCAGAGTAGTAAATAAATGGATTAAGTTTCTCATAACACAACCAGGAGAGATCTTCATAGTTGCTTCTCACTCTCAGATGCCTATTTAAGGGAAACACAGTCCAATCCCACTTTAAAAACTTTATCTTTATAAATTTAAATTATGACTGTTTTTTAATGCTATGTGGTTTTCCACAATGAACTTAAGAGGGGATTTTCCATTTCTGGTTGAATAAAGAAAGAAATTAACAGAAATGTAAATAGAAGATATACATGTGAAACTGCAGGTTAGGAGATCTATCCCCTATTTGTTAAAAGTTAAACATTTACAAAAGAAAATAAATACTCCAGAACTCTCTCTCTTTGCCTCTTCTCCTTTTGTTTCCCTTCCCCTGTATGTATTTCTGATTGACATACTAATATAATTTGTTTGGTTTTTGTATTTGCTGGATGAAGGTATATATCAGGAGTTCTAAATAATTGATTTTTACTTGACTCAATTTGTACATCTTTAGCTGCTGCAGTTGTTTTCTTTTAATGCTTGCAAAGCTGAACTAAAAATATCTCTTGAAGTCAAGTTCAGCAGGACTACATGTTACAAATGGTTTGGACCTAATGTTCTGCCATTAAATAAATATTTCAGTACTTTTCTTTAAAGCTAGGTTTATTGGATTTGCGTGTCAAGGCTTTAGTAGTTGGAGGGGCTACAGGGGAGGCTTTTGGGAGAGGATCATGGAACCTTTCTCCATGTCCCACAGAACAAATGCTCCAGCCAGAAACAGAACAACCTGCACAAGTTCAGAAAAAATGGGGGCTGAGATGATGTGAGAGAAACTCTGCAGACGCCAGGGTCAGTGCAGAAGGAGGGGAGGAGGTGCTCCAGGTGCCAGAGCTGAGATTCCCCTGCAGCCCCAGTGCAGTCCATGGTGAGGCAGCTGTGCCCCTGCAGCCCATTCACGCCCAGGGTGGAGCAGAGATCCACCTGCACCCCTGCCATGCATCCACCTGGACCCTGTGCCAGAGCAGTCGGGTGTCTGAAGGAGACTGGGACCTGCAGGATGCCCATGCTGGAGCAAGCTCCTGGCAGGACTTGTGTCCACAGAGGACTCATGCTGGAGTGAGTCATGGTAAACTGCAGCCTCTGGGAAGGACTCATGCTGGAAAGGTTCATGGAGAACTGTGTCCTGTGGGACTCCACACTGGAACAAGGAAGGAGCGGGAGGACTCTGCCCCCCTGAGGAGGAAGTGTCAGAAACCACTTGTGATGAACTGACCACAACCTTTCCACCTCCCCCTGTGACATCTTAGGGAAGATGGTAGAGAATGCAGGGGCAAAGCTGAGCCCAGGAAGAAAGGAAGAATGAGGGAAAGGTGTTTTTAAGATTTGGTTTATTTCTCATTAATCTATTTTGATTTGTTTGCTAATAAACTAAATTAACTTTCCCCAAGTTGCGTCTGTTCTGCCTGTGATGGCAATAGGTGAGTGATCTCTCCCTGTTGTCATCTTGACCCACAAGCCTTTCTTTGTGTTTTCTGTGCCCTGTCCAGCTGGGGAGGGGAGAAATAGAGTGGCTTTGGTCAGCACCTGGTGTCCAGCTGGGGACCAGCCACCACAGAAAGCTAAAGAAACTGGAAAAAAGCATATCAGTGATTGATTTCAGTTCAGCTCTAAGGGTCAAAAGACTATAAATAATTACTATGCCTATAGAGAAGACTGTTTTATGCTCTCCAACCCAGTTCAGAGGACTCAGTGCTCTTTCACTCATTCCCCTGGTAAAGCAGTGTATGAGTTAATTATTGCTGTAGCTGTTACAGTTTAAACCAAATGGGGAAAAGAGACAGCATGAAAGTCAAGCTGAAGTAGTAGGAAATAGCAGCTTTTTACTCAATGGCCATCTGCAGCCCTACAATATTGACCTGATCACTGGAAAGGTCACAACATGCTCTGTGACTGAAATGTCAAGTGCAGAAGAATATGTACTCATCTAACTCCTGTAGAATTAAATATCTAGGTATATGCTCCAATTTTAGAAGTGCACATTGCCTTTATTTAAAGGTATTTAGGGGTGGAGCTAAGTTCATTTTTTTCAGTAAAGAACTGGATTCAATAAGCAGCTGGTTTTCTGTAGCATTATCACCTACCTAAAGGGAAAAGAATCCGTCCTATAAAAGCATAATTAGGGATATCACCAAGTGGAAAACTTGTAAACCTAAACACAATAAAGGCAAATTATTCTATTCTATTTGCATAAATATTTATTAATTTATTTTTTAAAATTGTTTATACAAATAGGTTTTGACATTTTTAACTTTCAACAGAAATAAACAAGTTTTGTTGACAAGAATTTTTTTCCCACAAAGAATACTTTATAAACCTGTTCTCAGACACAACTCTACTATCTCAAATTCTAAATAACTAATTTTTACCAGTAGAAAAAGACAAGTATTTTGGAGATTAATCCTCTTTTTTTGAGGGGAGAAAATGTTTATGGCTATCACATAAAGTATTTAGATATTTGGATAATTTGATACATTATTCATAGTGGGGACAGTGAACTATTTCTTAGGAAAAAATAACTGGTAATGAATAGAATTCATGTGCTTCTAATTGTGACACCTATTGACCAACAGAGAAAAACATTTAAACACCTCATTTGCTGAATCCTGAAAATAAATCTGAAGGATAACTTATAACAGATTGTTTAAAACGCTGGAAACTTCTCTTTCAATGAAGACTAAAGTACATTCAGATCTCTGTTCCTTGATTTTGGGTTAGGGTTTTTGTGGTTGGTTGGTTTGTTCGTTCATTTATTACAGATTTTATTTGTCTGTTTTATTGGTTGATGACTGAGGAGGCTTGCCAGTGGGTTTGAGGTTTGGCTTGAGAGCACTTTAGGGACTGATGTCCCCTAATGTTAAAGCAGTGAATTTGTAAGTCTCACCTGAATAACACAGTGAGATAGGAATCTATCCTGATAAGTTGACATGACAGGTAAATCTACCATTCTGTGGCTCTGCCAACTGCTGCTTACCCCATTCCATGGAAAAGATAATCCCAAAAGTAGTAAGCATGCCACTGTCATTGGGTTGGGTTGTATTGTTCTCAGCTTCTCCGCCCTGCTCTAAATCAGCAAAGAAGCCAGAAACTACACATCACATTTAAACCACCCTTTGGGCATCTGTCCATCTCAGGAGCAATGTTAACTAGAACTGGAATTCTAACCTTACTTTTTTCTGCTTCTGATGACTTTTTAATTTATCCTTGTCACACAGGAGGTTTAAAACATCTGAAGGCTGGTTTAACATACTCTTAAAAGTAGTGGAGGGCAGGAGCTAGGGCAGGAATCATAACATTTTGTTAAATAAAGGTTAACGATATTTTCTTCTGCAAACTATTTTTCCCTGGAAACCTTATTTTGCCCTGCCATACTGTTCCCATTTCAGCTCAGTTCCTTGCATATGTACCATGGAAACGGTTCAAATTGATCCAAAGCATGGGTGACCCCACACTTTTCTTTGTTCGTGTAGTGGGAATAACACACACCAGAAGAGTTATAGTTCAGCCTGCTATTGAATTCATCAGAAAACTTTGCAAAAAATTATTTAATTAATTTAATATCCTTTAATTAGGATTAACCAGTCAGAGGTCATAGTCTGTTCTGGCTAATACCACTCCTATCACCTGAAATATAAACGAATTATAAGATTAAGCCAAGTTTCTGAATATGTCAAAAACATGTTGTACCTGTAGATGGTATTATAGTTTAAAAAAATTATGAGAGAAAGGCTTTGCACACTGTTATTTTTTTTTTAATGGAGCTTAGCTTCACTTTTTTTTTTTTAACAATAGTTTATTATATCCCTGATTTACATCAAAGGTGCAGGACACCTCATACATCCAGACTGGGATTCAAAGAATCTCATTATCACTTCCAAATTGTGTTGCCTTCTCAAAAAAATTTAAAAATGAAAAAAAAAACCCAAACAAAAAAACCCACCCCAAACCTAACATTTTTCCTTCAATAATATGGGAAGTAGATAACACATATTCTCTAAGGTCTGGTGAATCTTCAGAATTCATTATGATAATAGTTAAGGAAAATGGTTGTCAGTAACACAAGCAGTTTAACATTGATGGCAATTGCAAGACACCATTCACTTGTACAAAAACAGGCTGAACTTACACTTGAAAAATTATGTGATGGAAATAAAAGAAGTAAATTTTAAGCATAAAGCCATATGCAAGAAAAAAACTTAGCTATCTAATCAAAGACAAAGGAAGGGAAGCTGAACAAGAGTATGGATGGTATTGTAAGTGCACATAAGACAGAATGTATATATAGACACATAAAATTATGTCTTTATATATATACATTCCATAGAGGTGAAAAATACGTTAATGTCATATTTTATGCTGTCATGATTCCACCATAATTCCATACATTTTTCTTAAAAATCCAGAAAATATTTCAAGGCTTCAAGTTTAAAGATTCTTATAGCTAGTGCAAGGTTTATTCGTTACTGATAGCTGATCACAATTACACAAGAAATTAATTTAATGTCATGATTAAAAGCAACTTTGGAAATAATATTTGCTCCTGAGCTCAATGAGAACTTAAAGAGAGGGCAAAGATTTTGATGGAGACCTTGCCTTAGTGAGCATCATTTTATGTATTGCAAACAAGTCCTCTTTTCCTGTCAGCTTATAGAGTGGAATACACACAGAATTAGTCAGCGTCTGTATTAAACTATCTACTTTTCTGCAGTTTTAATCAAATTCCCTTCTCCTCAGCATCCATTTCAAAGTGGAGATGTTTCGCTTCAAGCAGCCTTGAGGTTAGAAGGGTTGGTCTTTCCCTAATATGAAGGTCCGTTAAAAATAATGCATTATCTACTCTCCTGCAGCTTTCGTAATATTTGTCCCATGTGGAATAATTAAAATTATTTAACAGGACCAAAATACTTTATTATTAATGCATACACACACATTTCATGTATTTTTTATTAAACATTTAATGCTAAAAGAAACCTTCCTTCCCCTACTCCACAAATAATGTTTTGGATAAAGGAGGTGGTTAAGCTTTCTCTACATGAGATTCAATCTAAAATTGCTTGATACAGGTCAACATTTACACCAGTTTAGGACCACACCCAATACAGATCTAAGTCCAAATAAAAGGAGAGGTGGATGGAAATTATGTGATCTTGGATTTATTACCTGCTGTGGGAGTGACTGCTGCATTGGATATTGTTAATGGAATGGCAGAAAAGCCCCTTAATCTCCCTGGTAAATCTCCAGTTTATCCCGGTCGCTGAGGTTGTCATTAACTTTAACATTTTACTTGGGGGTGTCTAAAGGTTCAAATTAACTTTCATGTAGAAGAAAGTCAAGTGAATTTATGAAAAAATGAAATATATATATGTATATATTTTCTTCAGAGCCATCGATATCAGTCTCTAATAGCAGTAGTTACTAAAAAACTGTACTTTCCCCTAGAAATCCATATTGAATTTTAAGTGCAAAGTTCTGATGGTAACTATTAAGATATCATACTGAATGTAACTGAAAGTGTAAGAGGGGTCTTTGTGTTCATTTTTGATACTTGGTAAAGTACTCCTGCCTACTGAAGTTCATTTCCTTTCTTATATTTCTAATTTACACCATATAAATTGTTTTCTATTAAGGCTTTTCTAGCAGTTGATCATTTTCTATCCTTAGTTCATGATGAAGTAGAACTTAACTTCATCATCACGAATTTTAATTTAAGCTAAAATAAATTTTTGCCTTGCTAACATTAGTTTCCTTCAATATTCTCCTTTGGATTTAATTTTAAAATATAATTTTAAATATAATTTTAAAATAAATTAACTGTAGAAAAGTGGTATTTGGAATTTATATACATGTGAAACTGAAAGCTTAGAGAACTGAATATCCTCTTTGAAACAGATAGGTCTAGGTTCCACCAACTTTTATACGTCAAAGAAAAAACAGGAAAAATGGTTTTCTTTTCAGGGTTGAAAAATATTTTTGTCATATTACATATATAGTTGCTCACGTACTTATTATTGTTATTATTGCTCTTACATGCATCTTGATGTTACCATATACTTCCATTTATTGTTTTAAAAGATATTTTTAAGTTTTACTATATTCCAACATTTTTTTAAAAAATAATTCATTCACATTGGACATTAATTTGAAACTTGGCCTTAACAGATCCATAACTGTAAAAATTATTCAAATGATAGGATATTCAAAAACTGGTGAACTTGTCGATGGAGATATTTTCACCATACTTGTAAAACTTCAAAATACACTGTCTGAGTGTACAAAACTAAGTTTATATAGAAAGCATAGAATACTTTCTATCATGATGATCACTTTATAAATGTGCCTCAATGTTTCAGCATATTGAATGTTGATAAAGTGAAATGCTTTTCATAATTCTGAAATTGCTTTGGTGAATGAACACAAAATAATTGAAAACTTTTGTTACACAGCTTTTAAAACCAAACAAATTTTTTTTCAATAGTGTACTTTACTGCATTATGCAATATATGAGGCAAGCAATTAACTTCAAGCAAATACTCATTTTCATTTTCTATTAACTCTGTAGTCATAGGGATGTTCTCCAAAATTAATCTCAGGGGTACTGGTTTCAAATGATGATATGTTGTCAAAGTTCAAACTGGTTGATTGTAGTATAACTTTTCTTTCTTCAATACTCCTAATTCAGTTTCTTTGATGTCCTGAAGATAATCAGGCAAACTGTGGTGTTACTCTCTTTCCAAGTGTGCATCTTGGAACAATGATCACAAACTTCATTGTATTTCTGCTAGATACAGAGCAAAATATACAGTTTTCAGCAAATTAACCGGGCTTTTTTCATATCAGAAAAGGTTGATATATTGTTTTCAATATACAAAGCTTTTGATTTCTTTCCTTCTCTGGGTTAATCTTGGAAAATGACAGCATCCAACTTTTTAATCCTGAAGTAAACATTATGAAATATTATTGCATCTACTCAGTTTTCTTATTTCTAATTATTACTAAAAAAAAGCTAAAATATTCTGTTCCTAGAAGGTGTGGTAGGATTACTGTTAGATGGAACTGATTAACCTATTCCCTTGCCTCATTACCTACATTACCTGAAAAGCAGTATTAACTAAACTTTGTAATAAAACATAGGAGCAGCATAAATAAATAATTTTCCGTTTCTTATAGCTCCCAATATACTGGTTTTTGAATTGTACTTTTTCTTTAATAGGGGTTTTGTATGTCTATGCTTTCATTCCAAATATGAAATTATGGCACACTCAAAATGATGGTAGGGTTTTGGTTTTTTGTTGTGTTTTTTTTTTTTTTTTTTTTTTTTTTTTTTTTGCTTGTTATTTGAGTGATATATCATTTTATAACAGACTCATTGTTTATATTAAAGACTACATTAAACACAAGGCATGGATGGCCAGATGCAGAGCAAACCTGCCACAGAAGCAGAGTTTTGTGTGCAGAGCAGGCATTTCTTCAAGCAGGCATTTCTTCAAGCAGTGTGACAAAGTGCTTCTGTGCTTGTGAGACCAACAGCAGAAAATTGGAGGATTTACCCTGTGTCCCAGCCACCTCAAACTGATGAAGTAATGCACATGTGCACTGAGAAGGACAGACAGACCCCTTTAGCATAAATTCATGATATAACTTTCTTTTTAAACCTTTGGGTTCAACCCAAAACCCTTTGCACTTTATGACCCCTCTAGGTCTTCTGAGGCTGTGCTTATGGTAGCAGTTATGTCTTGTCAAAATCTGAATTTTAACAGTATCTTCAGTTTTAATTGATGCTATTGTTATCCTTGAAACCCTGATCACTGTTGGTTTTAGATATTTTTATTTTGAAGAGGCTTTCCAAGATAAATATTGTTAAGTGATCAGGTACACTCACTAGGCAAATAAAAACCAGAACACTTTCCTTTTTTTCTGAGGTCCTTTACAGTGGAATGAGAAAACCTGACAACAATGCAGGGTCAGATCCAGCTGCTGTCTGTGTAGAGAAGAGCAGTACATTGCCTCCATGATATCAGAGGGCCAAGAGCCTTCCTCAATGACATGAGATACTGGCGAGGATATAGTTCCCTTCCTTGTGCAGTGGCCATTGCTATTTCCCCTGTTCCCATGCAAACAACAGAAACAAGTCTTGTACTGGAGAGTACTGATTCAAATATAAGGCAAATAAAGACTTCACTGGATAAGGAAATGACACTGTGGTGATTTTTCAGCTTAGGATTTGTAAATCATGTGGGACATTTGCATCTCTTCTATATGTTCAGATGAGTCAATATACCACTAGAAGCACTGGAAAGCTTGCACGTGTGAAACCATGAATTTTTACATCAATATGAGGACAAGAAAGACCAAAATAATAGTGATCTGTGTCACAGGAACTAAATATGCATTAGAATATTTATTACTGTGGTTTTTTTAGTTCTCCTTATCCTGTCTTACTTTTAATCTTTTTAAAATATATTCATTATGAATTATGAGATTTTTTTCTCATTTTGCAAGAATCCTAGCAAAAGATCTAGACTCTGGCTTGGTCCCTTTTAGCTCCAAAATACAGGGATTGAAGTTATGAAGTACACAAAATGGTATTTTTATCCAGGCATGAATTTTATCCTATATAACTAAATGTACGCAATACTAAGAACAGAAAAATGTCTTCCACTCTGAATTACCAACAGCAATATTTAGAATTACAGTCATCTTTTTCAAATATAAACATTTCTATCACAATATATTTTTAGTAATATTTAGGGTTTTTTTAATGTGTGCTTTCTCTTTCCCTAAACTTAGATTTTGAGAATTTTATCTAAAAGTAGAAAATTATATCAGTGACTAGATAGGCGGGGTTTTTTTTGGTTTTCACTTTGTCATTTATTTTGTAATTCTATTGCTTTGAGTTACATGTCTAAGATGCCCTCTATCCACTAATAATTTATCTAATGTATTATTTATCTATTTATTATTTATTACATTTTTTTTACCAATTAAGATATTTAGTAAAGCCAAGAGTGTGCCCTTGTGGCCGGGAATGCCAAGGATATCTTGGAGTGCATAAGGGAGAGCACTGCCAGTAGGGATGGGGAGGTGATCCTGCCTCTCTACTCTGCCCTTGTAAGGCCACATCTGGAGTGATGTGCCCAGTTCTGGGCTCCTCAGTACTAGAGAGACCTGGAAATCCTGGAGCAGATCCAGCATATAGTCCAGACTGAAGGAGGGATGCCAAGCCATAGGACAAGAGGCACTGAGCAGAAACTGATGCACAGAAACATTCACGAGAACACAAGGCAGGCCATCTTAATTGTGTGAGTGACCGAGCACTGGAACAGATTGCCCAGAGAGATTACAAGTCTCCCTCATTGGAGATAGTCAAGAACCACAATCCTGTGCTCTAAAACAACTCTCCTTAAGCAGGAAGTTTGGATCAGATGTCCTACTTTGATCCCTTCCAACCAGACCCATTCTGTGATTCTTTAAATAACAGTTGCCTGTAGCCTGGAGAGATCTTCTTAAAATCTGTGAACAAAATCCCAGAACTTTAAGGCCCTGATTTTTAGCACAAAGTACACAGCATTCATAGCTTTTTTGGGAACTTTCCAAGGAACTGAAATATTCAGAGCTTTTCAAAATCACCATATTGCTGATTTAGTCTTGAATTCTTTTGATCAAATTGACAGTGATGGAGTAGAAACTTTGTTGTTGATAACATATTGAGATATGTGTTTTAAATTTAATTAGGGCTTGCTGAAAACTGTAGATAGTGGGTTATATGAATTTCATGAAAAAAAATAGAAGTAAGAAATAATTAATAAAATAAAACTGTAACACGTTTTGACAAAATTCCTTTGTCAAGAACAATCAACAAAATATTTTGGAAGTTAAATTAAAAACAGATAAAAATAAAACCTTGCTACCCCCAAAAAGCCCAACCAACCTCCCCCCTCCCAAAAAAAAAACCCAACTGTCGCAGTGTGTGCTTTTCTCTCAGTCCCAGGGCACACAGCAGCGCAGGGGATGCGACATTCTCCCCCTAGGAAGCTCTCACCTCCCTACTTAGGGACTTCTTAGTTCTCGGCTAAGTCTGCGGGCGCAGAGATAGAGTGGAGATGAGACGGTTCTTTGGGGTTAACTAAGGAGGTTTATAGATAGCAAAGTAGCAACAGAATAGAAAACCCCACAAAAACCCCCAAGGAGGGCTCCCCCCGCAGTGGGTTTTATACAGGCACTTAGGGGAAGGGGTAAAGGGAGTGGCAAATAACAACAACCAATGGGGAAAGTATCCAGGGTAGTTACAGGGGTGGGGAAACACAACTAGGACCAATCCAGGATGTATGGGATGGGTTTACACAAGGCGGGAAAGATGACAGACAGACAACTGAAAGTTACATAACATAGCAGGTGCCTGCATAAATTAACACTAGCTGAAGAAGCCAAAGGAATACTAATAAGGGGGGGCAAGGGGGGTAGGGTACATAGAACTAGGTTTAGGGTACATAAAACCGGATTTATCAAAACAAATATAAGAAACTAAACAAACCTATTTAACTCACCGCCACACCCAACAAATTAAGAAAGAGAATAAAATGTCTGTCAAATAAATAATCACATGCATTGAGCCCTTAGGAAATACCAAGAAACCCTCTTAGAGTACATCAGATAATGTAATGAAACTGATAATGAGGAAAATAAAAATTATATATTTCAAAAGTAGTGAACTATTTTTATTTCATAAAAAAAAATTAAAATGCAAGTAATAATTTTAAAAGCCTAAAAGTCAACATTTACAATACTGACCAATACTGTACTATTAAGGGCTTGTGTTTTGAAGCTTTGCAATCAGCAGTAATTTAGATTTGCAGTATATAAAATAATGAAAATGTGATCTAAATTATTTTTCCATATGTAATTTAAATACAAATCTAGAAAGGCTCTTAATCCCTTCAAAATTAATGATATAACTGGGATGGTGTTTGGTACAAGAAGCAGCAACCTGTGTTAANAGATAGCAAAGTAGCAACAGAATAGAAAACCCCACAAAAACCCCCAAGGAGGGCTCCCCCCGCAGTGGGTTTTATACAGGCACTTAGGGGAAGGGGTAAAGGGAGTGGCAAATAACAACAACCAATGGGGAAAGTATCCAGG